>NNCF01126134.1:331770-367920 GCA_002313205.1 Laupala kohalensis
TTCTTACAAATTTTACAATGATACCGGGGGGTTCTCTGGAATTTGGCTTTTTCCCCAGTGTGTGACAGGCATCTTTCATGGCGTCCTGAATATCCATACCCAAGGCCATGCCCACATCCTTATTGTTAACTGGAATTCCCTGTATTTCTATACAGTTCCTCCTAGAGTACTGCTCTGCCTCGTCTAGTATATCCTCTAAAAGCAGTATCTTATCTTTCAACACTTTATTTTCAGCAGTTATACAATCAATCTTCTCTAAATACTGTATAGCTTTCTCAGTCTGTTCCTTCAGTGCAGCCGTAGTTTCATTCATAACCTCATATGATTTATTGAACTCTCTAATATAATTTTTATGTTCACTTGCTAACTCTTCTATAACCTTCATAACATCCTCTAAGGTTAGCTTACCTTCAGCAGTCTCTGCTTCAAACGACATACTGCGCCGCCTAACTTCACTACAAGGCTCACATCTCCACACTAAACCAGCACTCGATAAATGTTCAATATCAGTTTTACTTAACTTAACACAGGTTCCATGGAAGTCGTTTCCACAATCAATGCAGGAAGTTTTAAGCTGTTTAACAGTAAATGTTTTGTTGCATACTCCACACAACGAAAGTTTAGGTTACGTTGTAGGTTATTATGAGTATATAACAATCCAAATAATATAGTCAACTATTCGGGACTTGGACATTTTAAAAAGAAACCAATCCCATATAGAGGGTTGTGCTGTACACAAAATAGTAGTAATGAATTAAACTTTAGCGTATTTTTTCAACAGATGAAAAAAACGTTCGTGTACAAATAAGTTGTTTGAAATTTCAACTATTACAGAATCATACCCCGAAAGTAATGACCGGAAAGTCATTATCGTCATTTCATACATATTTGCACACGTCTTATTTTACGATTCAGAGCTGTTGGGTGCCATGACAGTAATTTTGTACCAGTATTTTTGACTTAAATTTATAAATACATGTCAATATCAATCAAGGATCTATAGAAGAAACTCTCAAATATATGGGCAAACAATTGCAGGTGTATAAATTCATTGATTTATAATTAAATTTCTTGAAATTGAATTGGATATATTTGTTTGATGTCGCTAGTCTGAAATGAATATTATTGAAAACATGCAATTAAACTTTAAATAACAATCAAATAATTTCATCTTTCATTTAATAAATGGATGCTTACAATACTATTTGAAATTTTATATAAATATTCGTAAATTAAAAGCATTTCTTTTCCATTCTCATTGTTCTCAGGATCACAAAGTATGAGTTAGATAGTTATTAACACACAGTTCCCTTACACGGGTATCCTCCTTGATAAAAGTATATAAGTCAGTAAATTTCGTGAGTCCGATTCTGAATTTGATAATTTGTACCGGACCTTCTACAACATAAAAATAGAGTATTTAAGTAACGTTTTTATTTAATTATCAATATAATTTTTAATTTAATGATGTATCGGGATGACATTAATAGATGTTACAAACAGGTGTTTCATTTCTCCTTTAATATGTTTTTTTATTTATTTATTTATTTTTTTTTCTTAAATCGGAGTCTTTATTATTTCAGAATAAAAAGTTACTTTCACGTTGGGCGACCCGTGGCGTAGTGCCTAGCGTACTCGCCTACTACCTCTGATGACGCTGGTTCATACCCAATCTGATCAAAGTAGAATTCTCGGTGGTGGAAGAAGCGGTGTTCGCGACAGGTTTTCACGGTGTACTCCCGTTTCCCCTGCCATTCTTTCCACCACAACATTCACTCATCATCATTTCACCTCACTCCCAAGTCATTCTTGTCATCCCCATCATAAGGAGGTCGTGGGCAACGACCAGGACACNTTAATATTCATATCTCCCATTATTATAATATTTTTACACGACTTAATACTAGGTTCTCCTAAATAAAATTTGAGTTCATCAACAAATATACTAAGATGTTGATGCCTCCTATAGACAGTCATTAAATTAAATTGACAACCCAATACTTTTACAGTGAGCATTATTACATCAGCTGATTTGAAATGTACTGGCATTGACTCAGTTACATTAATACTGCCATGTACAAAGATTGCTATTCCCCCGNTCTTGTCATCCCCATCATAAGGAGGTCGTGGGCAACGACCAGGACACAGAGGAGCCTCAACGCGTTGGCTCCGAAGCAGTAAATGCTGTTAGAAGTCCCCTACTCCAGAAGCAATTCTGACAAGATATCATCATCATCATCACTTTTACGTTATGCGATAATTTTCTTCGTTTTACGTAATATGTGAAGCATGTTTTCAAGAACAGTAATCAGTTAAGATAAACAAAAAGACAGACATAAATGTGTGTTTTCAATGTGTCATTATTCTAAAACAAAATTTTGCTCTATTAAATTATATTTTGCTTCCAAGGCGATATAATAAAAAATAATAACCATGATGAGAGTACATGTTTTTCAGTACTTCACTCGGTGTGACATGTGTAGAAATCGTAAAATAAAAACAAGCAAAAGAGACATAACGTGCTGAAATACTTTTGTCGGTTTTTAAAGGAACAGTTTTCGATATGTGCAACCAACGTGCTCCGCAAGAGTTAGAAATATAGGATTAAAAGAAGAAGGTTCTCAACTCATAATTCTCTGAGTTTCTCTCCCGAGCTTCAAGAGCATTCACGAGTTTCCCTTTCGCTCAGTCAATAAATCACGATCAACGTTTCCGTTAACGAAGCAGTTCAACTCGAATTCCGAACGGAAACTCAAACGTTATTCATTGTATTACAGTAACTTATTGTCTCTACATAATAGGATAGAAGAGACATGCAACTCTTATTTTATGTAAAAGTACACGACTCTGTTTACAAAGAAGTAAGGTGTAGCCTACATACTACAAGAATCCATTTTCTTCTTGCAACTTTTGCTAAAAAAATGTTTGAAGATTTTTATAAAAGTCAATGCCCTCGAAATATCATTGAGCTGAAATATTTTATTTAAACGGCTTGAGAGTTTGGAAAATAGTCTGATAAATTGTACAAAAACAATTTCAGCGATTGTGTTCACTCAAAATTCTATATTTTAAATTTCTCTTATCTCTTTAATCCTGTGACTCAAACTTCACATCGTTTCAGCCAGCTAGGACTACGAATGACGAGTGCAAGTAAGGCTCAGTTATTGTGTGAGTTTACTCACTAGACACATCGTGACAAGGAACAGTTACAAGATTTTTCTGGTCATCAAACCCGAGAAAAGTCAGGAAAGATTTTGGAAACCTACGACCACTTCATTAGTGAAAAGGGTGATTACGCCGAGAAATTACACATTTTCCTCTCATTTTAATACATTTTTCAGGACAATTCAATTTGCATTTTTGAATTAATTCATCATTGTATAACTAGGCAACAAATATACTGCGGGAAAGACCCCTTAAAATTTATTTAAATGAAAATTTACTGTAGTATATCAATATCTAACAAGTTCGCTTTTCATGAAGAGTAATATTCAATATAAATAAAAATTTAGAAAATCAAAAACGTGAAATCACTTTTATACTGTAATATAATGTAGTGTGTATCTACATTTAATTATGATTATTACACTGCAGATTTGTATTATTACAGTACATACATCACGTCAAATTTGAGATCTGAATATGCAAATGGGTCTACTCCTTTTACTTTCTCATATACCTAGAATATAGAAAGTACTGTAATCATGAAAAGAAAAATCGCAAGCGATATTTCGACGGAAATATCAGTTTCGGCGATCCCTGATTCTGAAAAAGTGGTTTTNCGAGATTTCGACGGAAATATCAGTTTCGGCGATCCCTGATTCTGAAAAAGTGGTTTTTGGCAAAACGTCCGTCCATCTGTCCGTCTGTGTTCGGCGATTCTGAGTAAATGGATGAACCAATCTAATACACATTTCTCATTTACGTTAGAATTTACTTGTTGTCCATGCACGTGCTCCATTTTTTTTCTTTAAAACAAAGGGTACTTCACATGAAGGTCGAAGTACTCTTTTGAATGTTTCTCAAAAACGGCTTCAACGATTTTGCTCACATTTTCTGCACGAAAAGTACAGTTAGCATGCATTACATTCGCATTAGCGATATTTGGCTTGAAAATTTTGGTGTAGACGCAGTAAACTAATTTCTGTCTGCTATATTTACGCATTAGTCTACCGTTTCAAGAAGATTGAATAATATTTAGCAGTGTAAATGGACCAAGCAGACGTAGAATACACTTTTCGTAAACTGAAATGAAAGATATAATAACGATAAAATAGATAGAACTGCAAACGAAGATACATCAATTTCTCTAAACAACAAAATTACATTTACATAACACCTTTACGATATTTATAAGACTGATATGTCGCTAATATGTTTTGAAATAATATTCCGAATATTTATTTTACTTTCAAATTTCAAATAAAAGACTGTAATAAATTCATCTAGCGACTTTGTGCATGAATAGAGCACTAGAAGACGACCAAAATATAGAGGACCACGCCAGAAATGACGCTTTCACTATAGAATTTTTTCTCAAAATAGAATTCTTTCTGCAGATGGAGAAAGATATATGAGAAAGTATGTGAAATGGTTTTGCACCACTAGTTTTACTTGGTAAGTGTGGGATGTGGGCAACATTATCAAAGAATGATAAATTATAAGACGTATTATGTTGCTCATGGATTTGTCTGTTATCATGTTGCTCATGTGTCTAGTAATTGTCTTTCGTAAATCTATTTATTACCTAATATTGATAAATTTTTAATAATAATCGTTAAGTGGTAATCAATATTCAATAATTAAAAATTTCTGATGATGTTAGTATCACAAAATCTACTTTTGTGTGCCATATATGTCTTTTTTTGGATCCCATTGCAATCGTGGATATGATACATTTATATTGCGAGATTTACCCGGAAATGACCGTAAAACGAATCTCCGATACCGGAACCTTACGCATTCGCCTCTTTCTTCAGACATTGTCTTTTGCGGGCCATTTTTGCGCACCGATTCAAAGTAATTTTACTCATGTTTCGGGTGTATAAAATTTCTTTTAATTAAATACGCCAAATCATGATGTGCTTATATCTTAATTGGAAACATACTTCATTTGATGATATACGATTAAGTATACTCAGATATACGATTAAGTCAGTATATATAGGAATTGAACGAGTTGCGAAAATTTATTATGAATAATTATTGACATGTTTTACGTGATGGTTTGTGACACAATTCATTACTCATAAATAGGGGGTCTTTATTATTATAATTCCTCCTTCAGATGCTCATAAAACAAAATCCACGGGATAAAATGTGATCAAACTGGGGAACATTTCACGCGAGGTCGTGGAATTTTATTTTCCGAAAAAAATATTTAAAAAACTGACGAACAGCAGGGAATGGTGTCATGTGCATGACACATCGTACGATATTTCAACTATAAAAGCGAGACTCCTCGTTAGAGCTCACACAGTAACGAGTCGACGATGTATGTAACGTCGCAAGATGTGTATTACCAATTTTGGCAGAATTCAAAAATGCGTATGCAATATATGTCCTTAACATTCCGCCTGATACGCTAAAGGCTTGTGTTGAGAAAGCAACAATTCAATTTAACTTGCTTTCACGAAATTCATCGTGGTTTAACTAAACGATTCAATATATGAAACCGATGAATTTATGTCTCATTTCGTTTAACAATATTGCATGCAGCGCCATTTCCCGCTTGTGGTGATTTTCTTGAACTATGTTGCAGAAAATAGTTGCATCCCCGCTGGTGATGAGTTTTGGAAATTTCTTCTTCTTTCAGAAAAGAAGATCCCGTGACCTCGTGTAAACTATTACGAAGTTCGGTAACATTCTGTCCAGTAGTTTTACTTTTACGGTCATCTTAAATTGGAAGTTTTATAATAAAAACTCTGCACATTAAAATTCTCGCAATTGAGGAAGTGAAAAGTTTTACTTGACCGTTCTAAACACCACAGTAAAATTGAATAGTTAAATCATTAAATTCTTACTACACTGTTTCTTAAAAGTACTAAATAAATAAATGTAAAAAATAACTAGAATTCTGAATTTGGTGATCTGTGTTTCTAGTAATATTATTTATACATAAGATACACGATTTATAATATATCACTTTAAATACATTAATATTATTGAAAAAGCATTTACAAACAAATATTTTGATATGACTCATTTCAAGACGTAATATTAAAAATGGATGTAGCTCAAACTTCAGCATATACAAGTTATTGGTTTGTTTTTGAGTATATTTATAATTACTATTCAGTATTCACCTATTATTGAGTATTGTTCTTAGAGATTTTGTACACCGAAGCGAGTGCTAGCACGCCTTGCAAGTGTAGTAATGGCAGGTAGCTAGCACGCTTATACATCCGCGAATTTTCGGTGATCTCCGTTGACCCATTTGGATTTACGTGCCTTCCATAGTTTCAAAAAGGCTTTGCTAATTATTTCTTCCTTGATTACTGACTTCAATTCTCATTATTCTAAGATATGTAAGATTTTACATTAATTGGTCCATAATTTTCGAAAAGTTGTATACGAATAATAGTTGTTCTTTACATCCTTATTTTGATACGAATCATATTTTCTGTCTTATAGAGTTTTACAGATTGTGACACCTTCGCGCGGGCAAAATATAGTACTTATATATTCTACTATGTATAAATTCATGTTTAATTTTTGTTGGAAACAGAATTCTCACCCAATTCTCCGAATCGTACAAACTTTAAATTCGAAAATTTATGTAGCTGTAGCAGTGTAATGAACGAGAAAATTCTAAAAAGAGAAGAAGACGAAGAACGAACAAAAAAGTATCATTTTCGAAGAGAAAAAGTTCAGCACATTAGATTGGAGCATTGTTGATGAAACTCTCGATGTAAACTATCTACATTGCAGGGAAAATACCCTCTGCGTTCTTTATGATCTAATCACTTCTAACCCATCGACGTTTCAAAGAGCAGCGAGGTGAAAACCATCAAAGAGCTTTTGCTGGGACGAAACCTTTTTCTCGACACGCTCCTCTGCAGTTTGAAGGGAACGTTATCACAAATAGACACGATCTCCTTTATTAGTTCATCAAGTGTTCGATAAATACGATTTTTTTGTTTTTCATTCCAGTTAATTGATTTTGATGCAGACAATAACCATTATTTTGCAGTTTTATAAGACAAGTTTGAAGAATAATAACAAATTGAATTTTGATATAGAGTTAGGCGTAGAATAATTTGGATTTCAGGGATATTAGATGTATTATTAAAGATCACGTAGTTTTTTAATGATTTAAACGGTTAACGTTCAAGTATATCAATAAAAAAACAACAGCAAACTTTTCGCAATATGGGAACCTTTCTACGTTTTACTGTACCGTGAAGCAAGACAAGGAGTGATGCCCTGAGTCGACTTCATTACGTCATTTAATTTCATAAACGTCATAACGAGGGAATAAATTTCAAATGTTGAGATGGGGCAATAAAAAGAAGTAAAATGCGTTCCTTCTTCCAAGAGATGGATTCAAAGAGGGTCGTTCTATCTTACTTAAAATTTGTATACATATTTAGGATTGGAATCAAGGTCAAGAAAATCTGAAGACTGGAATTTTGGAATCAGATCCAGAATAATAGTCATTAAAATGATCTGTTTCTAAGAGTATATTATTTCTGATTCATCGTCTTACTTTCGGACCATAAAGAAGCTAAGACAACAGAAAACTTTGAAATGAAAACTTTTAAACGAAACACTCTAATTAAAATGAGTAAATATATGTTCTTTCTACAATTTAAGAGTCGAAAGTTGTCTTAATAATATCCAGATTTTAAATGAATTTGAGATAATATACTTTTTTTTATTAATTCAACTGAATAAACGAAACTGAATGAAAATGGAATAGTTCATTTCTGAAAATGCTTTTTTTATTTCTCATTACGTGATTTATTCACATACATAAAATTTCGCTTGAAATTCTAATTAACTCATTATTCATAATTCATTATTAAATTAGATTATTAGCACAACTTAAACATTTCCCATACATATATTGACGTCTCCATAACGCTGAATTAAGAAGAAGGTGTACGAAAATAATTATGTGAAATACATGCAATGCAATCATTAAGATCAGTCAAATTATATGGCAGCCTAAATATCTTCTTTGTTTATAGTTAAGTTGCTTTGTACGTTAGATTTATTTCTAGAAGTAACCAGAAATAACAATCTAATTCGTAACAAAAACTTATTTATGAATAAAGTACAATAAAATGTTAATTCGCTTTATTGCGCAAGTAAGCAACATGGAATGTCATAAGTCTGTATACAACAAAAACCACGGACAAAATATTAAATACCTTTTTAGAATTTTCGGGTTTTTATATTATAGGTTTTTAGTAAAGTTTTGAAAACTGTTTGAAGGTCCGGAAATTAATTTTTTGTCGAAAACAAATATTTTTCTCATAGACGTATTTCATCCACCAACCGGTAAGATGTGTTCTAAAAGCTCTAATCTAAAAATATCAGTATATATTATTGCATCGATTGAGACAAATTTTAGGCGTTAGAAGATAAAATTCTCAGTCGACAGAACTTGAACTCCAAAGCAGCTTCGCCCAGCACTCACCCTTGACGATGAGGCGGCCCTCGTACGCGCTCTCCGTGGTGTGTCCGGTCAGGCGATCCAGCGTGCGGCAACGGTAGCGGCTGCGCCCGTCAGCGGCGTCCACGCGCAGTACGTGCAGCTCCCCAGAAGGCAGCATCACGTGCTTGGCGTCTGCGCACAAGATGGGCACGTGCCTCGTGAAACGGCATTCGTGGAAGCAGGGAAAAGGGAGTAGTGCACGGTGGCGGATCTTTAGGGGGCCTATGGGGGCTATACCCCCATTGGACCTGAACTCTTAACAGATAGAATTGAAGTTGATAAATGGTATACTTTGTAAAAGTGTTATTAGATTAATAATTGTTATTAGCTATAATTGTTATTGTTATTAACAATATAATTTTTATTGTTATTAATAATACCTGATTATTTAAATTAATATCATATTAATACCTTTAATAAATAATTGTTATTAATAATAGCAGAGTGTTAATTGATAATTATTTATCTGAAGCATTTTATTTAAAGGTAATAATCATAAAATTTGTGTTGAAAACCATAATGTAATGCTTCCCGATTAACCCCCACCCTTCATTACGGTCTAAATCCGCCTCTGGTAGTACACACTACTCAACAAACCAATCCAGGTTTCAAGAAGCTAATAAAAGAATCAAGAGATCTGAGGTTCTAGCAGGCAACTTAATTTCGAATAAAAATTAAGATAACTTCATTCATTGCATGTTGAGGTTCGGTGTTGGCAATATACACGTTGTTGTATAAAGAAGATATAGTTATACTATCCAATTTTTGTTATTTATTCATTCATAAGGTCTTTTCGGCAGCGTGGCGGCAAACATCAGTGCTAGTACGAAAATAAACAAACTGTATAAAAGCAATTTTTGTGAATGACATACTTAAATTGAAGAAAATTATATAATACATTGAAAGATTAATTGCTAGTTGATACGAGACATAAAATTAGAAAGAAATACTGAGAAAGACACAAACATTTTCAACAAGGAAAATCAATTTGCATGTTTTTGTAACAGCACTGATGATGGCCAACACGTGGCAGTAAAGGACTTATACATTAATAAATAACAAAAAATTGTATAGTTTCATTACATCTTCCTTATACAATAAATTCATCCGTCTCTTACATTCTTCCTTACTCAGATGTCCTAATTTGAATCATTGATTCGATAGCAATGAATTAGCAAACTTGAAAATTTTTCGCGTTAGAAACGAAACATAGTCTTTTCGTAACATTTTAAGTGTTCTTTAAAAAAAAAAATTTCTAAATCGTGACCTATAATAAATTGATCTCAATGTTTATTGAAAATAAAATTGTATGCTGCAATCCTAGGTCGTTAGCTTTATACTATGATTATTCAGAAGATTGCAGATATCAAACAATATCATTAATGTTTTATAAATTAACTTCTTATACGAGTCTTGTATGAAGTCGATCATCCGAAACATTTCTTAATGATGCATTGGGTTGGGGCAGGGACATAGCGAAGATTTTTCTAAAGGAAGCGTGACTCTGAGCTGTAAATGTAAGCAAACTCAATCATTGATACACGCATTAAATCAACGATCATTCACATAAATTTAATTAATGTTATATCTTTTCACAATAATTTGTTAAGGGAATACGGGGAATCAGGTTCCCCAAGACCTCCCTTTGGCCACATCCTTGGTTGGGGTAGCTGAGGTTTAGGATAATGGATCATTTAAGGAAATAAATTCGACCAGACCTACACTCTTATTAGTGTCTGGGTCTGGTCGAATGTATTTCGAACAGTTTTGAAAGTACGTGTTATAAGTAGCAATAAGCTACAAAACTTAAATATTTTTTTCACAGATCCTAAAATATAGTAATAACATTACAGAGCAGCAAGAGCAAATTATACTAAAAGTTCGTACTTAAAAGAAAAAAATTATTTATTTTTTTTTTGCGTGAGTTCTTTGTCCAGATATTGACGGGCGCACAAATTTGAATTTACCGACAAGAAGACGTTCGGATAACCGACGTTTCGGAAGATCGGTTATTATCGATACCACTGTACTTTTGATAGGATTCGTAGGCGGTTAATGGCGATATAAACGGGACAGGGTGCGCAATTACCGACCGGTGGAACATCTCCTGCGGTGGAGACAAATCGAAGACTGCGTGTAGGGTTTGCATTGGCACATTGCAATTAAATCGTAAAATGGCCAGTAATGCCCGTGTGTGCTGTATGTCCCAGTCCTATTTACAAGGAAAAAAAACTTTCTCTACTGTCGAAAATCGTCATTAAGATTGGGAGGTTAAAATAAGAATTGACTATCTAGTGATGGAGTATATAAGAGTATGTAGCATGTATATTTTAGAAGATTATATAAACATAGATAATTTTACGTTCCTTTTTGAGAAAGTGCTTTTCATTCTGGTCAGATACTTTATTTTACCCTAAAAACTCTATTGTTATGCTCATTCATGGAATGTCTCTACATACTTCGGTTGTTGTGACGTACGTTTGGCTAGAAAAATATACATTCAAGAGCTTAAAAAAAGTAGAAACATTCTAATTAACAATTTCTTTCATGGCATCATTCACCATTAAGGCAGGGTACTTAATCTGATAAGTTATTATTCTTACAACTTTTTGGTTTATGAAATTGCAGGGAATACCAATACTAAGAAACCTTGAATGACCTTAGTTGTCGAAACGTCACTAAACCTAACTAACTACCAATACTAAAATAAGTCTCAGTTAAACATTAAAACGTAGAAAATTCCTCGCCAAACCGTTCCTCATTAATAAAATAATCAATCTTTGTTTTATTCTAACAGTGATAAANAAATTCCTCGCCAAACCGTTCCTCATTAATAAAATAATCAATCTTTGTTTTATTCTAACAGTGATAAATTAATTGGCTCATTTATACTTTTAGGTCAATGTAGGTCCGCAAACAATCAGCAATCACACAAAATATCACATGTAATTTACTTCTCTCACGTTGTGGCACCAGGGATATGGATTATGAGTGGTAATGAAACAGAGAAATAGCCGCAATTAAATGTAAAAGTGAAGAAATGGAATTTTGAAATAGAAGTTTCATTTCCCTAGTTGGAATTTTCTTTATCCCAACAAATTTGCACTTATGTCAATCTTTCTCCAAAGATGCGATAAGAAGTTTTCCAGTGAGAAAACTCCACTTTTTATCGCCCAAAATATGAAGAAAAAGTAGCACGTGAGAGTCACCTCTGCGGGTAAAAGCATTTGCAGTGAGGCAGATTCTTCGAGCAGCTTCGTCGTGAAAATGTTGAATCGCGAAATGAATTATTGGGGATGGAGAGCAACGGCTATAAACTGGCCCTGTGTTTCAGCTTATGACGAGACATAGCTGAACATGTGCGCATTGTGTTTCGCTCGTGAAAAGCGTTACGCCTCCGTGAAATGCGGACAAGTAGGACAAGGGATAATGTGAAAGTATCGCTAAAACCATTAAACGTTTAATAAGAGACTGTAGGATAACACTCTGAATCACTTATGCAATCCAAACTGTCCTACTCATATCTACCCGAAATTACTGAGCGCACTTTATGGGATTATAACATTTATCTATTTGTTTACGAGTAAATCACACACCTACACACACAAATCTTCATACCAGAACGTAGTATAATGTAAGTCCACCACGTTTGATGCTACTTGTCTAAAGCACTATTAAACAATTAGTACCGTCGTACACACAACGATATCTAACTATTGGGATCACTAGGAAACATAGTACGTAGTGCACGAGTTGATCAGTCATCTTGACGGGAATATCTCGTGTGGGCACACAAATGAATGATCTCCTGTATTTATGTTATGTACTTCATCGACTGAGTTACTTATTTCCACCACACAACACACGCTTAGTGAATATGAATGTTCAAAACTCTTAATAGAAACTTTCGAGACAAAGGATGATTCACAAGAATTCTCTCTCAGTTAAAAGAACTTTTATTATTCATTATGCTATACAAAATAGTACAAAATATATAAGTTGCCTTTTGTAGTAAAAACCCCACAACAATTCCTTGAAATCCAGTTTGATATCTCAACCAAAACAGGATTTCTTTAAATCACAGAATGATCGGGAACTAAATAAGATAAAAAACATTAGTGATAGCGTGTGACGTCTCTAAAACATATTTGTGCTTCAAGTAAAAATATAAGATAGATACTCGTAGTATCCCCAAAGCGCTTGTCTCTACAAAACGCAATTACCTCACAATATGACACAGTATACTACACATTGTCATGATGCGATATGACATAATCCACTTTATGAGTTCGCAGAATGAGTAGAACATAAAATTTCAATAATATTTTAATTCAATTCGAAACATAATCATGTCAAGTAAGCACATTGCTAACACCATCATTACCTTATACAATCTTCAAGCGTCTAGGAAAATAAGTCTTCCTGAGAAGAATGATCATGAAGCTACACAATTTCGTAGTAAAATCTCCTGGATAAAATAAAATGTTTCCTAATCCCGCCTGCTAAGTGTTAGCGCCGTGTGGGAAACTGTTGGTGGAGGTTCTTTTTTAAAGAAAACAACAATCTTTGTTTTCTTAGCCTAGTTTTTTTTAAATTTTGTGCTTCTGATAATGTTATATTTATCCAAATTTTCCTTCGAAAATAATAAGTGAATAATTTAAAATAAGACAAGAAACGTAAGAGAGAATTTATCCGTTTACAAATAATCATATACGGAACCATTTTTACTTAAGTATGCACAATCAAGAAAATAAAACAACTAAGTAAACCTGTGGTTTAATTCCAAGCGACTTCAGCAGTCTTTTAACTTCAGTTCTGGTTCTAAGCTGAAATTTATTTCCAAAAAATACATAGAATTCACTTGAAAATCTGAACAGTGGTAGCTCTAAACCAACTATTGCAAGAAATTTGCATATACTTTTATTAACGTTATAGCTTAGCCCTTCATATGGCAGCCAAGAATGATAGTAGTACGTATGCAAAAATTCATTTCAATAAGTTGAAGAAAAATTAAACATTATCGCAACTAGTTCTATCTCTTTCTACAAGATGGAACCTTAAATCAATCATTTCTGAAAGAATTTAGCAGTTAAATGTACACACCTTTTCTAACACTCTCTGTATTTATCTTTTAAAGCACGATATTCAAGTTTTTCGACTGAAACGAGTATTTAATGCGAACTCTTGTTTCAACTTCACATTTGAGGAAAGTAAATATAAATTGGAAATATTGAAGTGTTTAATAGTCTGGAAAATTACTGAAATGGATGTTTCCTTACAATCCTTTCCTCGCGTCACTATGATTCCACGAAAAGCTTTTACTAAGTCAGTCATGGCTTCTTTCTCAGAGAATGTTTGTTTGTTTTCTAAATTCACTCTTCCTTTAACTCTTCATTTCAAAACGCAAATCTCCACTCTTCAATATATTGAGAGATTTCTCTTTTACCTCGCGTACGTTTCCATCACGCACAGTCACGCGTGATATTGGAAAAAAGGCGGTTGAAATAAGGAACACTTACTGAGAAACACACGATGAATTTTCTATAACTTTTTCATACTTTTTCGTTGCGTATACTCCCACACGGAGGAATAATATCACAACAGCCCTTTAAATACCTCACATGTGATATAGCAATTTCATTCCGTAATGTAAGTAAAATGACCATAAATTCAAACCTTAATGGAAGTCAAATGACCAGAATACAATTCTTACAAGAAAGCACATAACATTTTAAGGGAAAATATTCATTGAGGATAAGCGTAATATAATTGCCTAACAATTTTTAAAAAAATAATATTTGTAAAAACACATACTCATATGAATATATCTTCCAATTCCTTTCAATATTTATAGCTATAACATATTTCGGGGAACGTCATCTAAAGAGTCAAAGAAAAATTGTGCTGGTTTTCATTGTCCTAAATTTCCGTTTGCGCAAAAATGGCGTTTCTACTTTCCTTGAAACCAGTTCGATTATGACTTGACTACATATTGTTTGTATGGAGTAAGCTACCGAAAAATGTTTGTAAAGCTATTAATATTTTTTGAGAGAAAAAATATTCTGGTAAACAATAGCTTTCTACCCAGTGCATTACGTATATACTACCTCCTACTGTGAATGTAATAAGCTTCTCTTTAAGAATTATATACTGGTCATTTTACTTCCATTTCCACTTTTAACTATATTGAATATGTATATCACAAAGAACAAATACATTATCTCAATGAAGTTTAAACTCGTATCCCATTTATATCACCATCGTTATCATCTATATTCTGCTATTCTAAGAAACTAACCTTAAATGGTCTATAGTTTGCTACTCAGACATATATATCATTTACAGCCCCCCCGCTATATATTAAGTCACAATTGTTTTCCAAAATAGTAAGGCGGTAGAGCTAAATTTGATCTAACACTTGCCACAAATAAGGACATTTATTTATACATATACATACAAACTGGATGTGTGCCATAGGGACACGCTTTAAATTATGAACTTGTCTGTCCGGGACAAACCGCGTCTTAGTAGATACATCTACCAACGTCTATGCCAACATGCTGTGGCCTTCTTCTTTAGGGCAATGAAGAAACGTTGGTAGTTGTATCTACTAAGAAGTGGTTTGTCCCGGACATAGAAGTTCATACTGACGCCGGCCGTGGATGCCCAAGTTTATACGCTTAAGAATTATTTCCAACCACATCTAAAGGACACCACGTGACATCATTAAGCTGTGAAACGGCCGGAGAGGGAAACACTTTCTTACAAGGGCACCCTTCTCAAGTTCTAGACGTTGAAATTGATGATGCGAGTTGTATTATGTTTGATTTCTTTATTTCAGTCTCTCTCGTCAAAACTCATATATTTCATTGTTATCTGCATCTGGGAATTATTAGAAGACGAAATACAATGTAAAGAAAAAAGTCTCTTTTGAGGATAAAACTTCGAACTATTTTTGGAAAATATAGAATTATTTGATAAGGGAAGGGATAAAGTGGAGAAAAAAGGCACGAGTAGACGAGAAATGAAGTTCTCTTCCTGGCAACGAATTGGATTCTCAAATTTCGTTTTCAATAATGTTTCCGTTTTCAAATTGTGTAGGATGGGAGGAGAGTAGATTATACAAAATCTGACACCATCAATCACTTTAGAAATTGGTTCTCCTGGAACTCTAGTCCTTTCATAAAGTTTTATCAGAAAACTAACCAACATACCAAGCGGTATTTTTTCTATTAATAAATCTTAACAGGAAAAATGGCTAATCTGCCTCAGTAAATTATAATTCAATCCCAAAATTTTGCTAAGTATTGCTCCTTTTGCCACTATAAAGTGTACGGATAATTTAAAATTGCCTTCAACGTAGCGATATGAGAAATATTTTAGTCTATTCAACTTTCAATTTCCCTTCGGCTTTTAATTTGAAAATAATTTCAACATTTAAAGCGTACCATAAGAGCAAAATATGGAGAGAAAATATTTAAGGTATATTATTTTTCAATCACAGCAAACAAAAAGCATACACAGCGAAGTATTAATTGCATTTGTCATAAAAACGTTTCACGTATAAAAGTTGGAATTAGGTTTAAAAAATTTACAGTTACAATTATTTCTGAGAGACCTGCAATGGGTGACATCTTAAAAAAAAGAAACTATAAAATCGAAACACATAGATTTAAAAATATTTTAATTTACAGGACCATTTCAAACACAAAAGTTCAAACGACCTTACCAAAGGGGCACGAGAATTCGAGAATTGTACTGTTCATCACGAGTCGTGATGTCGAAATTGACATATCTAAATTTCTCAATTCAGAGGAATTAGGGCAATATCCATAAAAAATATTTACAATATTTGGATCATTCGATGTTCCTACGGCGGAGAAGATCACTCCCTTTAATTAGCCAAGGCAAGATATTTGAATGTTCGGATGTTTAAGAAATAAAATAAATCGAATACCACAGTAGCCGTCTACCTGAAATGATGCATTCTAGTTGGAAACAGAAAACAACATTTAAAACATGAAATGCAAATACTGTCACTACTGCAATTTCTTTGCATACTGTGAAAGTCAGGTGCCATCTCGTTTAGGTCGTACAAATTAGATCATATCGAATTCATTCTATCTTCAACATCTAACATAAAATTATTTATCTCGTTTATCAAATTATATCAACATCTTGAGTTTGTTTAGGGACTGGTAATAGAATAGAACTTGATTCACTACTTGAGCTTAGGTAATTCATTCTTGTCGTAATGATTTTGGTTGGCTGCTTCAGATAGAAATAATTGATGTTCTTATAAACTTCCTCATTCTATGTCTAACTATGGTTTCCTAGTCCCTCATTACAAACGAGACGAAATTCTCACAACTTTAGAAGAATAGTGATATACAAATGTAAACAAATAAATCACAAAATTGCTCCATTCATTTCCATTCGCTTTTAAAAATGATTTTTTTCTTTGGGAATAAAAATGTATGTTTCCATAAAAGTCTTCTTTTGGAAACCTCGCACATGGTTTGGTATTACTGCTGTGCTTAAAACGTACAATTAACATATTTTTGTGTAGTTTTATACATTGTAATTCATTATATATTTTGTATTTCATGAAATATATTTAAAACGCTGGATGAGCTTTTATCAAACAAGAGAACACTTTGTGTTGAATCCACTGAAGGAAACAGACATTAACGGACTAGAATGAAAGATAATATTCCGTATAGTACAATAAAAGTAGACACTTAATCTCGCATAACACACGTCAAGAGACCTGTCCGCAATGTAGCTCACTATGAGCAGGAATCAGCGCGTGGAATTCTCCTTGTCCCCTGCGAGAACAGTTGCAGACGACGCCTTCCTGCCTCGGACACTTTTAACAGACGCCGGGATATGCTCGCCCAAACACCAGCGCATTTTTCTGCTTATTGCAGCGGTATGGGGGAATGGGTATAGAGTTTAAAAATAGGTTGGCGAGCGGAGACATCAAAAGCTTTCGCGGGAAGCCCGAGTAGGGAGCTTTGCCCAGGGCAAACTCGGAGAAGCAGCGACAAGGGGAAGGGGTTGACAGCAACATGTTGAGAACAAGGAGGAGCGGAGGTGCGAGGGACCGGGAAGAAGAGACAAGGACGTAACTGCAGTGGGAATCTGGAAAAAAGGGTGGAATTGCGGCGAGGCGGGGTATGAGGAACTTGAAGTTACGTGAGCAAGGAGGGAGACGAGGGCAGGTACCAAAGTAGAATGATGAGGTTTTGAGAAAGGAACGAAGGTGGAGAACTTGCGGGAGAAATTGCTTAAAAGGAATTTATCTTCTACAATCAGAAACTGAAGAGTCACACCGCAATATGAGAAGAGTCGCGGCCGTGGTTGGGGAAGGGATCGTTAAGGTAACTGGTTCCCCCTCTAACTAGAAGACTTTTGTTTTGCTTATAGGGGACGAATTATTGGTGTCTCACCACATTTATTTTCACCATACTACTTCAAAATTAAAAAAATGTATTATATCGAAACTTACGGAATCAATCAAAAGGTTTTTTAATTTAAATATCCTTATTTTAATGTTTTATACATTAATATTATTTTTTAACTCCCCAACATCAAAACTTCCGGGTACTAGATAAATGATAATTTTGCAATAATTACAATATAACCGCAATTTTAGTTTGTCGGTATTTCATAAAATATAGTGTTAGGCTACCTCACGAATAGGATAAAGTGCCATCGATTTAATGAATCACACCTTTCTCACTAAACGTATAGGAAAGGAATGGGTGTCAATGTTGGCAACAGTAGAAACTTTTGTGGCAACGCTGGAAAACTGTGACTCTTGTTAAATTCATGCCAATTTTACATATTTCAATTTGAAATATAAATTTTTAATGATTATCTGTGGTTCAGGTTCCACGGAATCGAGAATTTTTATACATTATTCAGATGATTTAATGAAACAAATTACGAGGTAAAAGCGTGGCAAAATATGTGTGAACTAAACTAATGTTTAAAAAATGTATTGAGATTAAATATATTTTTTAAACAAATGAAACGTTGAAGATCAATGAACAGGTAACAATAATAAATAATTTATATGCAAATGGGATGTTGATCTCTGTTCAAGTTGATATTTGTCTCTTGTGGTCTCACCCTATAGAGTTTTACATCGTATTGCTTAAAAACATAATTGTGCTTCCATATAGACTTTTCCAATAAACATAGATTTACAAATCATGGCACTAATGATTGCAATGTGAATACGCTTTTAAAGACGTTTATCTTCCTGAGTGATAATCGAGATTTGAACATCATTTTTTGAAAGGTTACAAGTATTTGAAAATTTCCAAAATTTACACTTTATGTTGTGCGTTCACTCCTTGCAACCTAACCAAAAACTTCCCTACGGCTTAAATTCCAGACTACGCAGAGAAAGTCGGTATTAAACTGAAAGGAAACTCGCACGGCTTGAAGGAGGAAAGTTCGCGTTTTTACGCACTGCTTGACAGAAACATGTAAGTATTAGAGAGTTGCCGGAAATGAAAAGGGGAGGAAGAGACAGGGCTTTTTAACCACCTTGCAATTCTTACTTCTGGGGAGAGAATATTTCATTTTGCAAACATTTTCTCCCATTACGCGGCGACGCACTTTTTTGAGTGGTGCCACCAAATGTCATTTCGTACGAAAAACAGATTTCTATCTCGGTGCTAGAATTTCTCCTGCGAAATTTCAAAAATGTACAAACACATTAGAGCGAGCGTGGAACGCTGAACAGATGCAGAGATCTTAGGTGCAAGAAACAAGGAGGTTGTTCCTGCAAAGTAGACAAAGGGACTGAGGGTTGGGTAACGGGTTGAATGCGGTAGGGGTGGTTGCGATAAGCGCCGGTATTTTCACGGTGACATACAGTAGATAACTTAAGAAAAATAGCTTCAGGATTAATTACAAGACTATGTTTTCCTTTCTTGCTATCTCCAACAATTGCGATCTGTTCAATGATACAACTTTGATTCCTTCTCTAGCGCATTAGTTGTCATATTGGAATATAAACCAAATAAACAATACAAGAATAGTGAACAAAATGTGGACGTATTAGAGTATTTTAAGGATGAGTTAGAGACAAGGTAGAATGTTAAAAAGGGAACATGTATATGAGGGAAAAATAATCGCAAAACGTTTAAATTTACTAGAGGTTCATTACGTTTAACTATAGGTTCCCCTTGTTTCGTTACATTGCGCTCTGAAAGTTTACTGATACAATTTTGCGGTAGAAATTGCTTTTGTAAAAAAATTTAAAATTATTCTAAGGAAACATTAAAATAAATATTATTGGGCGCGCAAATTGCAATTTCAACTTCGATTTTCCTACCAAGAATTATGCGTCTGATTTGCATTTTCACAGCCAGACTGACATCGACTGTTCATTCGTTAACTTCGTTCATGAACAATGCCAACACCAAGCCATAAGCATCATCTCATCATGGACACCACAGAGAGTAAATATAGGTACAGAAGAGTAAATGTAGCAGTAAACATCGGTGCCACCCACGCTGTAGTAGGTGGGTGTTAATCTACACCAACATTAGCATCAGTGGAAGCTTCTGCCCTATAATAATCATCGCCATCGTCCGTACTATCTAATTCACGGTTGCCAACCTCTCCACGCGAGTCGCTCGTGCATTAAAGAACTCCGGAGGGTCCTCAGGTGCAGAGAAGCTTGTTGGTCATAGATGAGGTGGCAGCCCCGGGGCCTCGAAGACTCCCCAGCCGGTACGCGACTCCGAACGTGCTAAGCCTACGCTGTCGACAGCGACGTGGAAGACGGCGGCGTTGGGTTTCGGGGAGGAGTGGGGGTAAGGCAGCTGTTCGCGGCTCCTTCCCACCCGCAGGCACCCGCACCGCGTGCTATATCTCACAGGTACTCCGCGTCGTAACTAACTTCTGTTAAGTCGGAGCGTGGAACCAATTTCAAGTGCACTTTGCAAAGGCCATTAAAAGGCAAATTAGAGCGCTCGATCGGCGCGCGGCGACGCATCAGGTGGCGTTGGCAACGAGGGGGTGCCCCTCTCGCTCAAAACCCGAACTCAACCCCTCCCCTCTCAACCCCAAGGGCCCTCTTCCACCCACCCTTCACAGCGCTAGTGGCTGCGAGGGCTCCAAGCGGCGCGCCGCAAATGGCGGAGGCGTCGGAGGAGATCCGTCCCACAGGCGAAACGGCCCTCCGTCCCCTCCAACGTAGAGCTCTAGTAACGCTCCAGACGGCGAGGCGGCGCGCGAAGAGCAGCATCGGAACCTCAGCAACCCTCCCGACGCCTGCTCCGGCACACACCTGCGCACAACGAGCTCACAACTCAAGCCCGTCCCTGACTCTCTCCGATCGACTAACAAGCACACCGCGCACATCCTTCGCGACGACATACTCCCAGACGGCGGTGCTCTCCCATGCCGGCAGCGCGCAATCGCCAAAGGACGGCCATTCCTGTCATTTCTCCGGGCGGACGTTATTGCAGCGCCCGCAAAATCTCCAGCAGCGACGCTCCGTGCTCCCATAGTTCCTCGTCGTCACACTTCGCTATTCTCGTTCCATTCGAAAGGATGTGGCCGAGGGGATTCAGAAAGGAGCACAGCAGAAGGTTCAGAGGAGGTAATAACGACTAAGAAGTCTCTGGAACTATGATTACATAAAATAATAAGATTCCTCGATTGCGTTTACCAGAGAGTGGAGCAGAAAATTGAGAATAATTGAAAGGAGACGAGAAGACACGATCTCAAAGCGAGAGATGAAATAGTGAGCGGAAGGCAGAACAAATAAAGTGTGTAATGCAAGAGCGAAGGGAAGAATAATGAAGGAATCTGGAATGAAAATAAGATGATGAGAATATTGCGTCACACCACGTGATCTTAAATTCCGTTAAAATTGTTATTACTGCTTCTCGTGACGGAAAAAAACTAGATGAACATTTTTCA
This sequence comes from Laupala kohalensis, assembly GCA_002313205.1. Classification (NCBI taxonomy): domain Eukaryota; kingdom Metazoa; phylum Arthropoda; class Insecta; order Orthoptera; family Trigonidiidae; genus Laupala; species Laupala kohalensis. Next base: position 353,384 of record NNCF01126134.1, read on the forward strand.
AATTAAGTAGATTTCGATTTTGTGACAAGAAGTAGACACCTTCTAAAAATATGTTAAAGATTTTACACATGTAGCTAAAATCTCAAGAAATTAAGTAACCCACAAAGTTTGAATAAATTTAAAAATTCATACAGAGACATGGAAGGACATTGCCAAGGTATCAAGTTCATCAATTTATCTCCATTGGTAAGGAAACAAGAATTTCAGATATTCACAAATAAGAATTCGAAATTTTATATTGTAGGATTCGACATATTTTTGAAGATTCGGTGATGATCATCCGGGTTGTTACTTCTCGTGTTTCATATTTGAAAGACCTCGGTAAAAACATCTAATTCTTATTCGGGATATTTATTCAGAAATACAGCTCAGAAAAGGTCTCAAGACTTCCTCTTCTAATTAATCAGGAAAAACGGTTATATTCACGGTCAAGATATGTTTCTTTTGAGAATTTCATTCACGCTGAGGATACAAATAAAACAAAATAATAAATATCACGATTTCATTTTTAAATATCCTTAAAGTTAGAAACCTGTTTTTGTATACGATATTTTTAAGTATGTAAAATTCCAATGAAGCACTTTTTCACTAAGTTCCATTATTTTTTTAAATCTGTCCATGGTTTTGAAAATGAAAGAACCAAGTTCCTGGAACACCATGAAAATCTTATCGCCCATTGTCTTTGAGACATTCCAAGAAACACAAGTTCCTCATCATTTACGTCTATGTCCGTATATATGTAACCAAGGAGCTCATCATAAAGTAGGTTCTATGTTAAGTTGAATGACGAATAGAACATGACATACCCAATATATATCCGTACGTGTTAGTCTCACGTAAAAGCTAAAAGGTTAATTCTAAGTTTCAGTTTATATTTCAAGTACTACACATCGCTAAATTCTACGTTTCCTTTCTGAATATAAGTTTATGGAAATAATATTGCACGGTGCGCAGAAATTTCCTGCAACAGCGAGTCAGAAACAACTTGTTTAAATCAATACCTCCACCTGAATCCACAAATAGGAGAAAATGAAGATGGACTGGAGACACGGCTGAAGAGAGATCGCCCTAAATGTTAGAGAGGAGAAGGCGGTCATTCAATTACTGTCAGAGTTTCCCAAACTGACGCGACTTGAGTACAAAGATGAGATGCTCTTTCAATGGGATCAATTTAGAGTGCCTAAACAATAGTATCTTCCTCAATATGAAAGCTACGAGGCACGGAACAGATAGAGTTTTGGATTATGTTATTACCATTCACGTTTTCACAATTTTTGAAAGTATATAGTGTGTATCTAATAGGTGTCCACAAAAATTGAAACGGATTCCTACCACCACAATGTGACAAAAACTTCATAAGAACAAGACCCTAAAGAAGATCTTCGTGAAGTAATTCTGAAATGATTTTTCTCTAATGGTCGCTGATGATGTAATTTATCTCGAATTTACATTTTTACTCACTTTCGTATTGACAATGTTCTGGGTACTTGAGAAACGAGGTTTTCGTTCTGTGAACGAAACCCCATCAAGCTGAAAATAAATCGAGTATTATCGTATAATTTAATATTAGTTCTACAGGCGTAATTACAATTTGGATTTGTACCCCATCAAATAGTTTCTGAATGCTTTAGTCAGATGGCTATCTGGAAAATTATGAATAACATCCGTCTGCACTTCTGTCACCTAAAATAGGAACAGACGCGTCCGCCATAAAAGAACTTTCTGCCCACGCATATTACTGCAGTGCTCAGAGTTCATGCATTTCGTATCATTTATCACATGAGTCTGGTTTTACACGAGACGGTTTCTTTAATTATCATAAGTCACTATGAATATGTTGTACGATAAAATTGAATAAATTGTTTCCTCGCGTTGGTGTCGTCTATTCGGCAAAAGACATTCTTTCCCTAATGTGTCTATTGATTAAGTAAATAAAAATATCGTAAAACTTTATTATTTAACATTAAATTTGATAAAGATAATCAATTAGATAGGATTTGTGGATTTTTTAAACAAATAGGAACAAAATCGCAATGCTGTCGAAGATTTTTTTAAAATGTATAAATCAGATAGAAGAAGTAAAAATAAATCTTTCCAGTGTAGCATATATGTAAAACATCATGAAATTCGAAAATATGTCTCACTGCAAGCACCTATATTCTAAAATTAAATATTTTATGTTTGATCCGTAATTTAATTAATTTCTACTCATATGTTCGGAAAATGAGAACATTTGAATAATCTGTTGTAAGATTGGCAATTTTAGAAAGAAAAGAAAGTTAATAATCCATAACGGATAAAACACATTCTTTAAATGTGTGCGGGGAACAAATGATTAAGATTGAAAAGAAAAAGAAAAAGTAAAAGAAGTGGAAATAGAAGTAAATGGAGAAGATGAAACAGAAAATTTTTCATGAAAAGTTGGTCTATTTAGTTTTTTTATGTATACATCTCAGAACATATCGTCTATCTTGACGGTATTCCTCAAAAAAATTACAAATTAATGCAGTATTCTAATGTTACTAATGATGTATGGGAATAATTATGATACTAAATATTTCAGAAACACACGTAAAATTTAGTCAAGGATATAAAAAAAATTATCTCTAAATTAATGATAAAAACTCATAACAGTACAGCGACTGTGTGTGTAATCGAATCTCGTCAATAAACACCAAACTCCGAACTAGCATTCAATCCCGCATATGGACGTAATACATGAAGGAAAAAGCTGATGCGCAAACACAACCGGACGGGTGAGCGATGATGAAGGGACGGATAAATGTATTAGTGACGAACGGAGAGAACACCTCGCAGACACAGTTATCCATGAGCAAGTCGTACGAATCAGGTGGGCAGCCAAGGGGGAGAAAAGAGGAACTATTAGAGACTAGCGGAGGGACGGACAATCATGCGTAAACTCAATCAAGGAAACAAAGAAATAAAAATTAGTTCTCTCATCAAACCCAAAACTTCTTGAAAGTTCTGTTGATTCATTAATCCCAAATTTCAGCTGTATCCTCCACGGGGAGGAATACTCAGGTCTTTCATGTCGTTCCGCTAACTAGTACTCCCTTTATGTTCGGACTAGCTCCGTTGCTTTATCTGTGGACGTTGCTGACCGCGCGACGAGTTGCGGAGGCATCCGTACCTTTCCCCGACGGAAAATTGTTAACCGAGTCCTGGACCACGAGGTGACGTGACCATCGAAGCAAGAGTGTAGCCACAGGCTGCGGCGCCTAGGCGAGCATAGGATGACACAGAGCTGTGGTCGTGACACGGTGTGCATGCGGGATCCGGGATCCTAATCCGATTGCGGGTCCACCCGCGTGGTGAGCGCTTCCAAACACTAATACACTACTGTGTGCTCTCACTAGCCCGTTTCTACCGCAAAGGTGATTATTCAGTGTAAAAGTACGCAGTCGAGGGAACTGATTTCACGGTTTGAATCGGAACAAAACATTATTACAAACACATTTCTATCGAAAGACTCGCAATTTGAGGAATTAATCGAAAATCTACGATGATAAAGAGGCTTACTTTCTCTAATTAGGGGACCGCATCCCAAATATTCACGATGAGGTTCGAACCCACAGCACAACTACCATCTTCAATTCTGGTCGAATGGTGACCCCCTTCCGTCTGCGTGTTGACCAGCAAACTTGGAATCAGTCCAAACTAGCAGCCCGTGAGTAGTGGGAACCGCACCGAAGCATAGCGGGCGAAACCATTTACGTAAATTAGTTACATAAGCTGGCGCCCACTGTGTAAACCGGAGTTTATTGCAGTCTATTACTTCCCCGTAGAGCGCTTGAGAAAGAGTTAATGAGCGAGGGAGGGTTGCTTCTCGCCCGCCACCGCAGCGGAGAACGCCTCCGCGCCGCGGGCAGTGCGGGGAGGGAGTGGCTGCGGTGATCACGCTTCCGAGCTCATCGCTACAACAGCTCTGTCCTGTCGCTCCCAAGATTCGTCCACAAAAGCGAATGGAAGGAATTCATCGTCGCACATTTCGAAAAAGAGCTAGAACTGCATTGCAAAGATAAGAAATTCCCTCTTCGATACTTCGTGCAAGAAAATAATGCACAGACTCCTCAAGGCATTCGACAACTTACAGTATTATATTACTTCATAAACTGATTCTTTAAATATATGTTTGTTTGCGATGTTACAGTGTGAATTGTAATTTTACTATCAATGTGCATTATGTGTTTCACAACCAATGATGTGACAGACAAATTCTATACGAGCTCTCAACTCATTGACCTGGCTGAGCAAAAATATGACTGAATTTCACAGATAAACTAAAGAAATCAGAACCTTCTCTACTTCAATATTTTATTTCTCATTCTCTAGAAACAACCATCCTCTCCTTTTTTACATAACGGAATAATTCGTCAATTTCAGCTTTCTCGAAAAGTGCAAATTTCTTACTCTGGATAACCAGATTTATATTATTATTATTGTTGTTACTATTATTTTATTCTTGTTATTATTATTATTATTATTTATTATTATTGTTATTATTATAGGGGATTTTGGATTTGCTAAGCGCTAGGTCAATAGTGCTCTCATCAGGTTTATAGATTTTACAAATCATCTTCACAGGTTTGAGAAAGCCGAGAAAGAGAAGGGTTCATAAAAAGAAATGAAGGACAAAAGTTGTAAGTTTTCTGAAAAGAAATTGAGCATTTACAACATAGACATCTCTAGCCGAACCATTTCCTGTCACTACAACGCAAAGAAGGAAATATATTGCCTAGTTACCAACGATGAAATCTTGCGAAAGTAAAATTGGTTCCGAGATCAACTTATCTTTTTCATTGAAGCAAACATTACAAAATGATATATCTTCCGGAAAAGCATTGTATATTATATTAAATACATATATGAGCGATCATAGAGTTCAGATATTATCTAAAGATCGATTTTGTCAGTTCTGTTTACGTGATAAATATTGAAAGCAAAATATATTTAAAGTGAAAGGATTATCACGATCTCAAACAGACACATTTTCTTAAATCTACGAGCATATTGAGTATTTTATTCCTAATAGTGATAAAATACTGCCGTATTCTGGACCTAACAGTCTATTTATTTGTCCAATTATTCTTTATCTTTATATTTTGGCACTCGCCAAAAATATTCCTCAATACTCAGTGTATGTTACTGACGATGGCTGCTAAGCAGCCGAAAAAGCTTTATACCAATAAAACAATGAGTAACATAGAAACGCCTTTCAATTTATCATGCTTTATCTTTGACATATTTTCTACAAAATCTATTACAGTTAATGTGCTTTCATATTTTTAATTTAATCGTATCTCATGATTAGGGCTTGAATTTTGCATGTTTTTCATACTTTTCTCTGACTTTCTATGACAAAGGGATTTTCAACATCTTGGGTCCATTTGATCTTGATTTAATAGGTACTCAAATGCATATTTAAAAAGAAGGTTTTCTTGTATGCATATAAATGCTAATTTTAGAAGATTTTTGTTTGAACTCTATAATTCTTTTGTTAAATTATCTTAATTAATCAGAATTAACATGTCTATTTTTTTAATATAATTTACATCAAATGAACAAGCTTAGCAGTGAGTGTTATTCGATTAACCCAATTTACACTTCCACTTTTTAGTAATAAGTTAATATTCATGTAACTTCGTTTTTTAGTGCATATTTCGAATGATTTAGAGAAATTAATTGCACTTTAGAGAATATTTTGAACTTAAATGAATATTTTAAGTGATTTAAAAATGATTGCGCATGATGCCCTGCTCATGACTGTGCAAATTTCACCAGAAGTTCCGAATTCTTTTCTCTTAATATACAATTTATTGTTGCACTATCTCCACCTGAAGTTGTATTTTAGCATTTAATTCAGTAAGATTCAATTAAATTAAGTAATAATCAGTACTGGAAGTTGATACAAATATAAAATCTGTGTCGCAATATAGTGAGCGAAAGAAAGAAATTGGATAGGTTCATTTGGGTTTTAGTCAAGTCGTTGGTATGAAATTTTTTAAATATCTGACATCTTGAAACAATCTAACAAAATATTCAAATAAATTTACAAAAACTAATCACTTCGTCGATAAAAGAAATTTTCCTTTCACGAAACAATTTATGATAGATTATTTTCTCGGAAACATGAAATATGAAAATCAATTAATAAGACAGCAAACACGTCTTTGCTGCGACCGAACGAATTGGTTGTTAACCGCCACACACGTTCTAAACAACGTATTTCATACAAGAAAAATAATATCGAGAACATCCATTGTCATTAAAAGTCCCCAGCAATCTGAAGGAGAGTCAGCGCAAAGATTAACTCAGCTCAACTCCCAGTAAGCCTCCGGAGGTCGACGCAACTGTCGCTGAGTGCGAGACCAGGCATCCACCTATAACTCTTCCCTGGTTTGACTTCGCCGACGGCTTGACGGCGCCGCGCGCTTCGAAAATGACGCTCCCTCGGGGCTTCCTCACCGTAACGAATGCGCCTTCCCCGACCCTCATGCTCCCCGCCCACGCGCCGCGTCTGCAGATCTCATTGAAATGCTTCCTCGAGTTTTCACCGTCCATTAAGCGGCCTCCGTCAACGCCGAGAAGAGCAGCGCGCCCATACCATCAACACTCCGATACTCTCCCGCAACGCACACCCCTCGCCACTTGAACGATGCGCCGCGCCGCCGCGCTGCTGACGCCCCGGCAGGCACGAGAGCAAGCCACCCGGCGCCTCGCCACCCACGCACTTGAACAGGGGCGGAAGTTGTACATTTATATCGCTGCGTTCTACCAAGTTGATGAATGTTTTCTCATTTATGTAGATTTCCCGAGGCCATATGTTAGAGGACAGAAAACCGTGTAATAGGGTATCTAGGATTTGCATATGCACACGTGACAACTCATCTGTCCCCAAACTCATGGAATTGATAATATTCCTCAATCGTGCGCTATCTCGGAAACATGAGATCTCTTTATTTCTATATAAAGTAAATCCCAGGAAAATACTTGGTAACAATTGATATATAATTAATTCGCTGTATCACAATATCGATGTCGTAACAGCTTGAGACTTGAAANAAAAATACTTGGTAACAATTGATATATAATTAATTCGCTGTATCACAATATCGATGTCGTAACAGCTTGAGACTTGAAACTGCAATACTGATTCCTCTGTCTCTCGTTTGCCAGCTCAATGGAATAGGGTAATTGAGATAATATATGTATGCATAGTTTCATAAAAGAAATCTACCTTTCTCTAAAATGTCACACAACAATATTTGCATAACATAAACTTGAACCTATGTTGTTGTTGTTGTTTTCTCTGATTTCTCTACCATCAAATTTCACCTCTTAAAATAAAAACACAATGAACCATGATTCCATGAACTCGTGTCAATATTGCCTCCTATTCTAGTTTATTCTAGGATTACCATAAATTATAAATCCATAAAACGAGAATGAGAGGAATGGTCTCGTGTTAGAAACAGAGATCTAGGAACCCAAGTTGTTATTGTCAGAGTTTTAAAATGCTCTTGCTTGAAACGGGTGAGACATGAACGTGATGGTCGCGCCACCGGACTGAATGCAGTAAACGCGTTAAACCTATGATTTCGGAATGATTCTATTAACTTAGTGCACTGCTTCTCCTAATTGTGCTTTGTTGACTACATCAACGCTATGTTGCGTCAAATGAGCGGTTTCTTTCCTTCACTGTTAGTTGTCTTTCACCCTTTGAAAAGTGAGTCGCGAGTAATGCCGCACTGAGTTCAGCAAGCGCCTACTCACATTTTTATTTTTCACATCACTTGCGACGTAAGTGTATATAAATAATACTTCCCTGGTAAATATTATTTATATATTCTTTCTCAATTTATTCATCATTATCTCACTTTTCTTAACGATCTACCTAATTTTTCCTATTAGATTTGCAATAAATTAGACGTCATGTTGATATTTTGAGCGTTATTTCTGTTTATTACCATTTCCAGTTGTGTCTATATAAGAGTAATTTTTTTATGATTTGGATTGCAAGAGATTATTTCTTGAAGTGCTTTATAATATAATGGACAAAATGAAGTATATATATTTTTTACTTTCAGCTCAATTCTAAGTCCCCAATCAATTTGAATATATTGTGGATATAACGAACAAATCTTTAAATGTAACTTGTTCATGTTATTTTGAGACCTCAACAATTCATCGTTCCCTATACGTTTGATAGTTTAATTTTTGTATATTCTACAATCCGTTTTCAAAATGATTTCCTAATTTTTTATCATAATAAAAATTCGTGATAAAAGGTACTCGAATATAACAAATTTATACGTTAGTTTGAATTATGCAGAACATTTACAATTATAAATCCTTATTTGCATTTAGGAAATCGGAATAAAATGAAATTCTACACTGGTCGCACTCAGTGCGGCACCCACCCAGTCCCGCGGGTGTATGAGGCGCGACCACCGGAGGGTTAAAGCAATTTTCAGAAAACAATTATGGTGAAACACGTCGAGGACTTATATTTCCGCGAAAATCATTAATATTTTTCTTTAGCGTATACTTGTATTTTTTATATGTTAAGTTCTCGGAAGTAATTTTTTTTAATTTCTGTAAAATTATTATGAGGACAATATGTGTTTCATTTTTGTTTCGTTGATGAATGGTTCCTTGTTGGAGGGGACTCCCCTTTCTACGAGACCTTTACATAATGAACCTCTAAGAACAGTTATATTGCTGCGAGTTTTCAGAATTACAGGGCTTCTTGAACGATTTTATAATCACAACCTATTTCACATTCAAACTTTCACAATGGAACACGCAAAATAGCCATCAGTGTGTCTCTAAATCGTCGCAAATTATCAGTACCCCCAAACGGACACAACCTGTGTTCCTTACTGGCGGGTCCGGTGCTTCCTCAGGACACGGAAGAGAGACATAAGGTAGTCTCATGGTAGACCAACAAAATGTGCGTCTAATAANTAGTCTCATGGTAGACCAACAAAATGCGTCTAATAAAACATTCATCCCAGATTATCCTGAGTATGTAAGAAATGTAATAATGATTCGGCGTGATGCAGATTTTAGAAGAAGATTATTGGCATATGGTGCTCGCCTATCCTGTTGGTTCAGTGTCTCGTCGAATTTTGACGTTTGGATTGTGGTGCTTCACTCTCATTCAGAAGCTAAAATGCGTATTGTTGAGAAATCAAATGACTGGGGTTTGAAGAAAGCAACTGAACGGAACACTAGTAGCCGTCGTGTATAATGAACGTAAGATCATCGCGGTATCATATCTACGGAAGAAGGGAGTATAGCGCTCTCTCGAAGAAGGCATTAATTTGCACTCAATTATACGGGTAAAATTTCGCCATCATGTTGTGTTTCATCTTTTTCATGATCATATGCAAGGGTTATTAATATCAAGGAAAATACCATAAAACCAAATTTATGTTTCGCGACTTCTTTTTGATCTAAATAATTATTATTATTGATTAAATTTTATTTGCAACAATATTGAAGAATATTATAAGGGTTGAATTATATAATAGGATTTGGTTCACTGACCTTCTTGAAATGATTTTCAACTCAAAACATAGTCGAGAAAGTTCCTTTACAAAGAAGTATTGGAAAGTATTCGTTTGTATTGGTGAATGCATCCTCGTTAGCTACGTCACGTCGACGGAGAAGTAGGTGAAGAACTTCAGAAAACTAACATTCCAGCAACAGAAAAAAACCTTCATGCTTGGGTTAATCGATTCAAATTCATTTCGAACTAAGTTGAAACAATATTCTACTTAACCTCAGATTTCTAAAATAAAGGATATCCTCCTATATTTTTGCGAATAGAATTGTGGCGCAACTGCAGCCAATGTTGCACGATGATTTAGCTTCCGATGATCCGGAGTGTAGAGGAAAACCTCATTAGATCGCATCACTAAATATAATATTAAAAAGAGTTCTGATTAGTTCAAGAGAATTAATCAGGACATCGCTAAACATGTTGTCTTGATCAAGTCACAAGTATGATAATTAATTAAGGATGTTATCCTCATGATCCGAAGATACAGTCCACTTGACTCCACTGGTGATCCGCAAGGCATTCGTCAGCAAGATCATTTTTGCTAGCACACTCTCTATATTTCCCTGCCTACAATTCTATTAGTTCTCTGGGTCCGGATCAAACAAAGCATGAGATGAATGTTTGAACAATGCAGCAATACTAATATCAGATATCTATTGTCCAGTTCTCTGAAAGTACCATTCTTCAGGGATAGGAATTATAAAGCACAGTTGGCATTCCGTACCAATAAATGCATCGGTTCTAAATCTAAATACAGTTCCAATTACGGAAGGAAATACCAAAGAAAACAATTTGTTCCACCTTCTGTCCGATACCACTATTCGCATTCCACTTTTCCCAATTCTATCACCATAGGTATGTACCTTATTATACCTCGCCCCAGTTTTCCAGAAACTAGATCTACTGGATCATTAAATCCGCGCAAAATTGATTACTCCATCATTATAATAATTTTATTGTCAAAAAACAATACAGACTGCGTATGACCACGTGGAGGACAATAAACTAATTCACTCTCCGGAAGCAAGCAAGGGACCATCCCATCAATTCCGATCAAGGGCCCTAAGGCAGAGGCGGATTCAAAAATCCTTAGGGAATGCGTCACTACATGTCGACGCAAAATATATGACGAAAGAAAGTAAAACTAATGGTGGAGATTTTGTTAAGATATTCTCGTATGGTTTTCTTTTCCGAATTTTATCACAATCATTGAATTATAGGTCGAACTTGCCAAATCTTAACACACAAAACTATTTAGTTTCTCAGGTAAATATGTGTGAAGTACACAAATCATTCACAAACTATCAATATCTATTAGATTAAATTTCCCTGTGTAACCTCGGTAACATATTTTTTTTATTTTTAAAATATGCTTATAATTCCATGGCCATCATAACGAAACTGATAGTTGGGAATTTCGGTCCTGCCATAATCCTGCACATCATGACTTGCCACGCTGCTGAAAATATTTTAAAAAAACAGGTTACCAAGAGATAGACAGGGTTTATACATAGGGAAATTTAATTTATCTAAAATATTAAAAAAACTTCATATTTATATAACTAACATATCTATAAAAACTTAACGTCTTAAAATGACTTAAGAATTTTGCTTGTATAACATTTTTACTCTGGATAACTCTTGGTTGTAAGTATTCTTTTTAAATCCCCTTTTAAGCACCATTATTGATTTCATAAAGTATAATGTAATAACCGAAAAGTCTGCTCAGATAGAAAACTATGAGTAATTATTTTCCTCCACGATATATCAGTGGCTTGGAGGAAAAGCAGTTAACTCCGCTTTTAATATTTCTGAGAAAAACACGTTTGAAGTTTCAAAATACCGATTTGGCATTCCAAGAAAGGATCATGTAGAACAAATTTTTGGTATTTTGCGATGTATTCGTTTAGAAATCTCTTAAACTGCTGTGAACCTCACCTCCAGGTAACAGATAAATTATGTTATGTTAAATGAAAATGGGAGACGGGACCGAGATTCGAACTCGGGACTTTGAGCTTAGCGCGCTTATGCGCTTACCAACTGCCATCCCGTTCGCCCACCTGGCCCGCCTTCCATTTTCATGCAACTTGCGAGATCCAAAGACCTCTGAAGTGGCCTCGTAGAGACTGCGCTCCTCGTATGAGGCAACTCCCTTAGGAAGTACTTTGCTTTGGGTCGTATTTTCCAATTCTGGTTCACAAACACATAGAAATCTCTTAAATTGCTGTGAACCTCACCGCAGAGTAAACTAAACAAGACAACACGTATATGATTTTAAATGTTGAAAATAGGATCACAAATACTTTATAGAAAATCATTGTACCAATGAAAAATCTGTAAGTAACAGGTTCAAGATTTTTAAAATCTTTTAGTCTCAGGACTTGTAAGAGACAACACGGGATGTAGCATCATTAAATTATAGTAAAACTGCTGTCTGGCAGTTTTCTTTAGCTTTGAGCTTCTGCACGTAAGGTGTCCTCAAATAATCTTCCAAATCAGTCGCAAACTGCAAAAACTCTTCCTCGTTGAGGTACATGACTTGAATATCTAGATCGGTCATAAATTATTGTTTGTCCATAATATTAAAAGATTATTTAGTCTTTTCCATCTCGGGGTGTGGTCAAGAATTTCACGAAGTCTGATGACTCAGAGACAGACTCCTAATGTGCCTCCCGAAGCATAAAGGTTTTAGCTGCCTGCCTAGCGGTCATTTTCGAAATTACAACACTTGCCGCTCTTTTTGATGCTTTTCTCAGTCCACTTTCTCTTTATTTTTAACTTGCTACCGTCCACTACATCTTAAAAAGAGATGCCATAATTGTTTAACAGGAAGAGATAATTGTTAATAAGAGAATATAAAACATATTGTGAAATTGAATCTCTTCAAATCCACGGTTAAAAACTACCTCCTGCACCAGTGCTTCTACACTGTATAAGAATTTATTGATTTTAATAAAAGTTAAATCCGTCTTGTATTTTATCACGCCATTGCCGTAATACTTTTTAAATATCTTATAACAATTTCAAAAACTATTTTATTGCATGATTCTGTTGTCGTATGGCTCATATTAATTTAATTTTATGTGTACTCAACTCTGGCACGGTTGTGTACATTAATTCTGTAGACCCATCCTAGCCCGGGTTTTGCTCCGGTTTTCCTTCGGGTAGAGGCTGATTTCTTATACAGGTTCTCTAGGCTTTGTCTGGGGGCTTGTTTATTGTAACAATAAATCGTGAATTTAGTGTTATTTCCATTCTTATGATTTTTAAACACTATACCCAGAATAATCTGTAGTTCGATATAAATTTGTACATGTATTTTTTTTGCGTTAAATTACAAACATATTGACATTCTATTAGTATTATAACTCTCAGCTAACTTTTTATCTTATCTTGGAATTTTTGCTGAATTTTTTGAATCCGCCTCTGCCTTAGGGCCCTTGATCGGAATTGATGGGATGGTCCCTTGCTTGCTTCCGGAGAGTAAATTGTCCACCACGTGGTCATACGCAGTCTGTACTGCTTTTTTGGCAATAAATTTATTAAATTTATTATTTTATTTCAGATTAATTATCAATGGCTCGTACTGTAAAAACAGTAGGCGGTTATTAATGTCCGTGTTGCATATTGTTTGTAGAATACATTGGAAATCTTTTCCAGTCTAGTGCGTCATGGGAGAATTAAGAAAAAAGAAAAGTAAACGAAATAATAACTATCCAATTCAAAAAAAACAACAATAGACGCCTAGAAATATCTCTTAACTAGCCCAAAACTCACAATTCATTCTGACGCAGCTTCCTCAACACTAATCTACATTTGGCGTGCCAGGAACATATTGTCACAGTAAGTTTTATTCTTACACATGATACCGGTAGATCACTGTTACTCAGCAACAGTCGTGAGAGTTTACATTAGTCACTACTGTTTACTGTGTAATTTCCCTCTGTTCTGAATTTCATATTGAATTCATTTAATTTTTTTTTTCTCGGATACTTGATTTGTTAACTCTTATATATATATAGTACTTGAGCACTTATATATAAGTGCTCATTTTTTTCTTGCTCGTATATCAACATTCAAGTGCAATTGTCTCAATTTCAATTATCTTATTGCTAAATTAAAAAACCCATACATTTCTCCATGCTTGAGAGAATATTACTTGAGAATTAAATGACGTTTATTTTATAAAGCCATTTGAAAAGAACACAAAATGCATAGTCAATGAAAAGGAACAAACCATCGTTTCGTTCTCTCTGAGTTGCATACGATTTCTTTCAATCTGCGTACGTGTAAAGGTAGTATTCTTCCAAGCCACGCGAAGTAAGAATTCTTCATTAATTTCATCGTCCTTAATCCTCAAAGCAAGTAAGGTCTTTCTTCTTCCTCTTTGTCATGACATTTCCGACATATTTCAGGATGCACGTCTAAAAACACGTTGAAAATGAAAACATGATTAGTAATCTCAATCTTCTTATCTCTCTCTCAAAATACAAGGATGTGTCCTGCTCCAAAAATAATATATTCTTGACGTAAGTTACGAAAGGTGGTTTTCCTTTTCTTGTGAAGGTGTACGATAATGTTTTTCATAAGGCCGTAGTTCAATTTTTACTCTACTAAAAACACACTGTAACACACAAACAATAGCTGTATTGATTTCTTTCCACGACAGTTTTTCTAAAATTTTTGTAAGAAAGAAGTTGAAAATTTCGTTCACTTGTATTACATGGGTTTGTTGTCGTGATGACAATCGGTCAGAAGTTCAGAACTTCTATACCTAGTGACCCCATATTTACGCATATTCACATTTTTTTGTTTCAAACACCACACGTTGACACAAAAGAAGTAAATATGGTTAGTGACATACATGGTAAATAATGAGATATATGGGAGTGAGGTCGTACATGGTAATATATATTAACTTATAAATGAAATAGTATATATATATATA
>NNCF01126134.1:379339-425883 GCA_002313205.1 Laupala kohalensis
TGTGTGTGTGTGTGTGTTTTTAAGGTGATTTGTTTCCAATTATTTTGTAACACTAATTGAGTACTACAATTTTTTTTTATATTGCATTGAAATGTGATGGAATATTTTAACACTTTAAATAACAATGCACTTAATTTTTCCTTATACACTAAATAAGCACAAAATATGTGCTACAATGTTTTATGATAATGATATTCCATCCTGCTACAATTGTTTGGCTAGCTTAATGCTGGTCTTGTGTGCTCCCAAAACAATTATATCTATGTTGCAATAATAGGGGAGAAATAAGTGAGTGATACATTTTTGAATTGTCAAACAAAGAATAGCCTTATTAAGTCCAAAATTAAATGTAAGTTTATTTTTAGGTTATTGAAACTTTTTGCTGTGAAAGCTTAAAGCACATTACACTTATAATATCTTATTAGTCAAATTAATCCTACTGTATTAATAACTTTAATAAATAATTCTTATTGTTATTAATAATATCAGATTGTTATTTATTTATTTGATGTATTTTATTTAAAGGTAATATTTATAATTTTTTATAGTAAAACCATAGTATTTAAACATAAATACTCCCCGACTAACCCCCCCTCTTGATTACGGTCTGGATCCACCACTGTTCTTACCCCCCTTTTCCCTATGGAGACGAAAAGAAAGATTTTTTAAAGAATACAAGATTAATACATATTTAATTTAAAAAATGCGATCACGTTTAAGATTGTCAGATATTTGTCTTTATATATGGTTATGAATGAAAACAGACATTTAAAAAAAAAGACAGAAATAAATGATCGAAATGCTCAAACAACCGGGATAAACGTAATATTGAAGGGATAATTTTTTTAGGGTTGTTCTATAAAAGAGGAGAATATTCTATAAAAGAGGCGACAATATTTTTTGTCGAACATACGATAGAGTCAGCAATTTAATGCAACAGCATCCCAATAACAAAATACAGGATTTTCGTCGTTTGTTTCTGTTTGTATAAGTACATCGTGAGTTTTTTTAGCTTCAAATAAAATCTGAAACAGATAAAGGAACGAATTTCAATTAAAGACTATCAATATTGGAATACTTCCGCAAACCTTAAATGCATTCGCCATACCGACATGTCAATCAGAGAATTAATAACCTTCACAATACACGTAGGTTCATGGCAATAAATAAACTAACGTTCAATATTAAGCTAACAAAACAAACACACTGTATTAAATATAAGACAATACGCATATTTACCAAACGAATATACCAAGCAAAAATCTATTTCCGTACTATATCGCATGAGTGAAACAAAAAAAATATTTAAAATAATGCCCATTTAAAATATCATACAGGCTGACATACCCGAAAACATACTATTCCTTTGAAATTTCATCAAATATGTCATAAACACAGAAACAAAATAGGTAAAAATGTGATTATAAAAAGGAGTACAAATACAAAGGGACAAAATGAATCTGTTTAATAGTTAATGTGGTTGTCGCTCAACAAAAGAAGATAAAAAAGCTTAAAAATAACTATAAAAAACTTTATAAGTTCGATAATAAATTCTTGCACACAAGATAAGAATAATTTTCATTTACTCGTATATTTGTCCTGAAGATTTATAACAACATTACAAAAATGCGTAAGTACGAAAGAATATGTAACACAGGGGAAGATTTGAGAATCTTTTAAACTGCAAAAACTAAATTATGCTATTACACTATTAGCTTACGCACTCCTCATATTAAATATCTTTTTGACCAATTAATTCTTATCTCATCTTACGTACGTAATGGCAGTTATAGCATAAATGAATATGGTTTCCCTAGAATATAAAATTTCTAATTGAAAGACCAAGTCACTGCAGGAACAGAATTACTATCTACGTTACATTTACGTAGAAATAAAACACCTTCCTTCCATATTTTTATTACATTTAAATATAGTATAACACACTGCTTAACCATTTAAGAGTAACATTCTTGTTTTCTAAACTTTTCTCACGAAAATATGGATTATCCAGTTTCGGGGGTCACTAAATATGAATCAAACGTAATGTATAATTTTAAATAGTATCGAGAACTGTCTCTAAAAATAACTGTGTAAATAACGACATTTTTCAAAACAGTGTGTCTTCTGGGGTACAAAACTACATGACACCAATTTTAATGTCAAAACATTGGAAAATTATAATATTAGGTACAAATATACGAAAAAGTGCCAATGCCGAACCCCGTCAACTACAAATCGGCTGAAATTTGGAATTCTAAAACAATCTAACTAGAGGAAGCACGAAAATTTTAACTTTCTACATTTAATGGCCAACCTAGTGAATATGTTATGAAGTGGTCATAACCAATGGGAGGTCTAGTTATACCTGCGTATTTCTAGCCGATACTAAACAACACATCAATATTCTATCATCAACTTCCAGTCGGTGAGACGCCAAATGATGTAGATGAGACAGATACAGTCAATGAGTGATATTGCGATGGAGCTGTAGATTGAAAATGAAATGAGAATTTCAACAAGCTTCACGTATGCAAGCAGCGGATCTGGCACCGCGGAGGCGGCAAAGAGACTCAAAGCAGACGATGACATATATATCTTGTTTCGGGTGTTGCATTATTAAACCACGCCTGCATAAAATTCACATCGACAATATCATCGTCTGTTACTTCAAATGCCGTGAGATGTCACTGAGAGTACAAATTCTATGTAAATAATATGAAATCCATTCAACCATTTTAAGGCAAAATCTAAAATGACAAAAAGGAATCTATCAGCTGTATTGAGGTTGTTGGAAGCCTTCTAGAGCGCTTAAATCCGCCAGTGAATATAATTTTGTATTCTGGATAGATATCATAATTCTACATCCGAGGCACAAAAATAAAAAATAATAACCTCATTGTAGGGATGTTTTAGGTCCTATCTGATACCCACAAATAACTTTATTTAAGTCCAACCAACCTCGCGTGATCACTATTTCCTTGATTCCTACCCTATTTCGACCCTCCTGATAAGAGATAATGCTCACCTAGGCGTAATACGAACAGGTGCTTATTGCTGTCTGGGCAACCACTGGGTTCGGTCCACCGACGGCCTTGCTTTTAAGTAATGGTCTTGCTATCTAGGCAACAATTTGAGTACCGGTAAGCATTTTCCCCCTGGCCTCATATTACCTCTCACATGTAACAGTTAAGAACATAAAATGCTACTTACTTCGAAGGATTTGGAGTAACACACAATTGGTAAAAATGACATTTTTCGTAATAATGAGTAATAAATTTATTATCGAAGAAAGCAGTTACAAAATGGGCTCTAAAGACCTCGATGTTGACGAGCCCTAAAGCCCCCCCCCCCAAAAAAAAANACCACTGGGAGGAGAATAAACTAATTTACTCTCCGGAAGTAATCAAGGGACTATCCCATCAATTCCGATTGAGAGCCTTTAAAGCAGAGGCGGATTTAACATTTCAGGTAACTTCTAAGATAAGGATAAAAACTGTTCGGTACGTGTTACAATACAAACAGAATACCAACAATTTGTATTTTATAAAACACAAGCAAGATAGTTCATAAGAACGTATTATTATCAAACTATAGATTATTCGAAAATTTTTGTTTAAAAGTCGTAACTATTAAAATAACTATTGCCAGGGTTTCTTTAACGCGCTTAATTTATGGATAGTGTTCAGACATTTTTCGAAATATCATGTGATTAATAAGTGAAATCTGTGGACTCTACACTCTTTGTACACATTGAGTGACATCTCTTAAATGTTGAGCTTCTGTGAACAATTTCTTCAAACCTCATTGGTCAATTCAAAATTTACGGCTCATTTATTAATTATACTGGGGTCCACGAGGCAGCATTTACCCGCTAGCACTTACGTGATATTCTCGCCATCGATGGATACGGTCAACCAGCCGACACGACGTCCTGCCGTTACCGATTGGCACATCAATCGCGCTCACAGCGCGAGTTTCTAGCTGGCAAGCCACGGACCAGCAATGGTTCTCAGCAACCGGGCACTCTCTCGCAGTCAGCAATCAGACTCACTCATCAGCAGACTCACTCACCAGCAGTCAGGCTACATCATTCATTACACCTCGCCCGAGCAACAACGCCATGTCGGCTAGCACTCGCGGTCACTTCGTCACGCCTAATCCAAGCAGCAACGCCATGTCGGCTAGTACTCGCGGCCACTCTGCCCACATCACCTCGCCCGAGCAGCAACGCTATGTCGGCTCTCTGCTCACCGGTCGACTTACCCACGCCATCCGAGCTGCACATATGAAGGAAGCTGGATCATCTCACCTCATCCCTCTGGATTTCAGCTTTGTATTATCAGTATTTGTATTATCAGCACACTTCATATATTATGTCATTAAACAGTTTTGTTGGCGAATTCAAGGTCTCACCATACTTCATTCACCTTCCTCATTTCTCTAACGTGTCTAAACATTTTGGTACTCGGAGCCCGAAAAGGTCACTTTTTGGTCCTCCTTCGAGACAGATCTACTTTCATTCATGTATAGATATTTTCACGTAAAATGTCTGTACAGATAGGTTTAAGAATTATTATTATTATTATTCATAGATAAATATTTGGATTATGTTGAATGATTCAATGAAATCTATTTGTCCTTACGTCAAACATGGACAAATTTCGGGGGAAACACTTATATTTTTTATGTAAGCGCGCAAACTATCGATTGTGGATAGACCTATACTTCAGTACATTTAACATAGGGGATACAGATTGTGGCGCGAAGCGTTCTCAAATAATTTCTTTTTTCAGAAAATTAAAGAATAATATGTTTCTTCCCCCATTCAATGAATCCGTCAATAACGAACAGATATGGCAATTGCCGGTTGGAGTTTAAAGTAATTATTATTTGGGTACGGTGTTTTCATTAGTAGAGTCAGGTGGGGTAATTATAAACAACTGATCTGAGCGTCGCTGCGGGAGTCACAGGAACGAAAATATGGCCAAAACCAGAAGTTTGTGACTGTGACAAACTATAAAAATTACGTGCTATTGAACCCTGCCATTGATGCAATACAACCTAAAAATATGAGGTATCCAGAAGATTGAAATTCGAAGTTAATACACTGCGTTTATTGTTCTACAGTACGTAAATTATTGAAATCTAGCCTATGTTATTTTTGTTGTACATTATTTTTCGTATTATATGAAGGAAATAGAAAATCATTGTTATAATTTTCTAGGAATTTTGTAGGTTCCAAAGTTCCAAGTTTACGTTTACCTCACGTTTTTCTAGGGTCGGAGTAATTGTAAAAATAGTTATTTGATATTATTTTTGCTCAGTTTTGTGGTACAATCGATTAATGTTTCTACTTGCATTTAATCACATTTAGTATGTTTAAATAATATTCTACTCATTTTTACCTTCTTTTTTTCGTTAGATAGGTGGGGTATTCTAATAAGTGGTCATACTTTCACATGTAGTATGTACTTGAAGAGGATTGATCTCATGAAGAAACAAGAGCGGAATGACAAAAAGGACAGGAACTGGCACAAATCCAATAATAATAATAATAATACACAAAAGAAGGAATCTCAAGAAAGTGAAAATTCAGAATTAAAAATAAATAATAAATAATATTAAATTATAATTAATAATAAATAAAAATAAATAATAATTAATAAATAATGGTTATTAGTAATATTTAATAATAAAGAATTATTAATTATCATTTTATTATTAATTATTGTAACGATTGCCCGACCTGCACGAGGTGTTAGAAAATTCCGATAAATATTTCGAAAATATGGAAGATAATCATCTAGAGGAAGTAACACACGTGGACATATAGGGAGAAAATGTAAAAACACATTTCATGAGTTCATGTGTCAATGAGCGGAAATGATAGAAGAATTGGTGGACACTGAAATGGATTGACAATGCAAAAGTTCAAATCGTTCTATCAGATGATAAATTTTCTTTGAAAACAAAAGTATATCTCAAAACAATCTCACCTTCTCCAGTCTGTGAAAAATAAAGTATTAAAAATATTACATTTTCTGGTAAAGTAAATATTCGTGGAATTTATTGCTTTTAACTCTCCATTTTAATTTGATATTTTGCATATTAAGATAAATATTATTAGAGTAAATCTTGATACATGGTTCATCCAGTGAAATAAAAAATAAAATGTGTATAATTAAAACTAAATACTTGTTTCCGAGTTTTAGGGAGTTTTAATGATCTATGAAACTATCTGTCAGTGTTGTATAGTATTTGTAACAAAATACACCATGAAAATAGGAACACTATAAATGTAAACATAAAATTGTAATAAATTTAAGAACGGTGTTAGTAGGGTGAAAATACCATTTAATGTTCCTACAACTACAGTGACATGCGCATACAGTCATTCATTCCGTACAGACATTCATTGGACGAGATTTCGTTACAATTACCCCGTCTCCGCAGTAATTGTAAAAACGCGGGGTAATTGTAAACAGACCCATAAGTATGAACTTGTTTGTCCCGGACAAAGAAGTTCATACTGACTCCGGCCGCGGAAGCTACATTTAAATTAGACCAATAAGTGTGGAAAATTTAATACAAGGAATATTTGTTACAAGAGATTTAGGAATAAGTGTTACTCGTTTTATTAGTGTGCTTAAAAGTATACTTCTTTCGAATTAAGACATTCAAATTTAGGCGTGAAATAATATTCAAATCTTGTTTACAATTACCACAACTAAACCCTACAAATCTCTATACAAAATAGGCATCAGCAAGTTGAAATTTTCCATGTTGAAAATAACATATATCAATATTACCTTTCAAAAACAAAGCCACTTACTTGCGGAGTCCCTCAAGGTTCAATTTTAGGCCCTATCCCCTTTTTAGTGTACGTAAACGATATATCATCCACCACGCCTGATTACAAAATGGCTCTCTTTGCTGATGACACAAATCGACTATGTAAACATATCAATTCGTTAAAAGCTCTATCTAATCACTCGTCTTGGTTTCATTCAAATCGTCTCATCGTTAACACTGATAAAACAGTACCCATGTCATTTCGCAATAGTGTAACGAAGTATCTTCCTCCTATACCCCTTTCTCTAACCAGTAACCAAATAAAATCAGTTACGATAACAAAATTTTTATGGCTTCATATTCAGGAATTGTCATATTCATAATTTTAAATCCAAACTAAGCAAAATATGCTATGCATTCCGAATTTTAGCCAACATTGATAGTCAACAAGCTTCTCGCTGCGTGTATTTTGCAAATATATATTCTCATTTACGGTACGGCATTATCTTCCGGGGCCCATCTACTCAGAGCATTCAAACTTTCAGAATTCAAAAGAAAATAGTTCGAATTATATGTAAATCTCACCCGCGAAATTCGTGTAAACCTTTATTTAGAGAATTAAATATTCTCCCTCTCCCTTGCATTTACATATTTGAAGTAGTCGTGTTTGTTAAGAGAGAACTGTTAAAATCCCACCCCCTGTTTTAGAAGAAATAGTCTAGTTCACGAATACAAAACTGGTAATAAGGCTAATGTTCATCGTCCTGGCGTGTCAACAACTCTTTGCCAAAGAGGCCCTAATCATGCAGGAATCATTTTGTATAATTCCCTTCCCAAAAATATAAATAAATTGAATCTCTTTAAATCCACGGTTAAGAGCTTTTTAATGTGCTGTTTCTACAATGTGAAAGAATTTACAGATTTTAATAAAAGAAGTTAATGAGAGTTTCAATTTCCTAATAATTATTGTTTTCCACATGACTTCGGATGATGTAAGTGATGCTAATATCTCTTTTATTTTATCGCGCCATTGTTATAGTACCATTGATACTGATTAAATTCCTTTTTCATGCATGTTGATTTTGTTCCTTTTTGTTTTTTAAGAGTTTATTTATAACTGTACACAACCTTGGCACGGTTGAGAACACGATCTCTGTAGCCCCATCCTGATCCGGGTTTTACTCCAGTTTTCCTCCGGGTAATGACTTATTTTCCTTGGGTGGGAATGTCATTAATAATTTTATTTTATTAATCTCGAATTTTTACTATACTAATATCTACAACTTATTTTGAATAATTAATGGATAACAGTACGTATTTATTAAATAATTTCTTTTGTAAATATTAAATCCGCCACTGCCCATGGGTCCTTGATCGGAATTGATGGGATGGTCCCTTGCTTGTTTCCGGAGAGTAACTTAGTTTATTCCCCCCCCCCCCACGTAGTCATACGCAGTTTGAAACTCATTTTTGACAATACAGTTTATTTATTTATCTCAAACAATTAACTGTCCTTCCACATTCCCTCTCCTAGTTCATGGTTAAGTTAAAGATTGTCGCGTTAGATATTAAATAAATAAAATAGAAAGAAACTGCAAGAGTTCCTCGCACCACTAAGGGTGGAACCACTTGACTGCACACGCTTTCCTTTGCCTGAATCTCAGCTTCCTCTCCTCACCTCATATTTCGAACAGTATCTAACTTTCCTCTATATTTTGATGTACTTAAGTATTTTATATCAGTCATTTATGTATTTCCCTATGCGGTTTTGTGTGCGGCATTTCTTTATATTCTATCTGTTTAAGAGTATGTTTCCTTCATCGTAATCTCATAGTGATCCCCTCCAGAAATGATTCCTTGACAAGCTATAGCATTTGCGTCAGAATTTGCTTTACTTATTTTAAGTGTAAGGTTTATAACTTGGTTTCTTGAATACGATAAATTCTATCTCATGGAACGGATCCTCCAAATACCCATTCTGTTTGTGTATTGTATCTTATAGTCCACCTGCTCTCCAAACAAATATTTTTATTGATTGAGTCTACAAGGCAAGCTAAAGCAACAAAACAAACGAAAAGACTTCAGAATATGTCAACTTCCATTCGATAAATGGGTTCTTGGCTTAGAAGTGAACACGGGTCTCCTGGCATATGCGCAGGTGTGCTAACTGAGAATTCGAAGTTATTAGGACACCTTCCTGTGATGACCTGTGATGTCAGTCCCCAGACTGACACCACGTTTACCTGGCCAGTTATCGCAAAGTCTTCTGCCACACCGAAGATAAAGATTACTGTTACGACACAAGATATTGAAACGAGACACTACTCGATTGTAGTAAAATGACTCTCTACTTCAAGTAGGAATGGGCTGATATTACAAGGCCAAATAACGGGGTGGAATTTAATACTATTCAACTTCATAAGATTGAAATGAAATTTCCTTTTTATTTATGCTTACTGTTTTAACAAGAGTGTTCCGAAATGTCTAGGATTGTCTTCGCAAAATTTTCGATCGATCAATTTCCCGGAACCATAACGTTGTTTTTTTTACTCATTTTAACTTTGCTGCCGACAATAAGCAAACAGAAATTCGATAAGTAATCCCGAAAGTATCGCAAGTCGTGAAAACCGAGAGGAAATGCACAGTGACTCCAATGTGACAGTGTAATGTGACTCCTTTTATGCTCCAACACTTTTTGATCCTTTTGTCGTTTTAATTGAACTATATATTCTAATTTGGATGATTTGTTTCAAATATGTTCTTTCTAATTTTCTATTGACAAATTTATTAATATTTTTGATAATATGTAGAAGGAGTTGTGTTTTCACGAATCCTGGTGTGTCGAGGATGTAAGGAACTGTGCTCCTCCCCAAAAATACAGAACATCTATGGTGTAATATAAGATAACGCGAGCTATGTCATCGAGCATGTTTTTTTTTTTCATTTTATTAACAAATATTATTTTTCCAATGATATTTTGGCATGCATTAACCCTGTTGAGATATGCCAATAAAATCCGCATCCCCCCTTCATTTTCATTTGTGACAACTTTTGGAAAACGGTTGAATGATATTAATCAAGTTCTGTCCTGTAAGCTGGGCAAAAGGTAATTCGCTACTAACAAGGAGTCTGTGTCCTCACAATCGGGAGAAAATTTGTGCAACGTCTACTGAAGGAGTACAATAGCTACGCGTGAATTGAGGTGTATTGTAATCGCTCCGACATACAATTTGCCACAATAGATTAATAGAAAACCTTTAAAAAATATGCAACCCTTCCCACTTAAACAGGAAAAGGATGTAGTGGCGGTGAGAAATAAAGAAGTGGCTTACATTCCGAAAGCAGAGTAAAGCGACTTACAGTATCTCGTGATTTGAGGAATGTGCAATTTACTTTATTGATATGTAATGAACTATTGATAGAAATTAGTTCATTTACATACCGTAAATGACAAACAGTGCATCTTTTAATGTTGCACAAATTATTCATCAGGACGGCTTGCAACTTCTGCAACTCTCCTATAATTCCTAATTCAATTTTATTTCAAATTTTAGTTCATTACTCGCTACACAGTAAGCCATAATTCTTTGTCTGTCGGATTCGTGTGAACAAAAGAGATCTAATTTGTATAATCCATTGTAACCTCCACGACAGTTCTTCATTTTATTAAACATTTTTACACATCGATAAAAAATATGGCTCTTCGGTTCCACAATAAATTTATAAAGCTTGATGTATTCAATCTTTGGATAAAATTAAACCATTTTTTTAGTATCTTTGCACACATTCATATACTGACCACAAAAATTGCGCTCATGTCACTTATAGAAGAGGATGATTTCAAAATAGAAATTGCTTCTATTGTAATATTGTTTAAAATTAATACTAACTCTAAAATATTTGTACAAGGAAGTAATTCGATATCCAAATGTACTACATTAATTATTGGTTAACAGACGACACAAGAAATACTGAAATTTTAGCCAGTAAATCATTCGTAAAAATGCTCTCTCATACGTATTTGCATTCCTCTGAAAAACAAAGAAGTCACACGAATTCATGGATGAAGAACGTGTTTATTCCGTACTTTCAAATCTGGTAGAACTCTTCACTCGCCAATTTCATCTATCAGCAAATAATATAATTTTAATCAACTAAAGTGAACACCGAGGGGTCCAGTCAGTTTGGCAATGAAATTTACTATGAGATGAGATTACTCCAGCAATGGCCATTTCAAGGGATGAATTTTACACGAGAGCTCGAATTAATGGAAGTTAGGATCGCATCTCGAGGCAACTTCGTTCCGCACGCGAAGGCGTGGCGCGGCAAAGACGATGACGCGTGCACACGCCTCCCTCCGAACAGAGCGTGAATAATAGACGCCTCCCCGCGACGAATGCCGAGCCAGCGCCAGTAATTAAATGCGCTCACTCATTCCAAGAGAGCGTCTTCCACGCTTCAATTATGGACGACCAGTCTCCGGTTTTATAACACGTGTGCACCGACACTGCTGCTCGTGTCGTAAAACACTTCCACTACAAAAGATGGCGCGTTAACAGAGAGTTAACAGGTTGAAAGGGTGTTCCAGCGAGTGGGGCGTTCCTGTGAAAAGAATTTTTGTGATCGAATCGTGATGGACAGTTGTTTCAATCGCCGCGAAGCACCAAAATAAACTGGTAGATAAATGTGTTTGTTTCTGGACGAGGCTTGTGAGGAAGGGTGATACATTGACCGATGAATC
Organism: Laupala kohalensis; assembly: GCA_002313205.1. Lineage (NCBI taxonomy): Eukaryota > Metazoa > Arthropoda > Insecta > Orthoptera > Trigonidiidae > Laupala > Laupala kohalensis. The sequence continues at coordinate 390,873 of NNCF01126134.1, forward strand.
GGAGAACAACGTTGTCTGTCATTCATGGATTGGAAGTCAGAGGAAGGGCGGACATTCATTTCTGATCCGTCCACTTCGCTCATGACCCTGTTAATGAGAAGTATTTCTTTCCCCGATTTAATCTCCCATGAACGCTCTGACGTCTTTTTACTGTTAAATATTACAGTAGTGTCTCATAACGAATTCTCTCTATAACGATGAAATGAACTAAGATAATTTGATTTTATATAACATTTCTATTGGATGTGTTTATTCTTCCTGTATACTGATATTGCTCTTCCTTTACAACGATGAAATTGCAGTCGCTAATGCTTTGGAAGGGGAAATGAGAAGCAAACTAGGATGACGGATTTCTTCCGTAAATGTTACTAGAAAAATAGTAGGGAGTAAAAAGGAAAAATATGTAGATACAGCAGAAATCTTTTTCCAAATTAATGTACGTAATAATCGCAATATTTTATGTTATTAATATGTTTTGTGAATTTATGACATTACTATATTTTTAAAGTTATTACATCAAATTTCGGTTTCTCTCTTTATAACGATGGAAAATCCCAGTCCCCTAGATATATACAGAGATAAGACTGTTTATTGCTTTCTAAACTCAAACAAATGGTAAGGAAGATTCAGCTGAAGTTTTTAGATACGTTTTTTAAAAATCGAAACAAAAATTGGTTATAAGCTATATCGAGATAAAAAATTTCATGAATATAAACTGACTTTACCATGTTTAACGCAGATATAACAAAAAAATTGGATTCATAGAAAAATGCAGACGTAAGGTGCTCTTAATTCAGTAAAATTCGTCGCATGAATCTCATTTATATACTGATTGATCATATGAATCAAATGTGATAGAAGAAATTTTCGCGTTTACCACAATATCTGTTTTGCATTTGTAAAGATATGTTCGTTGTGCATTTGGAATGATATTTTCACATCTATTTTATTCAATTAGTTGATGGCAATTCAAAACCTTGCTTGCCTCCGGATAGAAAATACGTCAATGGTCCTCCACTTGGTCGGGCAAATTTTTTAACTGCTCTTCTGAGAAATATTTTATTATCAATTAAAATATATTGTATATTGCGTACCAAACACACCTATGTTTATGAGTGTATTACAGGAGAGCCTGTCATTTTCTACAATTATCGATAAGATCGAAAACAAGACGTGAAACAAATTATTATTTGAAGAAACAATTCTGAGACGTTATTTCGCAAGTCATTAGCGACGCAATATATCTACGGTAATTTGTTGCGTTGTTGAAACCAAATTTTACGGTATATAGATTTCTATTTTATACGAGTACATTACAAATATGTTAATTACTCTTCACTAGCGCAGATTTGCCAAAACAGTGTTATTACTACTTCTAAATGACCAACCAGTCTCCATATCTCGACGTGTAAATGCTCATATTACAAAACAACTTCCCTAAAAATCATAGTTGTCTATTAGATGTAAAATCGGATAAAAAATATAAAAAACATTTTGTATTAAATGATCAAACATATCTTATTTATAATGAGGAATAAAATATCTGATTAATTTCCAGAATGAATTAAACGTAAAACCTCATGATAACAGACCCTTTCATAAAGACCGTTATTTATAACGGTTTAACAAATACTATTATTATAATAAATATTTTAGTATTCTCAATAAGAACGCTTATTTATATTTCAAAATGTGCTTACATATTTTGAATCCCCATTAGACATTATTTCAAGAAATAAGCAACAAATAAGTTGAACGAAAAGGAAATATTCTTTTAAACAACGAATGCAAACAGTCAACATGAACGAGGATCTTCCATCAAAAGATAAGTGCAATGTATACGTACCATATAAACACATCTTCATCAATTCAAACTACGTTTTCTTCAATCTATATTGAAAGGGAATTTTTATACGGTGTATAATAAACGATTTTCTATTGCAAACAATTTTACTTTCATTGAAGAAGCTGCTATATGCCCCTGCAAGAATTGTTTACAAAAACTAGACATTAATGAAAACTGACAACCTTAATATGTTTTGGACATACTGCGCATTTTTTATCCTTTGCTGATTGGGATTTTGAAAGCCCGGTAAAAGCTCAAGTAAATTAGGAAGAAAGTCGACGAGATCTTCTTATGAGTTTCCCATAGATCTGTTTCGGTAGATTCGATAGGTTACGTGATACACATTCAGTATGAACGTTGGAGGCAGAAATTCTTAAATATTTCTTTCGCCAGCACAAGTTATTTACCATGGATATATAACTATGATAAATAGTCATGATGTCTGCCATTGCATTCGTGCTGCGGTTTCCAATAGCGCGTTATGAAATTGCAGAAGAAATATATATTCTTCGATCATGTCCTGTTTTTTTAAATATTTGTGTAAATTTAAAGAAAATGAAAGGGGCAGAAAAAAATTGTCATACAAAGAGATAATTAAACTAAAACTTATATATTTTAATAGGAAAGGCAAAAAAATTAAATCTGTCGCTTAAATTAAAGATGAAGAATTGTTGAAACTGCTTGGAAAGAAGTTTATTCCACTATTTATACATGTCTGTCCCTTAGATGATTGCTGTATTTGTTGTTATAGACGTTTCGAAATTGATTTCGATATAGGTAAATAATACAGAGGAGAGTAATGTGCCTTTCTATCTATACTTTTTACATGTTCGTGTATTACGACGTCTGAATAGGCGATTTACGAGACTTCTTAAACTGTTTATAAATAATAATATTTTCAAAGGATATGTTGTAACATAAATAGTTTTAAATGTTATTCGATTTCATTCATCTCACCTAATGAATTTATCTGTTAAAAATCAGCTGCATTTTCAATTTTATTACCTACATATTTATTAAAGGATAAATAATAAAGTTTTTGTATACAACTTTATATTCACTTTAAATAAATTATTATTTTAACGACAATTCAAAAGATCAAATCTACTACCTTTGGTGTATAAAGGGGTCAGATAAAACCATTGACATGGGTTGTTTCAATCATAATGTATAGAATGTGCATTATTGTCACAAGAAACACACAAATCTCCAAACGGCAGTTCCTGTTTAAGATCATATATCATCTACTTAAAAATATTTACATTATTATCCGAGATATACAAATACTAGCTCAAGATACACATCATGTTCAATGCACATATGGTAAACTTTGAGTAGAATTTTTCTTCTCGGCTATCACATTATAGTGAGTTTCTTAACTTCAGACATCATTCAGTTTCATTTGAATGAATTAACGTACGGTTCCGTTCAATACGTTATTAAGGGTAGAATTTCTTGCTTATATTAAAAGCACAGAATTTTTTACTACCTTTCCCATTCTTAACAAAGAAACAAACATCACGGAAGGTTTATTTAGGTTTTTCTCACCTTCATAGAACCTGCAGTGAAAACTCCATCCCTCCAAGGCGCATTAAGTTGTCGGTCAGTGTGGCGTTTTTGTGAACTATAATTTCTACATTTCACACACACAACATACTTCGATTTTGCGGAACACTACATTCTTAAACAACACATTTGAGTCGTTTCCTTGAACGGTCATTCATCTCGTTTACATTTATTTTGAGGAATTTTTTGATCAAACCTATATCTTGACACTTTAACACGGAAAAAATATTTTTAATTCAGAGATATTCCACGGATAAACGGGTACGATGAACAAATCAAGTAGAGAAAATAGTAAGAAATTGACAATAATATCATCAACAAAAAGCTCATTTTGATTAAATACTTTTTAGTTTACAAAAATTAGACATAACAGGAGAATTTTTAATATGTATTTCTAATAAGAAAACGAATAAAATAATTATTTTTAAAGCAATAGAACATGAAATAATATTTTAATAATATCAATAAAAGAAATGAGAAAGTTAAAATAAAAGTTAAATGTAATTTATAACCGATGAATGAATCATCTACATAAGGACAGAGAGAACGAAGATAGCATTGAACTCATAAACCTAAATTTTTCTGGAACCTCGCTTTCCCTTTTCGGATCGAAACAACAAATCCGTTTTGTAGGCACGCCACGATAGGAAATTGTTCTATTTCTCTACAGAGTATCTCCCACGAGTCAAGGATCCTTCAGGCAATGGGAATAGTGATGAATTTCGTTTGCGTGCGGACCCTTGTTGGAAACAGTCGAGAAAGGATTCCCAAGCAGTTATTCAAATGCATGTGCTTTCCGCATCGTAGGTTCTACATCCCGGCGGTGTTGCTCAAGCACTTTACAAAATATAGAGCTTCCAAGATTTGTTTACTGTGAAGACTACCTCGGGAGCATGACCAAACATCAGTAGGAAACAAATAAATGTAAATTGTAAATATCGCAGTAGAATATTTCTCTAAAATTAAAACTACCTTTCCAATTAATAATATCGATGAAAAAATCAAGACTATTCTTATTGGTATAGCAACTATGGCATTTACAGGTTTGAGCTAATTACAGTTTCAATTATTTCTTGCCTGTATCAAGATTTCATTGTAATAACTGATGATTCGAATTTTTGTTATCTTTCTCAGTAATAAAGGAATTCATATTCTGCATAGTCCGCAGTCGTGCAAAAATTGCAAAGAAGATTTTCTCTCTCTTCTATAAACTCAAAAATCCTCTAGAATTTTGATCCAGCGATGTAAAGCACACTTCACTTTTCATTTGCCTAATATTGTCATTTCAAAAGATCTCTTAAATTCCTGTTATGAGCCATTTCCTGTAATTGTGATATTCTTAGGACGTCTCAGAGTTCAACTTCATCAGGGCATCTCTATCACTCCCACCTAATGTTAATCCTAAACGCAGTAACGATGCATTTGCTTTGCTTGAGGTTCTGAAAACTACGTTCCGACAATGCAGAACTATCTTACGTCGAAGAACATACAAAGAGGAGAAACAATAACCACTAAAGATTAATACACAGGGTCTTTATAATGAAAGTTCCACTTTGAGACATCTACTAAAAGGAAAGTTACTGGAAAAAATGATATCAAACTCGGTTACGGGATTTTATTATCCACAAAAAAGTTTGAAAACTCACCACCAACGGGGAATGGCGTTCTATGCATTACAAGTCATTTGTTTCTTCAGCTATAAAATTGAGCCTCCTCGTCAGGGCTCTCACTGTTACGAGTCAAGATACCTGTAACTATGCGAGACCGTGCTTTTCTCGTGAAGTGTTATTATGAATGCGATAGCGGTGAAAGGCGTGCTTTGCCAACGCTACCACATCTCTTGGGCACCCCGGTCACCGAACCTTAACCCCTGGGACTTGTGGCTACGGTGTTACCTCAAGGCCACTAAGTATGGCGATAACATTTTAAAATGCGATACACCGACTTGTCCGTAACATTCCTCCCGATATTCTTAGTGATATTCGTAGCAAGTTGAGGACGCAATAATGCGATTAGCTTGCTTTCAGAAAATGGTGAACGCCACATTGAATATGGTTCTACACATCTTGAAAAAGATAAAGAACATTTTAAATCGGTGTCTTCATGACTTATTTTATTTCACAGTATTGCACACTGACCTATTTCCGCTGGGGTGAGTTTCTTTCTTTCTTTCTATTGAAACGTAAAATCCCATAACCTTCTGTGAACTATTAGCAAGTTTGATAACATTTTGTCCAGTTTCCTTTCATGTCCATTTCAAAGTGGAACTTTAATTATAAAGACCCCGTTTTACAGATAAATACTCTCAGGTCGTAGAGAGTAGAGAGACATTTACTCGGAGGTATCTTTAAAGAGATAACTGGTTTATTATTGATAAGATTATTCACATAAATGCATCAACGGTTAGTAAATTAATAATAAGGAATACTGTAACTCTCCTTTAAAGTTTATATTTGCTTTCATAAATATTTATACTTGTATAAAAGTAAAATATCTCTCAGAATGAAGGAAGAGAAGTATATGATCCTCAATGAATTAGACGCTTTCTCACGCATGAAAAAGAGTCAGAATTTGACATATATCTGTGCAGGATCAAAGAAGCAACAAAAAGTACATAAAATTTTTATGTACGAACCATAGTCTTAGAACTCAGCACACAATTCAAGGAGATTTATTTAATGGGTTTCGCAGCAAAATTACACCCTTAACAACTCCAATATATCAACAGGTCATATAAAAAGATTGTCGGAGAAGCTTTTCAGAGATTACTTCATAACCCGATTCGAATATCAATTTCAAAAGCATTACCAGAAAAGGTGCGATGAGATGATTAGTTTGTTATCAAAGGAACTTTAGTTATCATCAAGGTGGATAAACCAACACGAGTTACGTTATGGTAGTATAATGGGTTCGGTAATTTTTATGAATAACAGAAATGCGGTCTCCTGTATAGTTGACAGCATCGATGTTAAATTAAGTTGTAAAGATCCGCGAGAAGCAACCAAACCATTCTTTTATGTATTTATCCTTCAAATTAACATTTCAGCCTTGTGCTTTCTTCCGTGAAGTAGAAATAACTGAAAGCTTGATTCGAACCAGAAAACACCTGCTCTACGCCACCCACTTGCGTTCCAAAACAGTAGGCCTCCATTATTTACATCCACGCATTGACTAGAAGGTCTGGGACACCACCCCCTACATAAGATTTTTGCAAGAGGTCATAAGTTTGATTCTCAACTCACCATTACCGACTGGTCGAAGTTATCTCACCTCTTATTCTCGTCAGCTCAGGAATAGAAGATTTAAATTTTATTCTTAGTTCGTACTGGGATCGTACCGGACCGCTACCGTACGGACTGCAGGTTATGGTCAGTTTGAGTTTTATGAAGATCATCTCACTGACTGCTACCCGTAACTCTGTAAGACATGGACTCCAATCCCTGCAAGTAGCTCCTATTCTCTCATCGTAAAATAAATGTCGTGGTTCTTCTTGTAACATAATTTCATTGCTAAAAACACAAGTTCAGGATTGGAAAATATTATTTACCTTCCAGAACTATTCGCATTTCTAGTTAATAGAAAATAAGTATGGAGATATTACTGTATCACGAGCAAAGCTTACGCGCTTGAAACAAGCATGAAGTACCAGTAATAACTTCGTGTTTTATCAGAGTCTTCTTTCTATACTTTTTCCCTCGCAAAATAAAGGAGACTGTACACTATGTTCTAAGAATGGAACACCTCTACAATTCTACACAACAAATTTCATAGAAGCATCACATATACTTCATTCTATTTGATAGAGGTTTTATGTTCTTACAAAAGTAAAGACTCCATAAATGGTAAAGTATATTTCCAATTTTTGAAACAAGAATTCCATTGTTTAAACCCATGTTTAAATAAGTAATTTAGGTTGTAAACGAAAAGAATGGAAACACCTGTGAAACAAAGCATTAGAAAGGAGAATATGTTTCTAATACATGGAATTAATAATTATTTAGTTCAACTTTCGATAAAGGAACTAAAAATTCTTTTTGCACATCGTTTGACCTATCAAAGTAGTTTCTGAGCAGGTTCTGTACTTATAAGTGGTGTTGTCAATTTGTAAATTGTTGCCTCCTAAGGATCCTGAAGGACGAAAAAAGAGATATTTTCCTCTTGAGGTGGGGACAAAAGAGACAAACACGCTACTGCGGTCGGCGGATGAATTACACAAAAAGTTGTTAGGTGAAATAATCCCTCTGCGTTTCCTCGCTTGTCTAACTCATTCAATATGCATGTCAACTTTTACATGGGAAGAAAATCTAATAATAACTGTCTAAACTCCCAGGGACTTGANTGATGTTAAATTAAGTTGTAAAGATCCGCGAGAAGCAACCAAACCATTCTTTTATGTATTTATCCTTCAAATTAACATTTCAGCCTTGTTTTATTCCGTGAAGTAGAAATAACTGAAAGCTGGATTCGAACCAGAAAACACCTGCTCTACGCCACCCACTTGCGTTCCAAAACAGTAGGCCTCCATTATTTACATCCACGCATTGACTAGAAGGTCTGGGACACCACCCCCTACATAAGATTTTTGCAAGAGGTCATAAGTTTGATTCTCAACTCACCATTACCGACTGGTCGAAGTTATCTCACCTCTTATTCTCGTCAGCTCAGGAATAGAAGATTTAAATTTTATTCTTAGTTCGTACTGGGATCGTACCGGACCGCTACCGTACGGACTGCAGGTTATGGTCAGTTTGAGTTTTATGAAGATCATCTCACTGACTGCTACCCGTAACTCTGTAAGACATGGACTCCAATCCCTGCAAGTAGCTCCTATTCTCTCATCGTAAAATAAATGTCGTGGTTCTTCTTGTAACATAATTTCATTGCTAAAAACACAAGTTCAGGATTGGAAAATATTATTTACCTTCCAGAACTATTCGCATTTCTAGTTAATAGAAAATAAGTATGGAGATATTACTGTATCACGAGCAAAGCTTACGCGCTTGAAACAAGCATGAAGTACCAGTAATAACTTCGTGTTTTATCAGAGTCTTCTTTCTATACTTTTTCCCTCGCAAAATAAAGGAGACTGTACACTATGTTCTAAGAATGGAACACCTCTACAATTCTACACAACAAATTTCATAGAAGCATCACATATACTTCATTCTATTTGATAGAGGTTTTATGTTCTTACAAAAGTAAAGACTCCATAAATGGTAAAGTATATTTCCAATTTTTGAAACAAGAATTCCATTGTTTAAACCCATGTTTAAATAAGTAATTTAGGTTGTAAACGAAAAGAATGGAAACACCTGTGAAACAAAGCATTAGAAAGGAGAATATGTTTCTAATACATGGAATTAATAATTATTTAGTTCAACTTTCGATAAAGGAACTAAAAATTCTTTTTGCACATCGTTTGACCTATCAAAGTAGTTTCTGAGCAGGTTCTGTACTTATAAGTGGTGTTGTCAATTTGTAAATTGTTGCCTCCTAAGGATCCTGAAGGACGAAAAAAGAGATATTTTCCTCTTGAGGTGGGGACAAAAGAGACAAACACGCTACTGCGGTCGGCGGATGAATTACACAAAAAGTTGTTAGGTGAAATAATCCCTCTGCGTTTCCTCGCTTGTCTAACTCATTCAATATGCATGTCAACTTTTACATGGGAAGAAAATCTAATAATAACTGTCTAAACTCCCAGGGACTTGAAAACGTAGATGGAGAGAGACGATTTGATTTTCTGTTCCTGTATAAAAAAGCAGCAACCAGTTTAGTAGTAATCCAATAGTCTGGGAGGAAGTGACCGAAGTTAATATGCGTCTAACTGTCAGAACAAACGTTCTTTTAAGAGGAACTAATTTAAAAAGTCTTTCAGATTTGTACAGATCACTTTGCCGCAAATGCGAGGGAGAAATGAACATTTTAATTCTATTATGGTGGCATCGAAGACACATTGTAGCGAAATGTTGCGATTTGTAAAAGACATTCAAAATATATTTTTAGTGTTCAAAATGATCAAATTCTCGAATCTACAACCACATAGAATAGGTATGGCACACAACACATCAATATTTTATCATAAACTATTAAATAAAAGACGAAAACAGCCAAAAACGCTATGCTTATGAGATGCATTACTGGCAGTTATCACTACGAATCGTTAACTGCAGATAGGCAGAATGGCCCTTAATCTTGAAATAGAAACATGAACCTGCTTGCAACTTAGCAAAAGAAAAATTGAAACAGTTCCCCGTCATGAGATATCATGACTGCAAGTATTGTTTTTTTTAAGATAAACGTTCCACTGAGCCAATCAAAACCGTAACTGCCAATAAAAAAGAAAATGAGTAAATGCTGGTCTGAAAAATCATGCTGTTGAAAATGTTACCTTTCTGTATTTAGCGGTTCATATAGTACAATGTTTGGAAATATGAGAGGCTTGGTAACTGTTTTTGAAGATCTTGATTGTTTTGTAATGAAATAATAACACTTCTTTTAAAGAATTAATATAACATGTGTTGGTAGAAACTGGTTCAACATAATACGATTGACTATAATATAATATGTACTAGTGTAATTGTGTGATTAAAGAATAAACTATCTCTATCAACTCGTCTAATACAATTTCAACCTTGAATAAATCAATTTTGAAGGACAATTAGGCAAAAAGCTCTACAGAAACTGTTTTTAAAAACATTTATAATGGAATTGATATAAGGAACTATCACACTTGTCAAAAATTCCGTAAAGAAAAGAACAGTCTGAAATTTGTTCTGTTTGTTCGCACAATTAAGAAAGTTATTCAACAAAACTATCGGAAAGCTAGGGAAATTTAGAGACCATTTTTCAAATATTGTTTCAATTTAAACAGTAAAAATAATGATTCGGGGTTTTTAACGCAACGTAATGACTATTTAGAAGATTAATATAATAGATAATATTACTGAGTGTTTCATATACGGTCATGTACGCTTGACTAGCATCTGGCTCTCTTACACTACCTTCAAGTCAATTTTTGTCAATTTTCGGAGCGGGCACATGCATACACTTTTCGATCTCTGCCGCCCTGTCTACTAGTCCGGCAGGAAGCCGAGACGAGGTGCGTTCAGTCCACTCACCGCCTTCGCTGGAAGGGTAGATGTTGAATGTGCGGTCCTGCAGCCACGAGGTGACGGTGACGAAGTCCCGCGCGAAGCCAGGCACCTGGCAGCGGAACACCGCCGTGTTGCCCACCAGCACCTCGGTGTCAGCAACGCGTGCCTTGAACGTCTGCAGTACTACTGCAACAACGTGTCTTACATTAGCACATTCGCTGCTTTGAGAAATACTAGGGCAGTACCTATTCAAGTTACAAATTCTATTTCATTCATCTTCAATTCCCATGAACATTTACATTAAAAGCATGGGACGATTTTACGTAAATACAAGTGTACAATGAATTTTATAGTAAATCTTACTCAATTGAAACAAAATAATTTTGGTTTTGATCACTGGATCAGTTCATAGTATATTTGCATTATCTTCCTCGAAATATGATACCCTTAATTTTAATTACACATTTCCCACTTAATGAACTTTAGGGCGTTTATTCATGGTAAGGAATTATTTGAGTGTATTTTGATTCCTTTTTATGTAATATATTACCTGTTTTTTTCATAATATTGTTATGTACTTTCACAGCTAGCTGTCAACACGCTATTCGTACCACTCCTCTGACCCAAGCCACGACCTGTCACCGTCCAGCGCATTTTTCGTGTTTAGCGTACGCAGCGTGTCACATTTCTCCTCTAGTACTGCTAGAAACGTTATATTAAAGCTTCTCGCTCGTTGTGAGTGTGTGGTATTGATTTCTTGATCTCATGATAATCTGGCGAAACCAGGCCTCCGGTTTCGCCAGTACCCATGGTCCCTGTTCCCAATCCCAGATCCCTGGGCAACGGATCAGACCATGCGACGAAGGAGGGAGGCCAATTCGATAAGAATCCCCGAATGGTTGCTCGAAAAAATTTGACAGGGGAACATGTCTAACACGAGTAGGAACCTCGCGAGAGATTGCGACGGTCACTCGTTTCACGTTGATGGGGGAACCCATGTAACATGAGAAGAGTTTCGAAAAGATCTCGCCGTAGCAACGGCGGCAATCGTGGGGATGTGTAGTGGTGTGGACCGCTTGGCACTCGCCCTTAACCAAAGATCATCATACCCCATTCCAGACCCTGGGTAACAGACTGACTCTCTTGGAGAGGTAAGCGGTAGGAAGATTCGCAAGAATCTCCGAATGGCGACTCGTCCCCGTTGACAAGTGAACTTGTTAAATATGAGTAGAACCACCCCGGTCCAAACAATCGTGGGGAGCACGGATTTATTACTTAACGGGTTCTCAAGCGGGATCTTATGAGTAACCCTGGATCTTGCTATTTAAAGTAGTAGGGAGCCTCGCAAGCGGCGGACACCCATCCACCGCTGAAAGGACAACCTTTCCAACATGGGTAGAACTATAAAGTTGTGACCTTTTGGGTTGGTCACCGCGCTGTGTAGTCCAGCGAAGCAACCGCGCTGAGCACCTAACTCTACAGATACAAGCGACAGGCGGACCGCTGGGCCTACGTCTATCCTCGATTTTAGTACCGAATCCTAGATTTACAACCTGGGCAACGGATCAATCCCGACGCGAATCCGGCAAGCGGCAGGAGGGCTGACACCCCTTTGAGTGTTACTCGGCACTTTAAACTGAGTAGGCAGGGAGGGGCACAAGCCCTCAGAAGCTTGCACCTGACTATTTGAGTTGGACTCTGTCGGGCAGTACAATTCCCGTACCTGTGGGGTACGGGAAGGAGGCTCTGGTCTCCGGTGAGCAGGATTGCTGCACGGCTACCGTTAGCGCAGATAGCGGTAGAGATGTGGGTTAGGCACGTCTCCGCCCACCAGAGCGGATGCTGGAAGAGGCGGGTTTCATATCCTGTCTCGGAGTTTGTGGACACCCTCTCACACCCGTGAACCGACCTCTCCAACCAGCTCGCTGGACGGGAGGAAGGGACCCTTCAGTGTGTACTATTGCTAATATACTGCTACTCCTGCTAAAAGGGGTAACGGAGAAGTTGACGTCCTTATAGACACGATGGGCTCAACGTCAATCCCATAAAAGACTTGAACTATTCTTAATCTCATAAAGGACTTGAACTTTAAGATATTTCAATACATTGCATTGTTATTGGAAATATGTAAATAAAATATTTGAAACAATATCTACATACTGTAAATACCAGATAGGCTACGTACGAGATAAGACAAATGTTCCCGTTGTCAAAATTTTGAAGAATATTAATTTTTGAAGTACGTTTGATACATTCAAGGTGGATATGGAAATGTGTTTCCCGATGTATACATTTAAATAGCGCAGCAAACAAAGTAAGGCAAGAGAACAACTTCTGATTGATACATTTCCAAGTGTTTCGAAGCCGGATCTCAATGGTAATTCCTATCAAGGGGTAAATACGTTGAAGTATATTATATTAACTTACTTGGACTCTTCACAACATTTCTTGCAACGGTTTCTTTTGCACAGCGTTTCAATCCCCAGTTGGAACCTCTTCAAGAACAGTGACAATTATGATAGCGATCTCTACAAATCTACCTCGTCAATTCTGATAGTCTTGCTCTGACTTTTCCCCTATTTACCGCATGTGGAATGCTACCACGGAAGTCGTAGCACACGACGTTATGACATCTGCAAAGATCGCATTTTTCTCATCAAAAACGGAAAAAGCCGTGACATTTATGTACAACAGAAAAGCAAAATATACAAATATTGATTCTCATGAAACTCTGTCGGCTTTTGGCCTACCATGTCGTAAGTGGTTATGATGAATTTTTCTTCGCAGTTCGTATAACAATGAATGATTATAAACCAGCTACTAAGGCGTTCATAAATAACTAGTCGTGTACTACAAAATCTCCGGTTTACTTTGCGAACACCTGGTCTACGACATCTACTGGGCAGGGTTGACCCCTTAACCTTCCTGCAGAGATGTCGCTAATGGTTTCAAACTACAAATCTCCGATGAGACGCGCAGCATTCTCCCTCTCCTCGCCCCCAGGCGCCTTCTGAAGACTCGTTCACGGCAGCAGCGCCGAAGGCCGGAACTCTTCTTTCGACTTCGTTTCGCACTGGCTGGTCGTTACGCGCGACTTCAGTCGGCAGAGCCACGCTACTAAGTTGTAAGTAGAATGGCACGTGCCCACCAGCGCCCCAAGGCAACTAGCGTCTCCTTTGTCGGTCACGTGCTTTGTCAAGGCTCGCAACTGATTCTGTTGATTGGGTCTCCAGATTCGTTCTCAAGCTACGACCTCTGCATCGCACTTTTGGACAGACAATGACGTTAAAGTTTTGTTTTTCTTCTTCTGAAAATGAGTTATTAATATCACACTACATGTAAATCTCAACCCCGAAGAGAAAACTGTTTCTTCTCCCTTCTGCCTTTGATATCGGATACTTCTTTGTAGCAATTCCACTCATGGTTCACTTCCATTAACGCGAGTTACGCGTGATATTTTGCAAGCAGTGATTGTATGTGATCCTTACGCCTATCCACCTCCATAGGGTAGGGATAGGCCACTGCACGACAGTAGTTGAGAGTCGCTTTCCATAGAGATAAGGACAATACCTTCTTAGGGAAGAAAAGATAGAAGATCAAGACGTTGATAAAGAAGATTGACAAGGAGTAGTCACTATCCGGAACGGATACAGATGGGGTGGAAGGAAGTGAAAAAGGAAGAACTAACCAGAAGACGCAATGATATGCAATACGATAGATATCATCATATTGTCATATAATGTGTACGTGACGTAGGAAAAAATAAATTAAATAAATGTATGGACTTTCATTGACCTAAATGTATAAATGTGTCATTTAATTCATTAGTGTAAGAGCAACAACAATGGAAAAGTATCCCCAACGAAAACTTAAAATGCGTGTTCTCAACAATTCAGGAATTTGCTCTACGGTCAATTTTTCCCCAAATGTTCGACATGGATTTCTCATCTTTTATGTCCCTGAAATTTAATGAGTTACTTTAGAGCTAGATATAGATAGGACTTCGTCATATAATTTTTTGTGCTGTGATTCATGAATTACAATGCTAATTCATACATAGTTTTAAATACACGATCCACAAAATTACACCACGCGTGAAGTTAGTGCGTGAAAGGATTTAAATATTAGACAAAAGTATATTATTCCGAATAAGGCCGAAATATTGGACAACCTCATCTTAATGAAAACATGGTCGTACAGATATGACTACTCAAAATATACAGGGTCATTTTCCCCAGGTCTTGAAAACAATTGAAGTTTTCCCGTAAAACACTGCCTCACGACGTATTCTATAAATAGTTGTCACGACCAAGCTAGCTCCTTCAAAATACAATTATTTCTGAACAAGTAAATGAAGGGGGGCATAATATGTTTTGAAATATTAAGATTCATATCTAGAATTAGATATCGAGTATACGAGGATGATTTTCCTTACACAAATACTCCCCTCATTGAAATGATCTAATGAACATCGAGCCACTCATTAACTCTGCGATGAAAAAAGATAAGCAAGAAAAATATTACAAAAAATACTTTCTGTTATACGTCCCTAAAGAAATGTCTACTTTTTCAAGAATCCAAACAAAATATGCTGAATTTCAATAACCAATAAAATAAATAGTTTAAATCATGCTCGCTTAAAATAATTATGGTGATGACTATAACATACAAAGAATTTCCGTTTGTAATTAATACTTTAAATACCGAACGTTATTATTATAGTAATACGTATTGTTTTTTTATTTGAAAATCAAAAGTAAAGAATCGATGTCGGCGGAAATATCACAACGTTAATTGAAAAGAAGCAATTGATTATAAATTAAGAATGGGCATAGCAAAATTAAAACTACATTTGTTTTACAATTTCCAGATTTATTTGTGTCAACTGTTTTCAACGTATGTAACACAGTGAAAACGAACCCAGAACGAATGTTAGTACGTTGAAATTTTATTAACTGTTTCAACATAATAAAGAGAAGTTAAATATTTTAACGATTAGATTGTTCTATACGTTCTTTGACAAATGCTGGTATTGCAAAAGGTGTCTCATGACCGACTCATAAGGTATTCGTAACTATCAGTTTAATTCAATGTTGTTATATAGAATCGATCAAATATTATTATTATAATAGGAATAAGATAGTTATTTTATGATTCTGATTCAAAAGAGAGACGCCTTCTGGTTGAGAGTAATACTGGAGACTTATTGCAAAATTCATGTTTGAAGGTAAATATTTTGGGTTGTCGATGGCTTGACGCATGTGTGCACAGGGAATGAGGCTGAAAAAACGCTTTGGGGAGAGGCGAAATGGTTTGCAGCAACATCTCAGGCAAATATTATATCAGACAGAAACGAACGGGAATTTTTTTTGCATTAGAATTTTTTCCTGAGCTGAACTTGCATAGTCGTACCCATCATTGTCAGAACCACTTTCGTTCCGTAACTCCTGCAATGAGTGAACTGCGAATAACTGGCAAATAACTGTCTTATTTATGAAGAGAAAACCATATTTTCATGGTTATTGAATGAACCACTTATCCGATTTACTCACATTACTCAAACTATTAATACATTTCACTTTGTTGTAAAGGAAATAAATTTATAGCATATTTCAAGGTCATTACATTTATTACGAGAAACCACTGAACCCCTATTAATCCACTTCTTTTTTAAAACATTTAATATTTCGTAAAATATGTTAAAGAAACGTTCGATGCATACTTTTATAATTCGAAATGCCTATCTTATTCCCAATTTTAGAAATTTCATCGAAAGATGATTTGCGACGGCTACATCAGTTTTTTAATTTTTTTTTTAAATTTCATCTCTATTCTAATTTTTTTGGAGTCTCATATACTTTTTTATACAATTTTATGAGTTGTTAGACGACATGTATTATTTTATCATCCTCCGATAATCCAGAGACGCATCATCTTTGCTTTTTTACTCTCCTACTAAGTCGGTCTACATAAAGATCGGTAATTGCTTGGTCAATTTGAGAGAATACCTCCACTCGACTGCTTTCACACCCTGTTAATGAAACTACTGTTGAAGGGTAGCTTAATCGACACACCCTACCACTTAATGTCACGAAATCTCTTCACCACGGGACCCCGTAGGCTCTCCTAATTCACCCCTTGCGCTTATTACTAACGATTCAAGACGCTCACCAATTATTCCATGTACAAGCAACTAATATAATTTCCCTCGCTAATATTGCCTCACACAATATCCTCATGAATATTGTCTTCCTAGAGAAAGGCGCCATGGTGGTGTTCATAATAGCAACCACAAGCTGGCTGGCGATATTAGCGTGTCGACAAGACGTATCGTATGAAGCGCTTTTTTTATTTTAACGTTCACAGGGAGTAGTGTCTTCAGTTCTAGTAATATTGTGCATCATAACCAATTTTGAGTTATCGACAATTAGAATTGATAACACGGCAAAGTGAGGGGTGGTTTTACCCCCACTTCAATCTATGAAATACTAAACACTAATACTAAAGATTTTATAAGTGTATTAAACTAAAATTCATCTACAATCTTAAAATAAACTCCATGTTGTCCATGTGTGTCATTAAATCTTGCATTTTCAAATGAAATTTGAATAGTGTCATTCTTTGCAGATATTTTAATCTGGTTTACTTTTTGAATTTGAATTTGTTTTCTACATTGGGTATTAACTACTGAATTGTTGATTTAAACAATCCTTTACTTGATCTCCGCTCCCAACCTTATGCTCCCACTCATGGATTATATTATTAAATGGTGATATGTGCAATCCGTCATACGCGTATTTTTATTGAACTTAAATATGCATTTCATATTTTATTTTTCTTTAAATAATGAAAATATATTTTTATTAACAATTATTTTCTTCGAAAACTCGAGTAGTTTCTTCCAAAAAATCAATAGTCTAAATTTGGTAATTTGTTCTCTCTTAATTGTGATATTACATTACACATTTATATTACATTTATATCCAGCAAGTAAAATGCATATCTATTCTTTAAAGCATCAACTTCATACAAAACGCTTTGTAGTTATTGGATGCATGAAACTCATCCGTCCAATAACCCGGAGCATTAATTTCCATCACTTTAAATTACGTTAATTAATAAATTTCCAACAGAAATTTCAACCATCATGAAATTAATTATTATTCGACAAATTTTCTAAACGGATTTCGCTAAATTTACGATTATTTTATAAAACACTCGTGTCTACATAATATGGATTTGGAGAGGAATTCTCTCAGCAATTGTATTTTCACTCACGGGTATTCGATTGAACCAATTCTGTAATAAGGCAGACGTATAACTAGAAATTATACTTATTTTTCTATTACAAATAATAAATGATTTTTCTTGACCTGCTTTATCAATTTCTTCCTCTGCGTAAATGCATGACATATTAAATATAGACAAGTCGACGCCTAGGTCAATCGGAGCCTACTTTGATAAGTGTGGACCGTATTTCAGCTACGGGGAACTGAATAGGGGGGGGACATATTAGGAGATTATACGACACGGGGGGTGAAGTTACTGTATTTCATCGACCTCTCCATGACCTCCATTAAAGAGAGGAAGGTCATGCGCAGTAGAATTGCGGCGTAGTGGCCCAATTGCCTTGAGAATCCCTTCTCCTTACAACCAATAATGGAGAGTAATTTGCTGCAAATATTCATGAAGAGCTACAGGAGTTGTAACGACAGACGTAAATTGCGATAGTCACGGACACAAGTCGTAAATTCGAATTTCACTCAGTTGCTCACTCGAACGTTATCCAATATTTCCCTTCAAATGTTCTTAATGATTCTATCAAACTTCCAATTTTTTATACAGTTAGTGTAATAAAATATGGACATAATGTTTCCACGTAATTTCGTCGTAATAGAAGGGGATATCAAAAGACGGAATAACAAGCAATTTTAAATTGCGAAGCATAAGATTATTTTTCAATTTTCTAAAACTGGTTTTAGTGACGTTCAGTTCGTTTTACATTAACTTGAGATCCGTCCTCTAGCCTCCAGATAAAAATTGAATATGTTTTTCTCCGAGATCAACGTACAAGGTGAATAAATTCTTCGTGCAAAAGATGGTCCTTTGAAATCCCTGAAAAATATGGATATAGAGAAGAAACTCCAAACTAATTCCTTCTTTCTTTAAAGACGATCTTGGAACTCAAAACTAATTCTAAGTGAATCTAGGCCAGCAAAGTGCTCCAAGAGAAAAGGTTTAATGCCGTAGCTTATTCAAACATTTATTTCCTTTACCTCCCTGTATCCTTAACTTTCCCTGGAAATTAAATGGTTCATTAAAGCACAATGTTTCACGTCATAGCTATCATTTTGCGGTCATGCATAATTACGTACCTGCTGCAATCGAAAAAAATAAATATACTGCGAAGGAATAAGAAATGTATTTATCATGTTAGACTGCAGCGCCATCTGCAATAAAACAGAAAATGAATCGTATCCTTAATCAGAATCTCCTTTAACAAATTAGGGTTTCATTAACAATTTTAAAGATATTCCCCATGCCCCCTCCCCACATATTCTCGTAAGGTTACGTATCACACGTTGATAAAGATAATAACAAATTTCAGCAAAATTGTTTCTCCGAGTTTTAAAAGTCACCGATGGGTGGTCTAGGACAATAGTATATTAATCTAAATGTGTAATATTTAATAATTAGTCATATTTAATAATTTATAATATTCTACTTATAATTTTATTGAATTACCTTTATAAAGAAAAATTTATTGAATTTCCTTTATAAAAATTAATAAATTTAATTAAGTTGTTTGGCACATAGTATGAATAAGGTTATTTTTAAACTTAACAAATTTTGCAAAAATGAACACATTTGCTTACTTGACTGTATCTTTGTCAATCATGAATTACTTATCCAAAAATTTTAACTGACAATTTCAAGTTATAGGAGTAGTATAGCAAAAAAGAAAACGAGAAACGACGTTGGTTTATTTCGGGAATTAATGTTTGATCATTTAATTGAAAATAATTACTTTGTTAATCCGAATTTAAATTTCAAAATTTGGAAACACGAAAAGAAATTTTGGAACGTTTAAAAATTCTAATGTCAAGAAACGAAAGTATGGGACGTTTCAATGACCAACTTAAAGTGAATCCTTCTGTTATTTTTAACTTGTTATTAAATTGTTCAAACTCCACCATCATCCCATCTTTTGTTGGATCCATTATGCACCTCTCACAAGGTGGCATGGCAGTCGCTGATAGAACAATATATGTCGCTTGATTCACTTTGCTTGCCTAAGTCATCCATGTGCGTTTGATGTTCACTAAAGTAAAGGACAACAACAATACAAAAGACATGGATGGCCTGCCGGAATTATGATCATTTCAGAACCTAATAATAACAACAGAGAAATAATTAAAGATTTTTAAGGAATATACAGACAATCTTCAAGAAATTAAAAACGGAATGAAAAGTTAGTTATTTGGATAGTAGAAGCACGCTCACCTTCCTGTAGTTGCGGACGGGCACCCAAAGAAAATGGAAAGTAAGTATGTAAAGAAAATGTAAGATAAATGAATGCAAAGAAAATGAGGTGGAATACCAAATGATTTAGACGCGTTAAAAAACAAAATAAATGAACAAGTTTACAAAATAAAGTTAGGAAAACTGGTACACCAGACTGACTTTTTCCACCCTTATAGCACAAGACTTGGCTAACTTTCTCAAGAAGCTTTCCTTTTAAGAAAATTTCTGATAAGTTCTATGGTTATCACTCATATATCTCTTTTATAGCCTCAACATTAAATTCATTAAATAATTTCGATGAAAGTGAAATATTAAACGATAAGAATAAGAAAACGAGATGACTATAAGAAATAAGACTAGGAAAGATTGAAAAAAATATTTAAAAAAAAGATGTTCCAAGACTTAAGTTAAAGAGAAAAGAAATCTAAGAAAATTATTAAAAATAAATTTTTCTTTTGTTCAACCGTCTCCCTTGAAATACCAAGTTTAATAGATTCAAGAAATATTTACATTTCGATTAAAACAAGATGTGATTCATGAGATTTACCCTCCAGAATAATAAATCAATCATGTTCCAAAAGTCTTGTTCACTTAAGTGTAGATTCCCTTCACAAAATGAATGATGTTGAACTCATTCTGTGAGGTACAATTAATATCCCTTGATTTTTGGAAGATTTTTATGGTTGTTTTGATTTCCAATACGCTACATTTTTCAAACCATTTATCACGTTTTTGTCGAAATTCAACGATACAAAATAAGGAGAAAATACTTAACACTTTTTAATTCATCCTGTACATGAATAAATTAACACAGTAATACTACATACGAGTGGTGCGTGAATCATTAATTTATCCACACAAAATCTAGAAAAAGAACTGCCAATATTATTTATAACGTACAGGGTATCAAAATAATATTGGTATGCATGCTTTAATAGGAATTGTATTTTCAACTCACTCTCGTGCCCCTTATACCGGACAAAGTAAATTATATTGTCCCAGGTATGACAAGCTTCCCGCAAACGCGTCTCGTATTTGAATAAGTATTCCAAATGTTATTTCAATGTATGCAGTTCACTTCAATGTGTTTATTCGTTCAATTTGAATGATTCATGCATTTGAACTCTTTATCACAAGTGAAATCTATGCGATTATTGTAACTACACTACACTATTAATATCCTAAATAAAATTGTCTCCTTTCTTCGTTGCTATGGAAGGAAACAATGAAACATTAAAAGAATCAAATAAATATATATTATTTGGATAGTTTTTAGAAACCAGTATTTCACGAACTTGTCTGACTTTTATTTTGTCGTGAATTTTTAGTTCAAAATATCGTCATCCAAAATTTTTAGGAACTCTCGCTCTTTTGTTTATTTTACTTAATTATCTAATAATAGAATATAGATTTTTTACATTTACCAAATTTGACAAATTTCTTTGATACAATTTTACTTCCATTTGCGAAGTCATGATTTCAAAGAATAAGGGAATTGGAAAGATTTATGGCAGAAAAATAAGATTAATATTACGTACACTTTTTTTACCTCAGTATTCTCAATTTGGGTCTGATATCGTTTTCAATGACGGGCGTAAACACAGTTTTATTAGACAAATGCTGCATCAAATGTAGTGCGATAGAGCGACACGGCTGATAAAGATACGGAAAGACCCTCCGTATTTTCACACATTTACTATGAATTTATTCTGTATTATATTCACTTCAAAAGCAAGTAGATGACACAAAAAATGATCAAAAATTATGAATTTGAAGGTGTGAAGATCGTATGGAAATAAACACAGTGAAAAGTTTTGCGAAAAAGCATGTTATATTTAATTACTCGCTCCGAAAATTTGTACAAAATACACTTATAAATGACGTGATTTATGTCCTTGAATTCATAAAAGTGTGTGGTTAATCTTACATAAATAATTTTAAGTTTAATTTCAATAATCACTCTGTTGAATTTATAGATGAAAAAAATCTCTTGCAATTTGAAGAAAAAATATTTTTGCTGATATTACAACCACAAGTACGAATCAGAATATATTCAATAACCCGAGGAGAAAGTGTAAAAGAGAGAGAGAGAGAACAAACGGTGATCAATAACACGTTATTCCCACTATTAGTGCATAATCTGCAACATATTATTAATATTTTCTTAATTTTTCCAGTTATTCACGAAGATACCATCTTTATCACTCATTGTATTTCACAAAATCGTTTTGCTCCTCACTTCATCATAAAGTTCAACTGAAAATGACAGCTAATTTACTAAAAGCTTATCTCGTGATTTATGAAAACTTGAAACAGGTAATGTCCGTTTATTATTAGAAATCCTCTGGAATAATAGCTTTCTCATCAAAATACCTTTCGTATGTATTAAGTAAATGAAATTCACCGAAAAATTCTATGAAATTCACAATTTTATCTCTATTAGTATGTAAAAAAAGAACAATTAAAGTTTTCTTCGCCGTCTTCATATCCATAACTGATGTACATATTTTAAATGATAATGAAGTAGTGTTCATATAATTGTATATACGAGCTCATGTTATTTTGAGTCATATCTCCTATATTATTATTTGCTGAAAACATAGAACGAGACCAGTGGAAGAATTCCATCAATGAAAATCGATGAGACAATTCATCACTCGTGCTTTTTTGATTTGCGTGTCTTTTGACAGAATCGTTCTACAATGGTATCAGCGTTATACTGTTGGAGTGAATAGAACGCCATTCGTATTTTTCCTATCGGGATGCCTCCAGTGGGCCTCAAGAGTTCACAGATAGTGAACATTGTTCCGCAGCACGCGATTCCATCAGTATGTCACCCTGGCAGGACGTGATCGTGACGGAGGCAGCGTGTCGGCACTTCATCGATCGTTAGGCACGACGACGGCACACCATCCACCCCACAGCTCATTGCTTCGGCTCGTGTTGCTCGCGCGCATAAAGCCGTCAGTCGGTCAACACGTCCCTCCCCGTAAGCGCCTCGCGATGAAACCACCTCCCAGACACTCGCCGCGCGGCCTCTTCCGTCGATTCCCTAACTGCACGCGAGCCTTCCCCACCCCCAGTGGCGCATGAGGGCAAACGGCACCGCCGTGGCAAGCCACAGCTCCCAAAAGCGCAACAGCGTCCGCAGACATGCGAAGCAATATCCCCAGGCGATGTGCGCAGTTAACGTCCGCGCAGTCGGTGCCCATCGGACGCCCGTCAACACCGGACGGATTGAACGACAGAGGAGGAGCTACTGCGCATCACGTCAAATCGCTCACGCTGACCGTGTCAGCACGCTCTGTTCTTTCCCTCGCGTGCGTTTCGAGTGCTGACGGATTCGCAGTGCTCGGCTGGGCGATGAGGAGCGCACTGTCACGTCGGCGACGTTCACAACGAGCGTCACTGGCATGTCCTGTGCGTCAAAGCACAGGAATGTCCTCATACGAGAATGACTCAGTGGATGAAGGTGCAAAGAGAGGAAGGAAGAAGCACTGGCGCAACATCACGAGAAAAGACACGACAAGCATGTAGTGAGGTAACCAGAGACAATAGCCAACTTGATGAAGGAATACGGGTTTCAGAAGATGAAACAAAAGAAAGAATTTCAAAGAAAGATACGTGAAAAATAGGTAGAAGTCATAAAACTTTAGGACATGTAATTAATAGTCATTGTTGAGTCTCGTAGAGTTAATGAAGGCTTAAGTACTTCGGAATACTTACGAAAAATACACACAAGATGATGACGCTATAAAAATGAATATTTCAATTACACGGTTCAAGGAGGAAAAAAATTGAGCCAATCGGGTAGAAAGATCTTTCAGCACACACCAGTAAATCACCATAATGCACAAAAAGTGTCGAAGAAAAACGAAATTTAACGAGGAAAGGCAAACGAATTTATCAAAGACTGCACGAAACAACATAATGTAAAAAGAAAAATGGGGTTGGTTCAAATCAAAATATTGTCAAAGATAATGTCTCCAGCGGGCAGAGGAGAAAAGGAAGGAAAGAAGAACAAACGACGGAGAGGAACAAATGGGGAGAGAGGAGGAGGACGCCATAGAAACACGAAGCAGCACAAGAGGGG
This sequence comes from Laupala kohalensis, assembly GCA_002313205.1. Classification (NCBI taxonomy): domain Eukaryota; kingdom Metazoa; phylum Arthropoda; class Insecta; order Orthoptera; family Trigonidiidae; genus Laupala; species Laupala kohalensis. The sequence goes on from NNCF01126134.1 coordinate 415,000, forward strand.
CACCTCGTAAAAGAGGGGAGGTGCGCTTCAGTCAGCAGAGCGGTTCTCCCCATCCCCTATTCCCCTCGTCACACCATGCCACCTCGACCTACCCTCCGTCGCTGTGCTTCGTCAGCAACGGGCAGGCAAACGGCGCGGAGCGTCGTCCCCTATCCTCATATACCAGCGTGTAGCTCTTGCCCCCGCGACCTACAAGTTCCCTGGCGCATCGAATCACCGGCGGCGCGCCCACCCACCTACTCGTTCAGATAACCGACTTTGTTAACGATGTTGACGACAGTGTCAGCGCTAGGTCCGCGCCGCGCCACACAGACGGACTCCAAGAGCAGACGAAGGACTGGTGGCAGAGAACGAAGGACTGAGGACGATGGAGGACGCTTCGTCGGACCGTCGCCTCGAAGATTCGTGGAAAGCGGTCGATCAATAGCCAGAGAAAAAAGAGAGCTGCGAAAGGGTGTGAATGGGAAGAGCGAGGCGAGACTTTCTCACGCGCTGCTAGGCACGTCCTCTCTCTCGCCCGCGGACTCCGTTTACGAACGCGCGACGCCGCCGCGGAGCCTTCGGTGGCCTGGCACGCGCGCCCTTGCGCCCCCAAGGCGCCGACACCCCCTTCCCCTCTGCCACCACTCCAACGCTCACACAGCTTTCATTACTGCGAGGGGTTGCAGACGGGAATGGCAGCAGCGGCTATGAAGATGGTTTGTGGGGATATTAGCGGCGGAGACGGAAGATCTGACAGAGAAGGAGAATCATAGGGACGGAATGACGAGATCGTAATCTTGGAAGCACATGTTGAAGTAAAGGAGTAAGGGAAATATACGAATATCTCGGGAAATGATGAAAGAGTGTGATCACGACGAAGGCACTATGGCTCTTGAAATGGTCGAAACGGTTATTGACATAAAATATTTTACCGTAGAAATCAGCTAAATAAGCTTGACTCGAGCAGCATTAAATATATAAGAACAATGATAAAAATAGACTAATTTGAAGAAGGCGAAGTTGCAGAGCAACAAAGAAACGAAAAAGCAAAGAGCGCACATCCCTAGGGTGTGCACGCACAGAACAACCTGCATAAAACCCCGCTTACAGCTCGTAATGTCACTCTCACGACCATCCTTTCCTTCCCAGAAAAGGGGAGGATTTTCCGCTTGCCGTCAAATGTTTGGAAGCCGTTCCAGTAGGTTTTATTTAAATTTTCAATAATGGACGGTGTTTCGTCTCCAGCTAAATACGCAAAGAGGCAGCGGAAACGACACTCCAGCAGCCGCTCCGTACCCCACCTTCGTCCCACCGCGCAGCAGCGAGTTTCGCGCGCCACAACGCCGCTCGCTGCTTCCGCTGCACGAGAGTTACCCAATTTTCTGCCGACTGCGCTATGCAACGTGGCGTCCCCGCAAAATCGATATTTCCATCACGTCCCATTCATTTGTACAGCCGGTAGCAGTGTGAGACGTAGCTCGTCCGCCACCAGCCGCGACAGCGACCCGCTGCAGTGACGGATGCGGGAGTGGGGGGCGAGAGGAGGCGCTTCACCGGCAGTCGCTATCGGACCGTCGCGACGCCGGCCGACCGGGGATGAACTCCACGGCGTCCTGCGAATTCCTAATGCCCAGCGACGGAGCGCTAACGCGTTAACCACGCGACGCACGCATCCCCAATGTTCCCTTCTGACGCTCTCGTCACGCCGTCAACGCGAATGCCAATGCGGACCCGCTTCATGCCGAACATTCCTGCACAATTGTCAGTGCTGCAAGTTGTTATCGATGATCTCATTAACAATGTCTCCGTCGCTTTAGCTGTCTCCAATTACAACCATCTCGTTCCACATTCCTCTAGTTTCTTCGTTAGGACTAAAGCAATGCTCCCCTTCTCTTCAGTTTCCCGCAATGTACAAGAGATTTATTTTTGTCAACGTCGCAAGAAGAGTCATTACTCATACGTTCTGTGCGATACTCATATTAGCTTCTCTACCATAACCTCGCCGGTTTCGTGATACGGTCGTACACCACATCATGTTGATCAAATCTTCAAGATAATAGCATCTAGGTGATCAGAAAATCTATATCTTGAAAGTATTGTTCATCGTAGTATCCTCAACATTTGGTAGACGCTGTGATGCATTTCGCGAAATATTTCTTAGGTGGCGGACAAAGCCGAGTTACCTAACAAGAAGACGAGCCTCCAAAGCCAGAATGCCAACGCTTCATTCAATTCTATACTCTACGCCTCTGCTTGTGTCATTAAAAGTGTATCTATGCGTGCCTGTAGCTAGTCTTTGCTCGACAATACGAGCACCACTCCATTTCCATTCCTTTCAATCATCCAAACCTTTCTTTCTCCTTCTTCCTCCACAGCCTTGCCTCAAACATCGCTCGCAGCGGCCTCACGTTCGTCGACGCGACGACCTCAACGTCTCACTAGTCATCCCCGCCATGCTCTAACTTCTCAGGAGGAGTGTGTGTCGACGGCTAGTTCAAAGGTCTGCGCTGTCTCCGTGTTTACATTGTTTCTTCGAGAGAAAATTGCATCTCTGAACCTCTAGCAACAGACGTGGGAATGAACGCACTTTGGCGTAATTCACTTCGAAGGTTAACGAGAGCGAAAAACATTTTCTTGCTCTCCAGGAGACAGGAGAACCCTCCAGGAAGAATGACAAGAGCTTTCGTTGGTTTTAGGAGATCCACGTGACCACGGCGCTATGTAATCGCACGACATGCACGCTGTATGGAGAGCATGGTCGGGAGCGTTTCTTCTCTAGTTCGCGGACGTGCAAAAAGAGTGGACACACGTGCACCCGTCGAGGGCAGAGAGACGGACGGGCGACCCGGCAAAAACCGATCTGCGCTCCAGGCGTCGCCGGTCGGCCTTTAGGAAACGCGATGGTCCCCGCCGGGTTTTGGACAGACAGATGGACAGGAGCGGAGATTTAGAGAGAGACAGCCGCTCTGGGAAGGACCCTTCCTCATATGACCAGTGTCGGGAGAGTTAGCAGGAGAGGAAGGATAGATAGTGTCCAAAGATGTGACAAAGTGGAATGAGTACACTATTTTTTCGGTTGCAGTCTCACATAAACCATTTAACAGAACAGTTTCCTTTCAGTGTCCGGTAAAAAGTATGATGAAAATTTAGTAATGCAAAGAAACTTTTCTTACCGTTTCAATAAATGTAACATTCGCTATGGAATATCATCTATCATTTTGAAACATCCCGAGGTTTTAAATTATGAACTAGTTAATCCTGTTATATTTAGGAGGAAATAATACTGTAATGTGTCTCTGGATTGGAGAGTATTTCCAATTGCTTTAGTGGTTGACACATATGTTTCTTCTCGGGTGACGAAGAGCATGCTACTAACTAACGGTTTTTGATTCAGGCATTAAAATTTATTTACTCCCAGTAAAGAGAAGCACTCCATACAAATCTCAGATATACTGCAGTCGGAATGAATATGCTGACCTCGAACTAATCCCCGAGATTAGTGGCAGAATGAACGACAACGTCGGTATCCCCGTGATCAGTCCAGAGAGGTCTGGGAACTGGATGGAAAGGGAGAGGTAGGCGGGGAAGTACGTCAACCTGTGACACGATCAACCACCCTGGAAAGTGCTGACACAGGTCGCTATTTTAATATAATTAACGAGGAAATTCGCCGAAAGCGCAACAAAGATGAAATTTATTCATGAGCCCTGTGGCACACCGACGGCAGCAAACCGCGTTCGATTTATCGGTGCCGCGCGACGCGTGGCGATGGAGGAGGGTGTTGATGGAACTGTGGCGAAGAATTGTGGAAACAAGGTAAACCGCGAAGTGAAGAGGCGAAGACAGACATGCAAGTATTTGGATGATGGCGAGAGTTGTGAAAGTGGGTCCGCACCCGAAGTAGGGTAACGAGCTGAGTGCGAGTCGGGGTGGTGGTGTCTGACGGCGGGAGTAGTCAACATCAATCGTAGTGTTGCGCATCAGGATATTCCCCGCCACTGTCGCCATCCGTTCCACGTCGTTGTAACCAGTTCTCTGCTGCTCATCTCTCCTCCCTCCCTCACTCTCTCTCTCTCGCGCGCGTGCCAGTCACACCACTGTAACCGCACCACAGCGCTGTCCTATCGCGCACTGGACTCCGTCCATTGTCGATCCAAACCGCACACCACCGGACTGGTCATCACCATACAAAATGCATTGTTTCGTTTTTAATTTNCCACCGGACTGGTCATCACCATACAAAATGCATTGTTTCGTTTTTAATTTAGAAAAGTTATGTCGATCCCGAACTTCACAACGTAATCCCATGTGAGGGTCCTCGTCCGTCTACCTTTACATCTCGTTTCGGGATACGCTATTCAAAGACGAAGCAACATCAACCATACAACTCAGTCTCAATATTTTTTTCCCGTTTCAGTCCGACGTCTGGTTAGTGCCAAATTCAGTTGGATATGGATACAGGTAAATGTAATTGGTGAGATTACATAAGGGAACAATGATGAGAGATTTTGATGTTTAAGAGCAACCAATCGTAGTTTACCGTGCCGTACAGTGTCAAATTCTGATACAGTGGGAAATCTTTATATTAAAAATATACTACTTTCGTCTTGCAAATCAATAGCGCAATAGAATATGAAAATAAGGACATATTTAAATCACTCCGCATTAAAAGATATGATTTTTTGGACTACGCTGATGAGGGTGGAAGCTGAAACTTCTTTTATTATCTGGAGAGACATAAACGAGGTTTATTTCTATTTTCTATACATAATATGCCTGTTAATAGAAGCAGGAACACAATACGCGACAAGAAACTAGAACGAAAGTATACTCCATCCCTTTTAAGTTACAGATTATATGCCTCGGAAAAAGAGAAAAAGAGAGCTAACTGTAGATCGAAGAAGGGATACAAATACGCTCTATTGGCTTCGCAAGATCGAAACGCCGTTTTGCAGAGTATAGGGGCGAGCGCTGTGATGGTCTTCAATTAATTACGTGGACGGCCGCTCCGTCAGAGGTCGACTTCGCAGAGCCGCGGAGCGTGTAGCAGCCGTAACAGCAATAGCATGAAACGATCTTCCAGCCGGGGAAAAAGGGGAGGAGTCGAAAAATGCCGGGAAAAGGAACAAAATAAAAAATGGAAAAGAAAGACAAAGATGTTGAGAGAAAAATAATGCTGCAACAGGAATTATGGAGCTTCACAGGTATCCACAAAGACCTAAAAAAAATTAGAATTAAACAAAATGAAGCGTGATTGGACGAGAAGAGCCGGCATAAAGAGGATTATGAAGAAGGTGGGAAAATACCATAAATGTACATCTCTTCTACCTCTAGAGATTATCTTTTACTTTCAGATTCTGTAGCTCTTAAAGAGAATAACATGTTTAAAAATATATGATTGGAGTACAAGCATAAATTTTTAATTAAGCAACTACAATAAAGAGGATATTTTGTTCAGAGCGGACTAATGCTTCAACAATTTCTTCAGATTTGGAATTATTCACAAATATTGCTTAATATATTTTAATGTGTAATACATTCAATATCGATTTATGATATTTACTAAATTATTGAGAAATACCAGGTTATCTGTGTAGCTGCTCGAGACTTGGATGATACACATCAAAACTATCCAAAGAATATATAATTTATTTTGACGATATTTATTATTTAGTATTTTATATAGTATTTTTCCACCCGACAACATAACTCAAACCATGATTCACCCCAGAGAAAGAACAAACGGATTGTTTTCCGTATACTTTCCGAAGGGATATCTCAAAATTAGTTTGGCACGTTTTATGGCTAATCAGTGACCATGCTCTCAAAGAACAAGAGAAGGTCGTTTAGGTCAGTGAAGAATAATGCTCTCTGCAGAGACACGTGGCAGGATGTCCAGCCAGAAAGTACGTGTGTCGTGCAGGTCTTCCGCTACAACGGCGTCATCACCAGCGAAGCAAAGTGGGGAGAGGACACCGTTGCTGGGCAACACATGATGGCAACGGCGGAGAAGCGAAAAGATACGCGAAGGCATGAGAGGAATGCTGTGGAGGAAATGGCGAAGTGGAGGATTGAACCGAGTTGAAGAATTTGGGAATTATGAGTGGAAATGTGGACAAGGCGGAAGGAGGTAAATTGAGAGGCCGTAACGGGTATTGATAGAACCCACTGGAAATGATGTCGATGTCTAACGAAAATCATAAAAGAATTAAAGAAATAGAAATATGAGAGCAGAAATTGTAGAGAGGAAGAGAAACTGAGCATTGCCGAGCTCAGAAGGCGAGAAGATAGGTAAGGATCCAAACATAGAGTCAAGCGCAGACTAGCCCCGAGGTGGAGAGACAAACAACAGCGGCAGTATCTCCGGAGGCGGAGAGTGCGGCGGTAGGAGTGAGAGGGAACTGGGACGGAGTTGCGGAGGACTTAGCGCATCTCCGCTTCAAAGCACAAAGCCATCTGCGCGTGGGTGCCGCCTAGACGCAGGGCGCAGCGCGTTCCGACGATGGCGGGGTGGAGTGGGGGGCTGAACGCTTCGTGGGCGACGGACCGCTGGCACCCGAATGAGCGCAGACACGGCGACGGTAGTTGCAGTCGAGGTCGTTCTAGTGAGGACACGGGTTGCACGAGTTCGAGGCGTTCTGGGCTGCGTTATGATAGGAGACATGAGGACAACGCACAGTGGGCGGAAATATTTTCGAGCAGGAAAATCCAGATATTTTATAACAATGGAGAGGATGAGTTGGAATCCAGTAAAATAGGTGCCGGGTGTCTCAAAATATTTAATAATTAGAATGAGTGATATATGATTTCATCTCCACGTCTCCAAAGGTGCCGAACATGTAATTCGGTTATTCTCTTTCGTGAACATGAAATGTCGAGAAATAAATTTTTATTCTACAAACTACCGTAAATCAAAAGGAGGAAGAGGATTTAGGCTAAAACGTCTAATTTTATTGGAGTGTAATCGAATATAATAGAATCTCCAGGTGCAAAACATGTTCTATCTAACGAGCCACATTCATATTGTCCCTTCAGATTTTTTAAATCATCCATTAATTTGTAAGGTTGAATGTAAGTCGAATAGTGAATAGATTAGTACCACTGGATCCCATGAATAATATGTTTGTGTTCATGTATTAGGAAGAGATAAACGTAAGAACGTATTTTACGAGTGTATAAAGGTTAAATTCAGTTATTTTAATTTCCAACGGAGAATATAACCGGTTCAACATAACTCCCGCTCTGATTGCCAATCCGCAAGTGAGGGTGCGAGGGTGAAATAAGAGAAAAATAAACGCTATTCTGAAAACATTTGTCTTTCTGAGCGCAGAGTCTACTAATCTGGTGCACACCTTCTGGCTTTCCTCACCGACCACAGAAGTACGTCGAAGGGGTGGTGAAGCCGTTTTCGTGGAAAACGCGATCATCCCCACCCCGTTAGCAGGTCCAGTCAAAGTTTGCTGACCGACTAGTAGCTGCTGGTTGAGAGCGGGAGTTACGTTGCGTGGCTTACACTAACCATCATGGAATTCCCTTGATTCATGTAGAACATAAGCTCCTAAAAAACAAAATTTGAAGCAAACGTTTTAAGTGTCGTCTGCCATCTTGTAGAAGTCGCGTTTTTCCTCCCTGGGTATTGTAGAGCGATAGAGCGTGCGTTCGATTCCCCGTTCGGTCAAATCGGGAGAGGCTTTCGGCTAGGGTTGCCCTCATCATCGGTAATTGCGTAGTCCCAGAATTCAGCATGTCTCCTTACAAATCTCTTCATCCAAATCCTATGGTTCGTTGCAAGAATAGGGATCCCATGTAGTAAATTGGGCAAAATGAATAAAATGTATACATGTTCCCAATGCAGACTAATATATTTTAAATACACGTTTAAGAAAACGCAGGTGTGAAATTAGTTTTGTTCAATATTATCATAAAAAGAGAAACTTTTTCTTATTACGCAATGAATTTTTCTCTTATTACACAATCCATTTTTTTCAGCAATCTGCTTTTGGATGTTTTACTCAATCCATGTGTTTGCCAACCCAATTGGAAATACTGCCCAGTGTCAAGGGATATCAAGGCAGTGGGTTGGGGACGAGGACGATGGCGTCGCAGACTCCGAGAACGAGTAGTGAATACTCCCCACCTACCCAACTGGACGCGCATTCCACGCAAGCGACAGCGCGTGAAGATGAGAGAGGAATGCAACAATCAGGATTAGCAACCCGCCAGCAAAAATGTATGAGGTCGCCGCGCCAGTGCTATGGCTCCTTAGGTATCTTTTTATCGCATTCAAAGCTCTTTAAGACTCAAGATGTATTTTGTGGCCATTAGCAAGATGATTTACGTTTGCTGGGAATGTTGATGCGGAGAATGTAAATCAAGAAAGTAATATGGTTCAGTGTCATAAAATTCTTTATGCTTCTTTAAGATAAGTATAATTTTTATTTTCTTGAAGGGATGTATTCCAATATAATACGATAATACTTTGGTTAAAATAACATTAATCGCGAGGTGTAAGAATCACGTCGCATTTATGTTGAGATATTTCTGTTTACATTCGCTTCATAAATTTAAAGACGAGGCCCAAAATCGTCCACCACCAGTGCTATCAAAATATTCAAAACATTCATTTCTTCGCATATTGGAACTAATATTTCAGAAAACAACAGATCCTGAACTGAGTATTTTTGTCTGTACATTCCCCAAACAACGGAGGTATTGTAGAAAATTTAAGTTTCATGAGGGATAAAATTTGGTTAAATCGCAATATCAGACTGTTACTTCCTGGAAATAATGTTTTCAATAATCTGTAATCTACAATTAATGTATAAGGAAATGTAAATCTAGTAGTTCTGGAACTGGTTCCATATGCCCAGGTCCTGGTTATCAAGTAATTTAATTATAGGAATGAGAAATAATTCATCTCTCATCGCTTGGAAAGAATACACAAAGTTCGTTCGCACGTTAGTTCACGGACATTTCAATCAATGCTCGTATGTAAAAAGAGAAAAAAAGAACGAATGTGGAAAGTTACAGTGCCGAAATACATTATTTCCCTTTTTTTCAATACCGAAAAAAAGTTTTATCCATGATAATACATTCACTGATTCAATACAATACGAACACATCGATGAATACATACGTAGGATTAACTCCCATTTAAAGAATTTTTACGTTGTTCGAATATGGTTCCAAACCTAGCAGATTATATCTCATTAAATTTTTCGCCTCAGAAATTAATGCTTCATTGAATCATAAATGGAAATAAAGAAGATAGTGCACTCCTTTATGGAATCTCCTGCTCCTCCAAATGAATTATTCTGGAACCGAGACCACACACATGCTGGCATATGTTAAGAGTTGAACATGAAACATCGAACATATTCGCGTCACTATTTCTAGAATGTTATGTTACTACAGGGGAACTCTACCCCTCCAGCCGAGATCCTCTGCTCAGTAATTCCACCAGAAGTATGTCCGAGAATGGAGCGTGCGAGTCTTAAAAGATGAAAGAAACGTGTGGGAGACATAATTGGAGAAATATAATGGAGGATGTGGAAACCTCCCACCGGCTACGTCACGAGGGGGCATGGGAATTGTAGCACTCGCTTAAATGAGCCTTTTTCTCCCAGGACACAGGTCTCGAGGAATGAGGAGGTAGTGGGGGAATCTGTTCGCTCCCTGGCGGTGGATTCGCCAATTTATGGTTCACAACACGCTTCCGGAGTCTACCCTTCTCGATATTTCTTTCGAAAAATTACAATTTCCTAAGTAAAATCTTTGTTAACATAAGAGCTACTGAAAATCATCCCCGGTATACATAACTCGAAAAATAAAATTTTATTCGAATTGGATTTGAAATTCTTTCAGTAGTTGTTCACAACTCCAAAAAACAAATTGGTTTTTTTATTATTATATTATTACTAGCAAAACTTAAAGAAAATGGTAGTTTAATTAGCTTCACATATTCTCCTTTTTCTCATTATTTGTATTAATCTAGAGCACGATATTTTCAAACTTAAAATTTAAATAACATTCTCGTTAATCAAAAGAAAAATTATTAATGTTACATTTCTTCTATAGAACACAAAGATACAATATATATTGAATAATTTGCGTTCAAGCTCTTAAGTATAAGAACAATATTACAAAAAAATCAGTCTAGAGCATGTAGTTACGTAGATTAATGAAGAAATCAACTCATTTATTCCTTGGTTTCGTTGATTGCATAGTCTTTAGAATGACTGTGTATATGTGTATATGTTTACAATTGCCAAAACACCGATGACAAATTCAATGTATTTATCTCAATATTCCTAAAACATTACAACTCTAGCTTTCCCATAAAATGCAAGTTAATTAACACAAAGAAATACAATAGATGGATCACCCAAGGGATAAGGATTTCTTCAAAAAACAAACGCCGTTTATATTATCTTTCAAAACGCTATAACCAACCACCGAATTCCATAATTATTTTCGTAAATATAAGACTATTGTTCGAAAAGTAGTCTATGCAGCTAATGTAATGGAAAACGACAGGCATATACTAAAATCGAACAACCGGATGAAAGCCATGTGGAATATTGTTAAAAATTACACGTCAACTTCTGAAAATCGCGAAAAAAATGTTTCTTTACTAAACGATGGCAANGAATCATCAGGTCATTAAAAAACATTTTCAACAGGCGTAGATGATATACCTGAGTTTATTGTTAAATTTTCGTCCCATGCTATAATAAATCCACTCATAAATATTTTTAATAGTTCTTTATCGGAAGGGGTGTTTCCTAAAATATTTAAGAGAGCTAAAGTGAAACCTTTACACAAGAAAGGAAACAAACTTAATATTGGAAATTACCGACCAATATCTCTACTACCCACTTTCTCAAAAATCCTAGAAAAATT
>NNCF01126134.1:427202-571388 GCA_002313205.1 Laupala kohalensis
ATCCTGGCCCGGGTTTTTCTCCGTTTTTCTTTCGGGTAGAGGCGGATTTCTCATACAGGTTCTCTAGGCTTTGTCTAGGGGCGTGTTCATTGTAACAATAAATCGTGAATTTAGTGTTTTTTTTCAACTCTTATGATTTTTAAACACTATACTCAGAATAATCTATAGTTTGATAATAACTTGTACATGTTAAATTACAAACATATTTGCGTTAAACTACAAACATATTGACATTATATATGTATTATACCTCGCCGCTAACTTTTTATATTATCTGGGAACTTTTGCTGAAATTTTTGAATTCGCCTCTGCCTTAGGGCCCTTGATTGGAATTGATGGGATGGTCCCTTGCTTGCTTCCGGAGAGTAAATTAGTTTATTGTCCTCTACGTGGTCATACGCAGTCTGTACTGTTTTTTGACAATAAATTTATTATGTAAGAAATATTCAGGATGCGCGAGTTTTATTTCGCATTAACATATAAAATGTTACCTAACCTAATTTTTTTTCTTTTTCAAATATGTGGTAATAATAATAATAATCGTGAAAATTTTCGATGGCGAGATATTGACGGATAGTGTTCTGAGTGGCTCAGACAGAGAAAGTAATTTTTTAAATTCCGTCCGTCCGTGTGTGGGCTGCGACTAATCGAAATGATCAATTTAATTCACATTTCGTTTTTGAGTAGTATCTGTTTCCTGTCAATGCACATCCTCTAAAATATTTATCAGTCTGATAAAACGTCAATGTCGTCGGCACGAGTTTTAAATACAGCAAATGATATTAGGTCTAACAATACAGTTTTGAAGAAATCTCATTTGTTACATTCCCGTTGTCGATGGAGAACAAAAAGAGTCTTCGTTGCACTTTTCACCCTCGGAGAAGTGCATATTTATGAGACACGTGAAAGACAGGTCTTCTAGGCCCTTCCTACCCTATACGATAAAGAATATGAAACAGACTTGCATCACTAGTTTTGAATAGAAAAAGTACCTTTTCACAACATCAACCATCTTTGATTTTGAAATTAAAATTATTTATCTCCCCAATTCATAAAGGAAGACGATTTTTAATGTATTTATCTGAATAAAAGAATACGCCACACTTTCCGCGCTGTGGACCTTTCCAGGTGGACGGAACAGGTACTACCAAGTCCTTGGTAACTCACTAGTCACTGGGCGCGAAAGAACTCGTCTTTTTCCATGGCTTTAGCTACCATCAGAGTTTTCGTTAAGCTAAAAGCAGCTAACTCAAATGCGTGGTAAAATTCCTCCTATATTTATATAGTCAATTATATGTTCTACTGTATTGTTTAATGGAATAGTGTCAACGCCATTGAAGGTAATACGAAGAGAAAAACCCGGCTGTCTGCACGTGATAAAAAGATGAGGACGAGCAATAATTTGCAGGAATGGAACAATAGAATTTGATTGACTGAAAATACGGAATAGTGAGAAAGGACATCAGGAGAAAGTTACAAAGATTATAATTGCACAATGGCAAAGCAGGTGGGACACTGAAGAGCAGGGTAGAATTGATATCGAGAGTACATATTCACAGAAGAATCATAAATGGTGTAAGTCAACTACAATTACGATGCAAATAATGTTATTTCTACGTATTATCTCAAAGAGAGAGGAATGTAACTATGAGACTTGAATGCAAGTGTCGGGAGGGAAAGTAGACCATAAATCACGACTTATGGGATTGTTCCATAATAAGATTCCAGAGATGTGAATATTTAACACGAAACATGTGATTAATACTAAGAATATGATGAAGTTGAGAGATATTGAAGAAAAATACTTCATTATAAAGGAATTTTGTGAGAAGATGAGTGTAACAGCGATAATTAGGAGGCAACTTTGGGAGATTGCACTCAACGTTGTAGGGACGGAAACCTCTCCACTATGAGGAAAGTATCCAAGAGGTTCTGCCGCTTGGCACAGAAAATCGATAGTTAAGAACTGTGAAATAGACAACATGAAATAACAATGATAAAATTCATTTTATTCACTGTTTGGAGTAAGGAGCTAATAGAAAACAATTAATTAATAATAATAATAATAATTTGGTTTTGATAAGTGCAAGTCCATTCATCTCGAAGAAGGTAAAATAGCCTCCTCTGACGGATATGGCTCAGAAAAGGAAACCTACTTGGAGAAACAAAAGAATTCATGACACTCTATCCAGGATAGAGTAATATTAACCAAGAATTATCGAAATTTTATCCAAAATGAAGGAAGCAATGATAAGTGCCGAAAATGCAAAGACACATCAGAAACTATTGAGCACATCATAGGTTCATGTCGGCTTCTTGCGAACACAGATTACACCAAAAGGCACAACAATGTAGCAAAACTTCTTCACCAACACATTTCAGGAGACATATCAGACACTGCCTACTACAAATATGGATCTCCACCTGTCACTGAAAATAAAAACTGGAAACTTTACTGTGACAGAGAAATTAGAACGGACATACCCATTCCACACGTTGACATCATGCTCCTAGACCGAAATAAGAAGGAAATTTATTTAATTGATGTTGCCATCCCATTGACTCACAATATTGAGAGAACTTAGGTACAGTTTAAAAATTAGCAAATACCAGGACTTGGTTGACCAGCTCAAGAAACTCTGGAAAGTGGAGAAAGTTTTTATTCGACCTATATAGTGATTTTGGTCACAGGAAATATACCAAAATCTTCAAAACGCCATTTGGAAATACTAGGAGCAACAAATACACTGACCAATATGAAGACATCCGTTATCCTTGACACTTGCCACACAGTGAGAAAATTTCTAGGAGAGGAGCATGATTGAACTTGTCTATGTCCGTTCATCAAGCGGAAAAGATTCAGCTGCAAGCTGTGGAAGACATTAATAATAATAATAAGAAGAAGAAGAATATGCTCGTATTTTCAATAGGGTTGTTGTTTTTTGCATTTGGACCAAATAGAACAAAGATTTTTTAAATTATGCAGACACACAGAAATCTCTTAGATTGCGGTGAACCTCACCACCAGGTAACATATTAATTTCTAGCAAGTTGAATGAAGATGTTAGACGAGCCCGGGAGGCGAACGGGATGGCGCAGTCGGTAAGCGCATGAGCGCCCCGAATTCGAACCTCGGTCTCGTCTCCCATTTTCATTCAACATAACATAATTAATTATGCAGACGTTTCTATTTTGGTCATCATGAGGGCTATAAGACAAATAAAAATGGCAACATGAAAGCATAAATTTAGAAATTGTACATAGACAAACGAGCCATCATAAACAAAACAAATATTACAATACTGAAAAATAACAAATACAACAAAAATGAAACATAACAAAAAAATACCTACACAAATTAAATACTTTTGTTGTTTCACTGGAGTGATGGCTCATTTGTCGATGTTAATTTTTTTTTAATTCATGCTTTCATGATGCCATGTTTTTTTGTCTTGTAGCCCTGATGATGACCAAAATTAAAGATCGAAACGTCGGCTTAACTTTAAAAAATCTTTGTTTTATTTGGTCTAATGCAAAAAATAATCCATATTGATAAATATGGCCAATAACTCTCACTCATACACTTGTATTTTCAACTGCTACAACTTGAGAGCACACGTATTGGCTTTGAAGTATAATTTTAAGTACGGTTTCATTACAGACAGCTAAATCATCCAATACTAATGGTGAAGCTGTGACAGTATAAACGAGATTCGAGGTAAGAGAGAAGATATCAATATGGCAGATATTAGAGTCGTATCTACGGGGAGGAACCCCATTCTTAGACCTCAATTTAAGAATTATTCTGAGAGATAATTTGTTTATAATTAATGTAAATGTAGTAGGTTTTGTGATCTACTGTGTTGTGAAATGTAAAATTTTAAAACGACGTTGCTATTACATAAGAATTGGAAATAAATGGAAAGTTGAATGCGGATGTGGCGATATGATATTTTTCTCGAGTACAGTTTTCAAAAAATAAGAGAAAACGCTTCACATGACTACCTTGTATGCGGAACTGAGGTAATAAAATTTCTAGAGGTACATCTAAATTGGATATTTTGAACCCTTAAAATTATAAACATTGTTTAACTATTTCATACAATAACGGTCTTACTACGAAATATTAAATTAAATAAAAGTTCGAATATATATTAAATTACTGCCGATAATTATTATTATTAATAATAAATAATTATTATTATTAATAGAAAGCATATGCACCTTAAATAATGATTGAAAACATTCTCCATTCTAGAAATGTTTCCGTCACTTTATGGAATCAAAAGAGCAGGAATCTTCATTGCTTTCTCAAAGCATTATGTGTGTAAACGTACAAGTACACTGA
Organism: Laupala kohalensis; assembly: GCA_002313205.1. Taxonomy (NCBI): domain Eukaryota; kingdom Metazoa; phylum Arthropoda; class Insecta; order Orthoptera; family Trigonidiidae; genus Laupala; species Laupala kohalensis. Next base: position 431,551 of record NNCF01126134.1, read on the forward strand.
GAAATTATCTTATCTGCAAGTTTGTACGTACCAGACTAGCTCTAGTATGTCCTTCCAATATAATACATTCAATGAACGTCATCCATTCTACTGCGAAAACAGACATTGCTGTGTTTAATTAATGCGTCCATAGAAATTCTTAGAGGCATTCGTGGTAGTGTGGTACTGCAAAACGTCATTCCATGAATGTAATGTGCGTTAATAGTGTAATAGTCTACACGAAAACTAATTTAATTCTTGAATGAATCCATAGTTGATCTGGTAAATCAGAGCTGTAAATTCGCAGGAATTAAGTTCAAACCCGTGGAAATAATCTAACAGGTTTAACAAAATATGAGATTTCAGCGGAGGAATATGGTGACTGAGTTTTCATTATATGGTTATAGATTATGATTATTCTGAATAAAGTCCTTTTGCCTAGTTAGAATACTTCAGTGCCTTCATTAATTATTATAACGCATTAATATACGAGTATAACAACTGGGAGAGACTTTAATGTGCACTTATGTGTAACAGCATAAAACAGGACACAATTGACTTTTGTTCTACCCTGTGACCACTCTAGTAAGAGATACGAAGGTGCTTCAACCCAAAGCTACAAAAAATTCATTTCGATAAAATTTACAGTTTCACAAAGATATCTCTCATATCTTACATAATCAAAACGCGTATATTTAAAAATTACAGATGACTACACGGGCAGTACGGAAATCCTTTCTTTGATACTTTTTTCATTATTTCACATTGTTCCCAAATGAGTGACCAGGTATTTCAACTCCTCCTCCAGAATGATGAATAATATTTTCTCGAATCTTCACACGAAACCAATTATTAAAGGATGGAAAAGTAATCTAGATTTTTTTTCTCTTTTTGAGGTAGGGGGAGGGCACATTTTCAGAAATATTTCTTACGAAGAATAACGACAGAATAATGGTAGCTTACATTCTGTTATCGACACAGAGGAACAATTTAATGTAATCCCTTATAGGCACGTTACCATTAAATATCAACCATGAGTTGAGATGAACTGATCGAAAATGTGTTGCTTGTATTGATTTTTTTTTAAATCTGGATTTAGTCGCCAAAAACTTAGATTATTGCGCCTCATAGTTTACGGATAATAATAATTCACAGAAAAACACACGTTTAAAGCTGCGTGCAAACACGTGGAAGACAATGATATATTTCAATCTCCAGGAGTAATTCTAAATAAAGAATCACTTATAATGTATAAATGGTTCATCAGCATCATGTTGTAATCGATACAGCTAATAACACTACACCAAATAATAAAAAATAATAATATATAGCACCTAAATGACTTCAATTATGTTATTCATAAAATAGTAAACGAGGTACTGTAACGCTTAAATAATACGTTTTAGTATATCTGTATAGTTGTAAAATTCTTTGCCAGATTTTCTTAAAAAGACTATCAATTATGGCAGAACAACGCTGAGGAATCTCAGGCCATCTTCAATTTACATTGCACAACTTTTCTTACAGTGTTTTACATAATACAGGCGTTTGGTGAAACTTTAAGAGAGGGGAACAAAAATTCACTTCTAAAGCACACATTTTTTACTCGATTAATTAGGTTATTATGTATTCTCGTATTTCTTTTCACTCTGATTGAAATAATAGTACAGGAGGTTTCTTTGCAAAACGGATCATTTATTTGGGCATGCTGCGATATTCTCGAATGTTAGAAGATAATTTTCATAAACAGAGTATTTTAAGGATACCCACCTGGATACTCATTCCTATCCAATTGAAACATTCTCCACCCAATTTCCGTTCAATTATAAGCGGAATATTATTTAATGCTAATTTATACTTAATGTCACAAAATAACAGCATCTACTGCTTATAATCGCAATATAAAATAAAAAACGTGTAATATAATTTTAAAACAGAACAAAATAATTTTAATCAAGCGACTAAGTTCCTACCGAGTGAAGATTTTGATGAACTCTTAAATACATAAACGTCTTCAGAACCGTGAGAACTCATAAACGTCTTCCATCTTACGAAATACCGAACCATTAGTCCATCAAAAACAATTACAAATGTACGACTCTTTTTTTCAGAAGATAACCTAATCTGCAGGCTTTAATCGTGAATTAGTTAAATAAGTTAAAACTATGTTAATATTCATTGCAATTGTTTTGTTCATCAGATATCAATAGTGTAAGTCACGTGTATACAGCTCAATGTCATCCATTGTGATCTACGGATGGTACAAGTTTGAGGATCGCCCATGTCTTCACCAAGAGCTGTATTCGAGAAATTTTCTCAAAACAAGTATGACATTCGATACCAAATATGATTAAAAGGACGCAATGAGATTAATTACACAGTTCCTAGGTACGTCAAGTATAATCTAAAGCGTATTTCCGAGGTACTTATGGTATACTTCGGAATACGTGCTCCACTCTAGAGATGACATGGGTGACTGTCTGCATTGCACTTTTTACGTTGCAAAACGTATGTCTTCTCTAGTTCAAGTCATTTTTCGCGTCGAAATGTCGGAAACACGTGGTGAATGCAGTTTATGTGACAAAGGAAAGATAGAAAAACGGAGGAAAGAAAAGAAGAATGTAAATAAAAGGACAAGAAAGAAAAGAAGGGCAGAAAGTAAAAGAAGGACATAAACGAAAGAAGGAAAGAAAAAAAGAAAAGAAGGGGAAGAAGAGAAAGAGAGAAAGAAGAAAATTAAGGAAGCAGGGAAAGAAGAAAATAAACGAAAAATGAAAAAGGGAGGAAAGAAAAAAGGAGCGTAAATGAAAAAAGGACAGAAAGAAAAGTAGGAAAGAAAGCAAAGAAGGAAAGAAGGAAAGAAGAAGGAAAGAAGTAAAGAAGGAAAGAAGGAATAAAGAAGAAAAAAGGGAAGAAGGAAAGAAGAAGGAAAGAAGGAAAGAAGTAAAGAAGGAAAGAAGGAATAAAGAAGACAAAAGGGAAGAAGGAAAGAAGAAAATGAAAGAAAGAAGAAAATGAAAGAAAAAAGGAAAGAAAAAATAAAGGAAAGAAGGGGAAGAAAAGAAAGAAGAAAAGAAGGAAAGAGGAAAAGGAAAGAAAGAAAAGAAAAGAAAAGGAAAGGAAAGAAGGAAGGAAAGAAAGAAGAAAGGGAAGGGAAGAAGGAAGGAATTATAGAAAAGAAGGAAAGAAAGGAAAGAGAACATTTGTAAGTAACAATGACTGCAGCAAAAATTTCTGTCAAATTATTCATATAAATGTTTAAAGAGTAATATAATTTGAATTATAACAACGTTTAATGGTAAACAATTGTTTGGTAGGTCACAAACCACTTATGTTCGAATACAATATATTCATGAGAACCGCAGCTCGTTCTTCTGCTATCAGAGGAAGGGTATTGCATTCAACTGTCACACTAATGTCAGACAGAAACGCAACTGTCTACAAAAATAAGGAAAATTAATTAGAAACGTCACTGCTCCCGTTCTTGAAACAAGTCAAACTAATTTTGGATTACTATATCTTCAGAACAGAATAAGGTATTTCACGCTTTGCACCAAGTACATGGGTATGAGATACAATGTGTCTGCAGTCTTTACAATACATACTGAGAAATTAAAAACTACGAGAAGCAGAAACAATTTTATAATTTACCTCGCTAATTTCTTCTTTAATTTGTACTAAAACTTCAATAATTAACGCAGGTTCTAGTCGTATATTTTGACACTAAACAACTGTTTACAGAATATGAGATCAGCCACATGCACTGAATTATTTACAACAATTGTTTAAGAGTGCATGATGACTACAAGGAAAATATATTACTCTTCCTTTACTAACACTGTTGACATGCCTAATATCAGACACTATTTCTATTTTGTGTATTATTAATGTGAATTTAAGAGAATTGCTTCACTGTAGGATTCTTCGACCTCTTAGATCAGATAGAACGCCTCGTACAAAGAAATGCTACTCCAACCCCTCAAAATAATAGATGTGTTTGCTGTGTCAAGGCTGATGGCGAGAGTGGTTGCGCTACTATTTCCAGTATATCAGTCGCAAATCGCTTTTGTATGTGCGTTCACTGGTCTGAAATTATAGCGACCTGTCTGTAGATGAATCAGAACGATTCAGCTCAATGGTAAGGACATTGGCACACAAAGGTGGTTTCTCGCCCCGCGGCAGTTAAGCATTCGTACTTCAAATGCGTTAAAGGTACATCCATGGAGCGTTACAATATTTGAGTGGACTTGTGTCAGACCATCAGATACAATTTAAACAACTAATAATAATAAATTAAAATCATTTAATAATCTATTATTATATTAACTATGTATAAATTATTAGCACAACTAACTTCAAGGTAAAAATAATGAACTTAAAACTACTAATTTGAATTCGTGAAATTATACGTTAAAACTACTTTCTAAGAGAGACTTTTAGTGAAAGATTAGTATGAAAACGAAAGAAAGAAACATAGTTTGGAACTTTCACAGATTCCATCATTAAATTTTGTTTTTAACCACGAACGATTCCGCCTAACTAATGGGTTCAGATCCCTACCCTGAAATCAGCCATATTTCGAAATATGCGATTTCTTAAAAACAACAACGAAAGAATTTTTTACGTTAAAATCGATCCATAGAAAGCTATCTGAATAAAATGAGTTATATATAGTTTTGTAATTTTTAACAAGTTTGGAAATGAAAAAATACGCAAATTATTGTAAAATATCGTTTAATGATACTTGACCACAACATAAAATTACAAATCGAAGGCTAATGGGGAAGTTTTAGAAATCAAATTTTTAAATTTTTGTATTAGAAAAAAAACTCTCATCTGAAGATACTGCGAAAAATATTTAACTGCTACTTTCAAGCTTTGGATATGCGTATTTTATTATCACATTGTGCATATGTTGTGTTTATGTCATAGTATTTATTTTATTAATTCTGAGTAGACTTTCCAACTAAAAATGTGCTATTTATTTACAGATTCGTTTTCCCGGTTCCATTTTGTTTGATTACATGATTCCCCATCTAATTTTTGTACTCTATATATTTATTGCAGCATCTTTATTAAGTTATTTTGTAGTTATTTTCTATACGTCTTTTGCTATTCTTCTGTATAATTTACAAATGCACGATAATTTAGAATAATACTAAAAATACTAGACAAAATGTGTCGAGATATAATATAATAGGATATTATTAATATACAATTCTAAATGTGAAGGGTATAATTGCCACACGCAAAACAACAAAATGTCATTCATCCAAGAAAATAACCTCGAAAGACCAAAACAACACCTTTGTAGTTGAGGTTTCTCTGATTGTCTATTTTATTATTAAAATTCACTACCACCACTCCCGAGTCTTTGTGTCACTATTATAGACAGTCAACTTCATTTACTATTTTACATTATCACTTCACCTTCATAGATTTTAAAAAATCTCAAATCGTTGGCAGAATAAATAAAGTAATAAAGAGGAATGTCTTACTTACTTTTTTTTAATCTAATGAAGGTGAAGTGATAATGTAAAATAGTAAATGAAATTGATTTTCTAAAATAGTAACACACAGACTCGGGAGTGTGTGGTATTGAATTTCATCAGTACTTTTCTCCTCAGTCCAAAGTTATTTCCGATGACCGCTTTGAATTACGTAGTACATACAAACTCCGTAAGGAAAATTGCTGTGCTGTAACCTGCGTCATATAAATGCATTCCGTTGAGTATTTGAATGAATGGGAACACCAGAAGCGTTGACTCGAATATAGCGTTCTATTGATGATTTTCATCTTATGTATAAAATCTTGTAGTTAAACCTTTTAGATCCAATAAAAATAAATCTTTTGAAAGAAAGTGCACTTGCATTCGTTTATATGAATGATCACAACGTATAAACATTTTATTATAACTTATCCTGAGTTGTTTATATACTCGGCATAAATTTACTTCATTCTCTTCTCAACTAAATGTAATTTCCTTTTCAATACGGTGAATAATATTCCCCATGATACACATGCTCTATGTTATCACAAGCGTACACCTTTTATTGTATCTAAGTTCTTTATGCTTTGAAACTCATGGCAGAATAATAAAGAATTTTAAATGTTTAAAATTAACTTTTGTCGGGACAAATTCATTCCAAGCGGAGATTTTGCTCATTCACATGTCTTTTCTTCGTTCAAATTTGTGCAAAATATAATACAATAAGAAAAATAAATTATTTTAGAACATGAAATGTTGTCTACACATTACACTAAAACATTTGCAATATAAGTGAGTGAACGAGTTGATGCAATGCTATGAAGAAATTGAAGTCAGGAGTGAGCTGCACAACGATGAACTACACTTAGCTCCTGCTTCCACTACAAAGACGGCGCACCGGATATTCCATAACTTAGTCACATTTTGAATAAAACTGAATAAACGACTCTGTATTTGTCGAAATTAAAAGATTCCCTTGACATTTGGTATCAAAATATCAGATTATTTCGATGTAAAACATGTTACCATAGTTTTTTTCTTAATTTCTTCGAAGAAAGAAATGTGCCTGTTGGAACTGAAGCCATTCGATATGATGGATCCCAGCCAATGGTTCTGGATAGAGAAGTTTGCACATTGATGGTGGGGATAGTCGATGAGTGCGGTAACATGTTTTCGACCTCATTTGAACATATTAATATTATGTCGCTCATTAGTTCCAAAACTATTGTCGACATAAAGCAAGAACGTAGTAAAAATATCTCTTTGGTACAATACGCAATTTCTGCCTTCTAGAAAATCTGGAAAAAAATGGAAAAACGTAATGGAAAATATTTTTATTTCCACAGAAGTTAGTTTTAATAATGGGTCATTAAAATAACAATTATTTGCACCAGTTATTTACAAACTTTTTATCAATATCACAAATTATTAGTGAGTGGAAGTAGATCAATGACGTGAAAAATAATTATGGAAGACAATACATGGAAAAAGCAAAAAATGCAATGTTGGTATCATCATGAAGATATTTTTCATGTGTTTAAATATGAATAATAGTTTATTTTTGATAAATGTTTGCCATCTTACAAAGTTAAAAATTCGCTCTATCATTTTGTATTCAACAAATTATTATGCAACGTAGAAACGGACCACTGCACTGAGAATATGGGATGGTTTACTCGTATTTGACTCACAATCATCGGTACTAGAGAAAATATTCTCCACAGAAACATGCAAAATGTTGCTAACTACGTTTTCTCCTTACTCGAACTAACTATTCTTGGCATTATCAAGTGTTAAGAGGACTTCCGTCCATTTTTTCGCCAAAAAGTACGTTGCGCACAATTTTAATCACTCTTTCTAGTTACGAATTACCAACAGTATGCTGTGCCAGCGAAAAATTAATTCCTCTAAATATTTTACACATAACTCAACACGTTCATAATTCATTTCGCAAAAGCGTAATTCCAGAGATACCGGAGTATAAATGTGCTTCATGTCATTATTTAGATTGAAGCGATTGCTTTGAAAATTTGAATATGCTTTTAAAGATGGTAAGTCAATACCAATGGCTCACAAACGTTTGTGGTTCAATGAGTTTTTACGGACAAATAATTTACTCGGAAAACTAATTTCACGTAGTACAGGGCGGGTAAGAGAACGGGGAAAGTTGTAGTGGCAGCCATTAGGATATGGTGGTACTGGAATCCTTTCGCGCATAACTACATGCCATCCAGTAATCATCGACCAGTGGATCGGTTCACGAAGAACATTTGTCATGATGACATTTTATAAATAAGATGACAGACCGACTGCTGCGTTCATCTCGACACGCAATCAAGACGCGGGTTTTGAATTTCGAGGAGACGGATTCGGTATAAAGCACAAGAAAGTCAAAAACTGTTCAACAAGTCGATCACATAGAAGAAGCTCGCAAGGTTCTGTATGGAATCAGCATCATTAAATCTCAGCCAAACAACCGTCCTCCGAGTACTCCATTGTTATATTCAGTTTCAAATTCAAATTTTCCAATCACTTCAACCGATTGACCACTAAGTGCGGCAAAAATTCGGGGAAAATATTTTGGAAAACCTTATTAACCACCTAGGTTTTGATGAAGGACGAGGTCGTACAGACAACATGATGATGTACATCGAGGCTCATTTCCGAATCAATTGGTATGTAAACAGAGGGAATCGTCGTTATTGGACAGTTGAAAACACTCGAGACTTACATGAACGACTCTTACACAGCTCAAAGGTTGTCAATCGGTATGCTGTACAAACACACGACATGATTGGGAGTTACCTCTCCGAAGTTGTAAGAGGGAATGCAACGACAATCCCGTCAGCTCGAGTTGTTGGTATGGTTCTGCTCCAGAACAACTTGAAATCTTTCCCTATCTTCAAAATTCGTGGTTTCAGCGAGACCTCGAATGACCCAAGCAGCGGCTATTAATAGAAGCGATTCGAACGCACTTTGCTGAGCATATCATCTTTCGGTTTGGCGATAGTCATTGGCTCTCAAGATCATTTGATTGAAAGGTGTGTGATTTTTCTATTAGGGTCACCGTGAAAGCAAAATGTATAGAACCCTCCGCTTGAAAGATACATTCGAATTCTGGAAAGATCGTACGAACAGACGCTATCCGAGTATCAAATTAGCGGTATTCTTTCAGAAATTGATTTTTTGTCTTAGGACTCTTAATGGTACGAAGTAAATTTTTGCTTTTTTACTTTTATGAGAGGTATTTCAGAATTCCCCATCTCTGTGCCACCATAGATTATTACATCCTCCTATTGATAGCGTAAGGTTAATAGATTTAGGGTCCGTCTTGTTGATCTCGCTATTTAGAATTTTGTGCAAATCATTATTTTGTGAATGAGACTTTGAAGTTTGAATATAAATTAAAGTAAGAGAAAGATAAGTTCCGTACATAAAAGAACGAGAACGATATATCAATCCACATAGGGCAGAAGATAGGAATTGTAGCAAAACATCGGCGAATATTTTATCGTCTTATTAATGACCCTAACGCAAAAGCATTAATCGCAATGTTAAAAGTCGTAGGCATGTTTTACATCTATTACAGATGCCATTTTTTATTTATGTCTTTCTACTTCAAACGGTTGGAGAACATTGGTATAGCATAAAGATCAGGAGCTTCATGTGTGGTAAAAATATCACATCTAAATTTAATTTTTCGTCGAATTTGAAGATAGAGGACTAATTTATGTTTGAACAATATATTTAAATTTGAGTGAGTTGGACCAGTGGAAAAAGAAACTCTTCAAATTAAGGGATAAAAAGAGCAAGCGAACAGTGCCGGAACTATTTATGTAGGGAATATACTAGTGTTGAGAACTATTTGTAAATGTGTCAAATGTTCTGTCCCACGTCCTTACTCGTAGATACCTATCAGTAAATTTTGTAGGCCCAAGAAAAGAGTTAGCAACATTATTTTATTCTAAAATCATTCTACACTTAAATGTCAGTTTAAATTATTTAAATATGGGATGTACACTTATTTTGATCCATTCAAGATATAATACACCTTTGAAAGTTTGTCAAAATTTATGATTCGGGCTGGCGGTCTCGAAAAAGAATTTCACAATTTGTTAAAAGTTTGTTTAATTTAACTGCAGTCAGGAACACTGTAATCCAAATGCCAACGAGAGTTCGATGGGCACAAGGCTGAATTTCTGTGGCTGCGCTGCAGCGACCAACGCTGCACTACTGTGAGGCACTAACCAATGAGGCTAGTGGCGTGGACGGTCGTGGTGTGGTGTGGCAAGAGGGGAAGGGAGACGACCTCAGCTTGTGGCTGAGAGTGCGCAGCCTGCGCCGCAGTCCTCCCGTTTATCACCCAGGTCTCCTTCACCCTCATCCACTTTATGGAATCAATGCATATTACTGAGATATGAGACGGAACCCCGCCGTATCTGGAAAATCTAAGAAAGATTCGAATAATGCGGCCAACACGAGAATTATTTAAAGGTAATATTTGAATAGTAATATTTATCATTCAAATATTTTCTTAAAATAATATTAATGAAAATTCATTAATAACATCATTTGGGAAGAGAGGATAATATAGATTACCAGAGGCAAATAAACTAGAAAATAGCCACCACTCGATTTTGGGGATCCAGTTGTTTATATATAAGCATTGAATACATTTAAAAAATATGAAAGTTGAATGAAAATGGGAGACAGGACAGGAGTTCGAACCCAGGACTATCCGCTTTACGCAGTACTGCGCTAACCACTACACTATCCAGTTCGTTCCCTGGTCCCGCTTACCATAGTCATTCATCTTCCGATAAACCAGTCCCATCTCCCAGTTTCATTGGGTATAACATTAATCTGTTACCTCGCGGTGTGGTTAACTGCTATTTAAGAGTTTATGTGTGAACGTGTAAATCTTTTGTCCGACTAAGAAATGAAACAATGTTCATAAAAGAATTTTCATCATCCACGACTTAATTGCAAATTATTAAAACGTGAAGTTCAAAACTATTGACGAACTCCTTTTATAATTTTCATAAACAATGCAGTACAGATATTTTAACCAAAAAAACAAGAGCTTATTACCGAGAGATTAAAAAAGTAATTTCGTTAATTTCAATTTATTTTAAACAAGGAAAGATATCTGACTGAATCGTGCTAATACTATAAGTACAAACAATTCTTAATTTTTTCTTAAACGTTACTTATGAAATAAATAGAAAATTTTTCGACATAATTTGTTTTCAATGTGGATAACACATGTTATGTTTATTCAAAAAGGTAAATTTTGATTTAACTGCGGTAGCACCATGAAAACACTAATAAAACTAATGTAGCACAATTGAAAAAAATATCGCGCGCGTGAAAGATATGATGATATATTTTCATTCACTGGGAAATATTGTGACGTTACCTTGTAGTAAATACATGAATTTAATCTCAGAATTTGAAAGGAACTTACAAGTTACACACTGTTTATTTTCAAATCTCTCGACAGGTCACATCATACCTGTTTGAAAATCTTCTTTGAATCCCAGATGGTATGATCTACACACATTTCGAAACATTTATTTGCGCCACCATGTTCTTTGTGTAATCACATAATCAGAAATTCAGAAAGTAAAATAATACGGGATGTAAGAATTTCTGAAGTATTTGTAATCATTATCTTCCCTTGATGATAAGAATATTCCGAACAGAGAATTGATTCTGAGGCAATCTGTTAGGACAAATGACACTACAAAAGTAGATTTTTCGACAATGGTTACAATCAAAGTAACAAACTATTTCATAAACTTCAAAAATAGATATTAAACGTTTATACGTTATGTTTATACAATCTTTTCGTTTTTATTAATATTTTCTTCAACGTTTCAGCACTCAATTGAGTTTTCATTTTTTAATATGTAAAATTAATCGAGTCGAAATGTTGTGAAAAAAGGTAAATAAAAAGTTTTTGGCTATATGTTAACCGCCTGCAAAAGAAAATCCTTATCTGTATACACAGGATTGATATATTTTATTTGTAATTGATTACAATGTTTGCTACGTTCTAATGCTGAAGGTTCTGATCATTTGGTTATTAATTTTTGACCATTTGATCAAGCAATAACAATCCTATCGCTGATAAAACCGTATGTACGCGTCGCTAGATAGAAGTAATTCGACGGTCACACATGGTACGAGCATCCAAAGTATCATGAGATAAGATGCGTTGAAAACACAAACTACTGCAGCAATTGCATGCATCGATCGGCCGCCTCTCGCGTTCTGAGTGAAATGGACCGAAGCGGAGCGGCGAACGTCGGCGCATGTTCCGCGGATCCCCAGCCGGAGCGGCCGGCTTCCCCATGCTTTCCAGATGATTATTTCCAAAACAACCGACCACAAAAAAACAACGCATGATTTTAATATCTTCGGTGATATAAATTGCTATTATGGAGCTGTATACCGGAGAGTACGAGCAATTTTACGCAGCTCGTGAAGCCAGGACCAGGAATAGAATTGCTGTCACGTAGTTGGCAGTATGGTGCGTATCCACATTTTGGTTAACATTGTTAGCCATCGATTATTTTATGTTTAAATCTGGTTCGGGGTAAATTTAAGTTTTGTAAGTTAAATTTAAACTTAGTTTAAATCATACTTAACTAACACACAAAATGTTTAGCATTGCAATAGAAATTAATATTGCATCAAAGCTATTTGACTTTAATGGTGTATGGTGATGATAATCAGCAATTAAGTGTACGTGTATCATTAAATAACGGTTTGACTGATTTTGTACTTTTTTTAAAAAAATCATGATCAAAGCGTTGATATATTTAAAAGATTGAAAATACTCCAAATAAAACCAACATAAGTATTATGGAAAAAACAATTATGACATTTTATTAACTTTTAAATAAACACTTTCGAACTGAAGTAAGATATATTTCACTGACATTTATATTTGTAACAATTCTCTGTATGATTTCTTATAAAACGGTAATACTAAGCAAAAGTGTAGTCTTGATTAGAAATTAAACAAAATGGCTATTTTGGCGACGGAAGTAAGAAGATTTTGATCCTTCACCATGTTCTCCAGAATTTTTTTTGGTTCATATCCCGAGTTTTCGTGAAATCACACCGCACTTACTTCTCTTTCACATTCTACCGAGCTCCTAATTCCCTAACATTCGATCCAAGTGAATGCAGGCGAGATACAAATTTATAATGATATTAAAATTTAAAAAATTATCTTTCCTCGTGAATTGAAATAAGTGAAGATAAATAATAAAATACTAATGTTCAAGATTTCAGTTTCTTATATTTCACGAACATACTTCAGCATACGGATGTGTCGGCTCCTCCTGTCAGAGGCAAGCGAATATGTGGCTGATGCGACGCGTAATTGCACGCGGTGGGAAACCTAGCACAGCGGAACAGAGGACCTCGGCGGACGGAGTGGGCAGTGAACGGACGCCGTGGGGACACTGAGTGTTGACACGAGAGGCCTGCGAAGGACGCAGCACCCTGCGAGGGGCAGGTGGTCGGCGCGCGCTCCTCCCGCTCCCAAAAGCGCCACATTCGCTCAGTACATCGCGAAAGGATCGATCGCATGTTCGAGATATCGGAGAGGGGTGTCGTCGAAGACGAAGAGGAGCGGAGATGTGAACGGAGAGAGGGGGGGATAGCGTTCGTCGGTCTGAAAGCACCTTCTCCAGAGGTGTGTATCAAACTTCGCACACGACACCGCCACTGATGTCGTCGTCTCGTCGCTTCACTTCCCGTCGCCTTCCTCGTCTTCCATTCGCGGCGCGCGCTCCAGATCGCCGACACCGTCGAGAATCCGGCGACCTCGTCGACTGCGTCACAACCGCTCCGCCATTGTCTCCGCATCGGTAGCAACCCCACTCGTCATCGTTGTTACTGCCACCCTCGCGAAAGTCGTCTCCCAGAGGTTCGCTGTCAACCGCGGCATCCGTACTGCTCCCGCAAGACTCGCTGCCGGATACAGCGTCGCGGGGAATTGTGTTCGGGTGGGAGGGGGGAGTGGGTGAGAATGGGCGATCGGACGCGAGAGGCGAGCTACCAAGGTTCTGCCCTGAATGGACCAAGAGCTGAGGATGGAGGGTCGGTAGGTACTCCGGAGAACGTGGGAGGCGTATTCGGAATCCGCTGAAAGCGAAAGAGGGAGAGAAAAAAAGTGTGGGGTGAGAGATGAAGCAAAGGAAGTAGGGAGATGAGATTCGTTGAACGCTTCTGCATGCCTTCAAAGAGATGAAGAGAAGAACGCTTTCACGCGGATTTACTCCAACTATGTTCCAGATTTATGAGAAACATTTGGATATGCGCAGTATGTTCTTTATTCCTTCTCGGATGACGAGGTAAAGCGACGCAAAGGCTGAGGGTGCCGCCATCATCCCCGAGAATGTTTCAAAGGAAAGAAGAACAGCCATGTTGGAGAGTGATCTCACTTTCATACAACGGTAAGGATATTAAACACCGTTTTTAGAACATTTAATTCAACTTTCACGAAAATGTACTTACATCTGCACTAAACAACACTAAAGCAAAAATCTAAAAGTACTCGAATAAAGACTTTGAAACGGCAATATTATTTCCATATATCCATTTTTGTAAGTTTAGCAACAGTAATTAAGAGAGTTTTGAGAGTAATTGAGAGTTCAGCAACAGTACTTTTATAGAGCTTCTCTTAAGTCGAGTTTCACAAAAGAACTTTCACGGCCCCCCAAATTTCATAAGCTTTATTTATTTTGATCATTCAGATGAAATAATATTACAGTTCTCTTTTAAAGCATCAAAAGTTACAATATAAATTATAAAATTAACGTTGACGAACCCAAATGCCCCTCAAAAAACAATATAAATTTATCTTCTATTCTTCTCAGGATGTTTCTTCCAATAATGGTTCAATCCTCACAGAACGTGATTGTACGATATTGTTTTCCAGCACTTTGATCTCAAGGTTACATAATAATTTTATTAAACTTATATCTAGTTATTGGTAATGGTCTCCAAATACTTCAGACATTCGAATTTTTCCTTCATTATTTTGTTTCAACTCGTTTGACGTTCATAGGGACATATTTTCTGCTTCGATAATAATACGTGGATATCTTTTCATGTAAAATATATCAAAGATTCAGTTTATAACTTTGAGGTAATCAAGTATTTGAGGAGATGGTGATGTGCGGTGATGATACCGAATTACTCTACATAATTAATCAACAAATTTATATAATCATTCAAAGAATTGTACCTTCCAGAGTCCTGCCAACACATTCTACCACAAAAAAGAAGTTAAAACTGTATTCCCATTTGTGAACGTCACATTAAATCACACAGGACTCGACGAAAATTTCTCCTAACACAAACCGTTACCACAGAAACCAAACAAACACAGTCCATTTTCAACTCCCTAGTTTCAATAGCCTCGATTCCCAAGCATTTCCAGCGAAAGCAAACAGAATCTACCGGAGCCTTCTCAACATTGAATTCTCTTCACGCAACGCAGGCCTCTGGTCGAATAGACGACCAAACATTGCAGCTACCAATGGCACTGAAGCAGTTTTCGCACCCAGCACCACTACATTTCTAATCATGGCCACTATCACCAGGAAAACTCAAAACCAACGACGCGTCTGGCACTACCTACATGTAACATAGCCTTCGCCTCCAAGGGTACTCATCACCAACATCTCCACATCAAACAACTTCATCAAATCCACTATCGCCTAGGAAAATCGCTACAACAGACGATTAAACCTCCGGATCAACGCCAGGCGACTGAACCTCCATACATTCCGTCGCCTCAAATCCCAAGCCCCGAGGAACCGTCACCTTTGGCAGTAGCGGGGGCTACGTTCTGGAACGTGCTGTCTCGAGTACCTCCCATCATCCTGTTCTCCAGTGGACGCTGTAAATCGGATGCGCTTTACCTCGGTAACGTGTTATCCTCCCGACCTCCTCTCTCCGGCCCCAAGCGTCGACCGCAATCCACGCGCTCCAACCGCCCGCGAACAAAGCGAAACTGCTTCTGTAAACAATCGCTCGGCGGTAGGCCGCTGCCCACCTCTCGCCCTGCAGCTACATACTGCGCTTAATGGCGCGCACCTACGAACTCCCTTAGAAGTAAATAGTAGAATAGTGAAAAGATATCTTCTGGAACAAGCTAGCACGGCTGCCGTTACTATGACGAAATGGAGAGTGGTACTTTTTCAGTGAATTCCAGAGATATTCTAAATATTACGTTCTAATGATATTGATATTCTTCAATTTTTAATCATGCTCGGTGTTGCTTTTTAAATTCACAACTGGCATCTTTAAATGACAGTGAAATTCATCCTCTTCAATTAATTTTGAAGAGAATAATTAATTCCCTCAAAAATCTCATGTAAGTACACCTATTAACAAAACCCCGTCTCTTTGCACTAAGATTAACTAAATACCTCTATATTACAAGGTTACATTCAAATGTGTCCATAACTTACACGTTTACATGTTTTGACATTCTCATTTTATTCAGTACATCGTGAAAGAGTTTACCCACGTGTTTCTGAGGAATCTTGTAAAAATATAAAATGAAATTCTATGAATAAATGCTTCTGCCAGTATGAATCCAAGTTCTGAAAAACAAAAATTACATCGACAAGTAAACCCAACGTAGTTAAGAGAGTTCTGCAATTATAACAAGATGAAGTATTTTTGGAGTACATTATGTTTTACTGTATTTACTCAACAAATAATTTGAAAAATTGATATTACAGTCTCTTGTACAAGTTGAACCGTAGAATATTCTTATGTAACACTTTTTAGGAACATAGTATAAAGGCTAATGAGTGGAGGACTTGATTTTAACACTTAAGGAACAGCTAATGTACATTAAATACGTTAAGAATTTTGTGTATAAGACTCGAATTATTGGATCAATGCTTTTGTCGTTATGATAATTTTCTATAGAACTCTTACAGATTAACAAACGAAACTAAGCCCGGAAGATGAAGTACGAAAATTTCGAAACGTTGCGCAATAAATGGTTTGAATTTTATTTAAAATAAACGCAATGCGCGTAACACATTGGAAACGGATTGAAGTTTGAGGAGGGTAACTTCAATAATTTAAAAACACTAAAATCTTTTTTAGGAACGATATTTACGTAGAAAATCTTCTGTTAACATGACATATTCGGTACCAAAACATAATAAGTTAATCCAACGGAAGGTATTTGTCTTCCCTAATAGTAAATATTTAATTAGGAGATGGATTTACAGATTCTATATTTAGCATTTTTGATAAAAAATTGACTTTGTAATTTATATCCTGCATCGGTTTAATGTTGTGAAATTGTAAATGAATTACACGCTTTCATTATTCTTGAAAAGCTCTAAATGAGACATTGGAAAGGCTTCACTCCTCTGCACACAGTTCGGAAAACGATACAAGAGTGTTATCTTTTCGTTCTCTATTCCTTCGTGCTGTACGCAGTTTTGTTTCATTTCTCTTCGTAGTCTCTTCATTGCAGTGCATTTCCTGTTTCTTTAATTTTTTACATAACAGAACCTAGGACCACCATGAATGGTGTACATAATGTTAGGAGTGATACTTAACTCAAGCAGCCCATAAACTACACTACACTTCCAAAACTAGAGGTTGAAGGCATGTTACCTATGTCGATTATCTGATTAGTAGGTGTGGTTTTAACATTTCCCACGTCAATATTTTCGTTTTAAAACATGTATTTCTCGTGATTAAAATTTGGGTCGGGAAAGGGGCATATTTCGACGGAGCTTGCGTACGCTATTGATCACAGAACATTTTTTTAATTTACGCTTTGATTTGTGCTCACCCATATACACGAGTGACCACTTTATTAATCGGGAGTTTCTTTAGTGGGGATGTGTTCCCAAACTGGTTTACAGCAGCGTGTGAAAATGTGAAATGCGCAACACAATTATCAATCATAGTATGTTTGTTGTCCCAGAGGCTACAAAGTGAGCGTGGCACGCTCTCCTGGCTGCGGTCGTGTCTCCGGAGCGGCCTGCGGCAGAACAACCTCCGCCGGATATGAATATCTCGTCTCGGACGCCCCACCGTGTTCCCTGGCGCCTGAGGCGATCTGCTCCTTCTTCCTCCGAATCCCGCGGGGGTTTCTGCCTCCGCACAATCGTCGAGCAATCCGCCTCCACCATCTCCTCCCTTCCCTGCCCACTCGTGATTCTCCTCCCGTTTCTTGGAGGAGTCGCCTCGAAATTGGCGGACACCCGTTCTTCTCTTCCCATAGAACCGCCTTCCACCCATTCTTTGGCTCTCTACAGCCAGTTCCTTGAGAGTTGGAAGCGACCCAATATCAATCAAAGCACTCTCGGCCAAGTCGCCTCCGACGCCATAGGGTGCATCTGGCGTCGATGCCTGGTCGAACAGCGGTTCCAGAAAAAGGATGGAGAGGGTGGATGAATGTTATTATTACACGTCATCGTGGGGATTCATTAATATTACATCCAAATACACAATTTTTATTTGTTAATTTTTAGTAGTATGGTTTCCCGTGAATCTATGCTTCTCGATCTGATGAATTTCAGGTTACATCTAATGCTCAGTGAGCAGCGCCAAATAAGAACCAAATAGCTTACTCGTACAAGTACAAAATGATTGAAGTGATATAGAATGGGGTGAGATAAACAAAATACCTTGGGTAACAAAAAAAGGAGGAGTAAATATCATAATGTAATAAACATTAATAACGAAAAATTAGAGTAATAGAAATGCATTGGCAATGGACGTTAATGAAGAAAACTCTGCGGTGACCGTTGCCTTCATAAAAAATTGGGCTGGTGAGAAAAGAGAAAATAAAGGACGAAACCCGAACACAAAGAGAGAGAGAGAGAGAGAGGAATTGGATGCTTCAACCTCAGTCGTCAGACGCAAAGTCGGTGCTTGAACGCAGGCCTCCGTTACCGATCCAATTCTTTATTCGAGTTTCTTCAAAAACCTCCTTACTGGATGTTCGGATTTTCAGGAATTGAATCGTATGCGGGCGCGTATTAAATGGAAGCATCTTCATCTACTCAGTATGTTGAGAGTGAAAGATGCACATTCAATCCGGCATTTGTTTTCCACGTCGCTTTCAGAAGGATTTTATTGTAGCACCTTAAAGTTCACTATTCTCCAATATCTCGTCACCCAAATACTTTTCTTAAATCTGATTAACTGTAAGCTTATGGTTGACGGTAAAAATTTTGTCATAATCACGAATAACTGAATAAATAAATAGTAACAGAGACGCGACATTCCCCGCTGTGCGGTCGAGGCCGATGCCAGATTGGCGTGTGGAGACGTGCCACGGGTGTCTCAGCACCATGAAAACGAGAACGGCTTAGCGGAATCGGGGTCACAAACGCTGCGGTCCACAACACACGCTTCAAGCGCTGTTCGTGGTGAAAGCTTGCCCTGCAGCAGTTGCAAACTGTCCCCACTAGAGCGTCACCTAGCTCCATACGACGTATGGTGCTGATCCATCCGATCGATCCAATGCCACTATGTTCATGCAAAGCTGCCAAACACGGCCCATTTCGCACGTTTTTCTGCNCCAATGCCACTATGTTCATGCAAAGCTGCCAAACACGGCCCATTTCGCACGTTTTTCTGCATCTCTGAAATCTCTGCTTTACTCAGTTTAATAGCATTCCTTTTATTGCCGAGCAATTGAAGAAAACACGTTCATCACATCGAGCAAAACCTGCCTAACACTGTTGTCTCTTCCGCAGATCATTCCATGAAGAATACTTTTCCCAAAGGTGGTCACGCGCGCATTGCCGAGCAGCGGAAAGGGAAAGGAAGCAGGGGTCCGTCCCGAGGGGTTAGACTGCACCGTCCGCCAGTCCCCGCTCTCCCAGAGACCCCGCGCCTGCCTACCTGTTGATCTGCGGGAGAACGGGAGCGCCTGCGTGAGAGGAGGGAGATGTGTGGGGGCAGAGATGTCAGTGGGAGCTCCAGCGTAGCAGAGCCGGCAGGCGCTTCCTTCGCCGGCGAAGTAGACGTCAAGCGTATCATCCTCGGAGTAGCGTCGACGAGGCGTGCAACAGTGTGTCAGGCGATTTCCAGTCCACGTAATGTCGTTTCTGTGAAGGGAAAATCTTTTCCTCGTACACTCACATTCTTGCCAGAGAGAGAGAGAGAGGTAGTGTGGAGGACGCTGCACCCTCTTCTTATTCGTTGGTCCTATCTCCTACTCTTCATCTGGCATCACTGCCGTCCTCACGTGCATCCAAAGCAGCTGTGCAACCCCGACTCCACCACAACTTTGAAGTCGATAGGCTCCGTCAGCAGGCGAGTATCCCGTCCCTCGACCTAATGAAAAACTAATTAGCACGTCTCGTAATTAAAGACGACGGCGCACCAAGGCAGATGCCAATACCAAAGCGGACTTCGGAGGAATTCCACAATTAGCGCAAGTTGGCGCGCGTCCGGCACAGGGCTGTCTGTCGCCGCGCTTACCACGCGCGATGGCGAGGACGCGCTCATGAAGAGTGCTTGGTGCCACCTGCGTCCCTGAGGCTACCCAATGAGGCGCTGGTGTAGACGGGGCGGGGGAGTGCCGTGGCTTCCCTGCCCGGAGAGCTGCGGTCGCTCCTCAGCCTCGCTGTTAATTGAACCGCGCGAAGGAAGTCCTGGTCGGTCTCTCGTCGTCGCTGCAGGGGGCGGAAGGGCGAGCCAGAGGGCGGGGCACCATGGAAGCGGTGGCAGAAGTGGGGGCAGGGGCGTTCCTATCGATCAGATCCGGCGTCCTCGAGGCTGGGCTGGATGCGGGGCTGCGATGCGTCCCCCCTGCTCCCACCACAGCTTCATCACCACCCCGGGGGAGATTAGAAGACAAGTCAGGCTCCAGGCCTCTGCACCCGCAGCCCGCATCTCCCTTCTCGAAGCGATGGAACACACAAAAAATTATCCTACGAAAATGTTTTTGTTTCAAAAAGAGCCGGCAACATTAAAAGTAGACACAGCGCCCGCACACCCTAAACCGCTTTCTGCAATTGAAGTCACGGCAATGCAATTACCTTTAATTAAGAGTGGTCGTGTGCGGAGGAAGAGAGTGGTCAGCTGAATTTGCAAATCGGCGTCGGCGATTACACCGGACGCGCGCTCGTACGAGCGGTACGCCAAGGAAATTACATTATCTCAATAGCGGCCTCTCGGATTCCACTCGAAAATTAAATATAATTTATTCGGCGCACTCGGCCGTTTCATCTAATAGGTCAGCGGTCTCACTTGGTGGCTTCGGGTTGTCGAGATCGAATGAGTCGATGAGGGTAGGGGGGAGATGGAGACCGCTGAGAGGAGGGAAGTGAGAGGGAGTCTTTGACGTGGCCTGCACGACAAGACGCCCACTTAGAGAAGAGTCGAAGGTCCACAGATCCGGAGGTCGGGAGGTGAGAAGTAGTCGTAAAGAATTAGGGTGTTCTGCTAAAAAAAACCAAGTGGAAGAGAAACGACTTTCCACAGATAGCTCCTTTTATGCTCCAATCAACTGTAGATTCTTATTCTGATGGCACTCTTTCTATACTCTGAAGCATTTTCAAATACAAAAGAGGGACTGACGATTTATTTGTAATATATCACAAAAATTAATTAATGAAAAACACATAAAGCGAAATATTAATCTTCCGAAATTACTTGAATAATGCTCTTCATTCCAGAACACCGAGGCTTACAACTGTCTAATAGCGTCTTTTCTCTTTCCCTTTCAATTTTATTTCAAAATACCCGAGAAATTCGTTTTCTCTTATTAAAATAATTATGTTACACAGCGACAGGTTTCGTCTTCCTCCAAGCGTTCAGCACAGTTATAAGAAACTGGCATAAACGATTTTATTGCAGCACCTGTGTTCATTTTAGTGATTGAGTGACGAAAATAACATGGTTAAATTATTGCCTTCATCTTTTGTATAGAATTGACATTGAAGTATCAGGATGGCAGTGAAGTAATAATTGATAACGATTCATAAAAAAATCTATTTAAAAATTGCAATTACGATGCTAAAATTTTCGAAATTGTTCCCAACATGGTGCCAAACAGGGAGGAAATGAAAGCATGAATAAAAACGTTGCTCCGTTAACAAAAGTACAGATGAATACAAGGGAAAACCCATTTCATTGATCATAAATGGTCAGATTTTATCCGTTGAAAAACTATATATTTCTGGTTCACTCTCTGCTGGAATATGATTTTGCACCGAATCACTATCTTCTGAAATTTTATTAAACCTTTTGCTGCAAAAGAAGGATGCATGATACTAAAAATATATCATTGGTATTTATTAAAATTGGAAAATTATGTTTTGTATGAGCATTACTGAATTTTAAATCTTTAACGAAAGAACTGAATGAAAACTGAATATTAAAAGAGTATTGAAATTGCCTTTCCACAGAACTTCGAATGAACATCAATCTAAATATAACTAAAACGGACATCAGATTTTACAAAAATATACACGAATATTTATCTGTATAGTAAGAAAATAAAACGCATAAGTAAATCGGACTGCTTCATTCACATTTTTATCTTTATCCAACACGAGCAGATAAGTTCATTAACGTGTGTGTGATCTTTACGCTCGATTTTTCATTTCCGTATTAGCAATTTCCTATGAATGTAGGATTTTGATTTACTAATACATTCACCCGATGGAGAATTCTACGGATGACCACTTATTCAAAGAAAGCGCATTAAAAACGACCATACATGAGTAAGCACTGCTGTGAGCTGATATTTCAGTTAATCCAGTGGAACAAACTTGTAAAAAAAGATTCAATTTCAAAGATATAAATGCAAATCATTCTGTTCATGTTTAGGATATGGAGAACATACTTATTTTGTATTCAACTTTGAACCAGAAATATCGTGGCCATATATATTCGGGGTTCATAACATTAATAATATCACAATAATCATAAACATATGGTTTACATATTGTTTTCATGTTGAGAAAAAAATGATCATCCGAATTTTTATACTAATCATCTAGTTGGGATTTTCTGATAGTCTATTTTATTATTGAAGTTCACTATAAAACCCTGACAAGTCTATGTGTCACTATTTAAGACAATTTCATTTACTATTTTTCATTATCACTTCACCTTTATTAGATATTTAAGAAAAGCAAGACATTCCTCTCTATCACTTAATTTTTTAATGTGATGGACTGTGAAAGTTTCAATAACTTGATTTTAATTGCATCTGCACCTCAACTGGCCCTGATGAAGAGATAAAACAAATTTCGAAACGTTAGCAGAATAAATAAAGCAATAGAGAGGAATGTCTTAGTTACATTTTTAAATATCTAATGAAGGTGAAGTGATAATGTAAAATAGTAAATGATATTTATTGTCTAAAATAGTGACACGTAGACTTGGCAGGGTATGATAGTGAACTTTTATGCTAATGAGTTGATAATTATTTTTCAGATAAAATTACTTACACCACCCATTTTATCTGTGACATTACTGTATTTTAACTTATGCGTTGCATTGCGTTTCCGTTGCAGACGGTTATTGCGAGAAATAGTGCAAAACGCGGTAGTTAGTTTGTTTAATCGAACACAGCATTGTTTGCTCCGCTAATTGTATTACCACTGTGCAACACTACTAGTTCTCAATCGGCTAAGTCAATACTCCAATAAATTATTATTCCGCATGAAAATGCAGAGTGATATCAACTTCGGTTATATTTAGAAATAGTTCGCCCAGCGGTGCACAGAGGCAGAGCCGCGACATGGTATACGATCACCAGAAAAATTGAAAGAAAAGAGTGGATTTTGGATAGTCAGATTTTTGTTAATATTCAATGACGAATAAATCTTCCACATGTAAATGTAAAACAAAATCACATTTAAAAATCTATCTCACTAAAAAAGCCCTGTTAAATTTTTGCACATATTATAATATTCACAAATTTTTCAAATAAAAAGTTAAAAATTGTCTATTCAAACCATTTAATTTCTTATTCATCTTAATAAGCACAATTTATACCAGGATATGGAATGGTGATTTATTTTCGATCGTAAGTGGTTGTTGCCAATGCGTTGGGACAGTGAGATTCTACGCTAGAGCATCCTAGGAGGTCGTTTATTAACTTCGTAGTGTAGCGTAATTTATTGAACGTAGAGAGAGTTAACCATCAGCTTAAATATATAACATTACAATCTTAAGTTCTTTCCTATGACGACATATTAGACCCCATTTAAAAGTACAATCAAGACGTTTCTTCTCGTAAACGTAATTATTATCCGTGGAGAAATTCAGAGACGTCTGCAAAAACCCGTGATGTCAATGGAAATTCCTGAAACTTCCCTATATAATCCGACCCTTCATGAGACAACGGTGCTTTCAGCCACCGCTTGCCAAAGGACACAGGTATATCAGCTTTCTCATTTCCTGTTATTTCATATTATATTGAAAATTATTAACTTTTCGAAGAAGAAGAAGAAGAAGAAGGGTGTAGATTGTTTTTAGGATGTTTCGATTTATATTTATTATGTAATTTATATTTTGTAAACATTTTTTGTAGCACTGAAGATGTCCGCCATGCGGCCGGAAAAGCCTTTTGCATCAATAAATAATGACAGAATGACGAAATATTTTACTTCTTGTAATGTTGATGTTGTAGAAATATTGTAACAGACCTTGAGTATGGATAGAACATATCCGAAACATTGACGAGTTATAGAGTATTTTTTGTTCTTTTGATATATTACTTAAGATAATACTCCTCATGTACCAGGTGGTCAAGAATTACATAAATGAAACTATATTTCCGAATGATATTTTGTCAGTTTGTTCAGAAAAGAAACATTTCAGACTATTATAAGGATAGCTGAAATAAAGCCGTACTTGACAATGGTGCGATCCCGTATTCCGAAGGTTTCGATATCGATTTTTTTGTACGACGCCTATATTTGTGCGAGTTATTCCACTCCGTACGATAAGGGATTGTGTATTTTATGTAGAATAATATCGTATAAGATGATTGTGACGAAAGACACATATATGTTAAGAAAATTATCAAATGTGGAAAATAAAGGAAGGAATAAAAGATAAATGGAAAGAATGGATAGTAGAATACTAAATGGAGACATGGAGTGACTTATGATGTAGACATATTAGTAGAATGATAAATAATATTATCTCATATTGCTCTCATTTTATCACCCTTCAATCCCTAGCATACATCAACGCTTTGATACTCATATCAGGTTAGCGTCCGCGCGGATATACAAAAGTAAAAATGTGGTTTAACCGGTTCCATGTAAGGTGTGAAATGGCTTAGTTATAGTAGGAATGGGTCGAATATTGTGGAGAGTTACATAAACATTGACACTCATTTGTGAAGATTTATTCGTTCCTCGGTCACACCATTGACGGGTGAAGATTATTTCAAGATCCAAGCCCCACACCTTTAAGAGCGTGGCCGTAAATCTTGGGAAGGTCAACTCGTCAGGTAGCTGTTGTCCGCTTCCCTTGCGAATACGCGAGGCTTCGGATAGCGCGGCGCTGTCGACACCGCCTCATTAGCACGAAACTTGGGGGATGCACGCCTCGGCTCGGTGCAATCCCGAGCGGCACCATACACACGCACGCAGGCCAGACCAACCCAACTTCTGTTCGCCGTCGCGTGTCGAAGGCGTGCACGCGACGGCCGCATGACCGCAAACCACTGCCAGCGTGCTCGTCGCCAACGGCACAGCCACACCACCGCAGCACGACGCAGGTCGCCCAGCCGCCTGGCTCCGGCTGTCTAGAACATCGTTCCTTCCGGCTTAACTGCGGTCGCAGTGGCAAGAGCGACGCGCACGCCACACACTGGCTTTCGTGTCGGGCCGTGGTCGCGATGGGAGAATTAGAAATTAATTTCAAGCAGGATCCTTACAAGCACGGAACGCTCGAGGATTGCGCTCTCGTCGGTGTCACTGCAAGACCTTCGTTCAGTCGAGACGTCAGATAATTTTACACTTAGCTTCATTTGTGTCTTGCTGAGCTCGTTTCCNTGCGCTCTCGTCGGTGTCACTGCAAGACCTTCGTTCAGTCGAGACGTCAGATAATTTTACACTTAGCTTCATTTGTGTCTTGCTGAGCTCGTTTCCTTTTATAGTAGAATTCGAGCTATCGGAACACAATCATTCGAATCGATATGAGAAAATAATGGTTGTTTATTAAATTACTGTACAATAAACTATTGTTATTTTTACTCTACTGAGGGAACTCTAACCACCAAAGATTTACTTTATTATTCAATTGGTTTTTAACTGCTTAATTGTAGAATTTGTTTTCTTTTCATCAACACATTTCTTTGCCATTTATCCTAAAAAATTACCCTGTTTTGGAATAAATCCTATTATCCGGACCAGGTCCGGTCCCTGTTGATCCGGATAAATGGAATTTCTGGTTTTCTGGAATCATAGGATGTCCAAGGATTGACGTCGATTTCATTTTACACAAATTTTTTAACAAAAAATTGGGTAAACCTAACTAGTTATTTCTTACAGAGAAAATTCCTCAATATAACCGGGTCACATGCAACGAAGGTCAGCGCTGTGCTAAAAATGATAATGTACGTAAAGGGTTCAATACTTACATATTCCATGTTCCTTAATCTCCGCCAATTTTTAAATCTGAACAAATTTAAGATAATAATAACCAGTAAGAGAAGTATTATACGTAAAACATGTATTCAGGTTACAGGTAGTTTTTAGTTATATGAATATATTTCCTATACTAATATATCTACATTGTCAATGATCAGTATAGTGAGTGGATTCAAATTGAGACACGGACTGTTGTGGATTATACAATAATGTATTGACGCTCATCAGTGGGCTTATTGGCATAAAACGTTCCTTCAATTTAACGATCCGATTTTGAAAATGAATAAATTTATCTTTGCTATCCTGAAATCGCCGCGTCGGAAGTTGATGTAGTCAATTTGGAGATATTTTTTTATTTAAAAATAATGAACTCGATACCCTATATCGGAGGTTAATAACCTTGAACCAAAAATATCTATTTATTTTATTGAAAATATTACGAGAGAAATTTTTTCTCTTTATCACTACAATAACTGCTGATACAATGTTGAGAAAAAGAAAAAAATATTTGAAAACATTTTTCGTTATTGAAATTGTATTGACTCAAATATTGAGTCTAACATTGATGATCACTCCAGGTATGTTGGCATAGTTCGATAAAATATCATTGCGTTCTTTGTTTTGATATGCTGGGTTAGAATAAGCGCAACAATAGTAACACAGACGAGCCTGGAGGTAAGAAACACATCGTCCAGGGTAGAAGGGTAAATTCGAAATGAGTCCTGCAAAGACAACGACAGTATCGAAACAGAGGACGCAAATCGCAAATTCCCATCATTTATCTCTCATCGCTAAACTTCGCGAAGCGTAGATGCTTATCGCATAGAATCGTCCCCATTCCCGTGTACTTGCCTGAGAACGCGAGGACGCATCGCGACGTTTATAACACTGTCACAACAGATGGGGAAGAACGAAGTCTCTCGAACTTCAGTAGTCCATTTGCATCAAGTTTCGAGATTCTTTCTCTTTCTCTCGATAGATGGGCTGGATTGCGGGGTAACCGCGGCTCGTTCCTATGAAACATTAGCGAAGTTCTTATCCTGTCCGGAGATGGGGTGGGGGGAGGGAGACCGTTACGAGAGTGTAAAGTACTTTTTCGTCGACGTCGTCGGTTCCCACCCGCAAATGAGGAGAGAGTTCTAACTCGACACAGAGTGGGAGTCGACCATTTCCTCGGTGTGCACGCGATGACTTGGTGGAATGGGTGACGAGATGGGTGAGGAGAGTTTCGCGCCGGATACACTAGACACTCTTTCCCAGAATGAGCAGTTCCGTTGTGCCTCCAAAGACTTTCCGGCGGTTAGCGCTGAAAACAGCTGGTTCCTACCGAGTCCCCCATTTGTCTCTGTCAAACAGTCGTTCACTTCGGTTTTTCTTATTTCCAAACTGCTTTCTTTGAATCTGAGATGGTAATAGAATATTATCCTTGAAGAATCTTAAGATACAGACATAAATTTTAGGTATTTATCTTCCCCAGCTGTCTTCGATATCTGAGGAGGTATTATTGAAAAAAATTTCTCTATCACAGAATATTACTGAGAACTTTGGTTCTCGTTTTGCTAATGATGTCACAACAAATGCTTCAAAATCACTTTAACCTTCCACTTTGTGGGCATAATAATAAACGTATACATACTTACTAGACGTATAGAGAACTTACGTATGCATAATAGGTAGACTATCCGGTAAAAAGTATTTATGGACGTGATTCAAAATTACTTTGAAACTTTTTTCAATAATGTGATGAAAATGTCTGATTTACCATTCGTTAATGGTTTCCTTTCCTTGAGGAGTTGGAAAATGCACGAGAAACTAATGATTTGAAGAACATTATTAATAGTCCGAATATATCGTCACAGTGCAAGAAATATTCGATCGTTATTTTACACTATAGGATATGACGTGTCAAATAAATATTAACAAAGAAGCGAAAACTTGAATGGATAGGCAACACACTACGTAAGAATGAATAAGAGGCAAGCGAGAAAGCAGTGCAATGGAATCCACTAGATCTACGAAGAGGAGGGAGACCCCGGACGACATGAAGAACTGAGTTTCTAGAAAGTAAGGGACGCTTACGAACTAATGCTGACGAAAAGAAAAAATGATAGGACTTGTAGAAAATTAATGTTCCTAAATAGAAATAATGGACATAATTATTAATATTATTATATATTATTTTTAAACAAGTCGCATAAAGAAACAGTAATATCAAAATATACTTTAATTCACATTTTTTAATATCCGAGTCAAAATTATCTGATGTACTGAAAAACACATTCCTTGAAATGGATCGTAAGAGGAACCAGAGTCGCAGAGCGAATAAACGCGTGTACACGAATAAAAACGACGACTCCTAAGTGAATAATCCCCGCGCTCCGAGGAGCCTCTAATTGCGGTTGTAAAGCACGCTGCAATTTCACACGCGCCAGGGGTCATTACGTCACTGCCTGCCTGCTACTGGAGCAGGTACATTCGACAACTCAGAACGCGTAACATGGGGGGCTTATCCCAGAAATCCGCGGCCATTCATCGTTGGCCCGCTGCCGAGTACACATTATAGCGCTACATCACCATGCCTCTGCGAGAATCTGGTGGAGCGGAAGCAGGGAAGAGGGATGCGGAACAGGAAACTGAGAAGGGTGGCTGCGAGAGTGGGGAGGACACAAGTCATGATGGTTGGGCAAAGAATGGAAATGGGATGGCGGCAAAGAAGTCCGGGACGAGCAGAAAAAAAAGAGTTCTGTGTTGAATATGGGCGGGAAAATGATTGGTGGCAGAGAGGAGGAACCCGAGGGAGATTGCGGTGGAGTAGAAACGCGTATCGCGGTATTCGGAGTGGAAAGAGAGACCGAGGAAAAGTAGCAAGGAATGGAGTGGAGGCAAAAACAATGCGGGAAGGAATTAGCTATGACTGGGATCCACGGAAGCAACGAGGCGGTATGAGGAAGAACGGGTTATGAGGTGTCACGGAGAAGCACACGAGACGTCACAGCGATTACGGCCACCGTGCGGGGGTGAAGGAAGGAGTGGGACGCTATGTATAAGACGTTTGGGAGTGGTGAGGGGGTCATAAAGGGTGACGAAATGGAGGCGGGGCGCAGCGGACGAGGCAGCGCAGAGGCGGGCATTGTGGCGGGGGCGGAGAGGCGGCGGTGCACAGCCGGTCGTATCGTTCCGCCGCCGTGCGAATCGTATATACGAGCAGCCTGGGGCACGCCTCTCCGGGCGGCGCCGTCGTAGGTTTACTGCTCGCCACGGAGGCTGCTCTCGCGGCGATGGGCCATCGCGTCGGTTATCAGAAGTCCTGGCACCCGCTGCCAGTGAATGCAAACGCGAAGCCTTTATGTGCGCGGTAAACAGCGTTGGGAATCCAAATAGGGGAAGGAGTATGTGGACGAAATCAGGTGAGCGCTGTAATCTCGTTTACGAAAGAAAACATGCATGGAAGTGGAAGACTACGCGCACCACAAACGAAACAATTACAGTATTAATAATTTGTTCTCCAAGTATTAAGGATTCTTGAGAGATGATTATCCCCAATGGCAGTAATAGTTTTTGAACGATAAGGGTTTCTTTTTAGTGGAATTTCGCAAATGCAGAAGTGTAAATACTTTTCCTTCTTCAGTTTACTCTAAAATATTCGTTTTTGTACTGCAATATTTTAAGTAATATTTATTAAAGTTCATCAATTTTTACGGTAAGTGAGGGGGTACCATTGTTGATAAGTTTGATTAACCATAATTTAATTTCCCTTCCTCTTGAAATTGCCGACATACAAATAATAACATTTTTGAATGAAAATAAATTATATCCACATATCACATCAAGGGGGAAAATGTAGAAAATTTACTTTTACAAGAAATTAGTATCGGTTTTGCCAACAATATAGCTTATATAGCCACATTCAAAGAGAAATGGGTTTCAGAGAATGTGTGACAATTTGTAAATGTATTACTCCAGGTTACCTTGCATTAGATAATGATGTAGTCTGAAGGCAAGATTTCGTGATTAGACTTTGGTTTGCAAAACGAACTCGTATCTTGAATAAAAACATGCTTTATGATAATATCCTATATCAATGCGATACAATGAATAATTGCGTTTAATGCTTTAATAAGTCGGACAAAATATTTCAAAATCTTAAAAATTCGGTGCACTTTTCGAAAATCTTATTTACTAAAATATAAAAATAAACATTTCATTAATCGTCTCACTTTCATCTGAAAGCATCAGATAAAAAGCACCAAAACACATTTCAATTTGAAATAAATTCATAATTTGATTATTCTCGTGGAGTTTTATTGTTACTTTCGTGGAGAATTTAAATGAGTCCGTAGAATTGTTAAAATATGAAAAGCTGTAGTGTTTTAATAAATTTTCAAACCAATGAGCCGGTTCTTCCGAAATAATAATATAAATGCTTAAAACGAATTTATTGCAGAATAGCAAATGAACTGCACGCAAACCTTTGATCTACAAGATACTGCAAAATCTCCATACAAGAACAAAGAAGTTTAATGCAAATTAGAAGAGCATGCTTCCTTTTATTCTTTCTTCCCTTTAACAAGCAAAAACCCGTTAAATAGCCAAGATCTTTCTTCGCGTACTTCCAGTGCAGCCGCTGGGCGTTCTTTTTTAAGAAGCACTGAGAAGTGTTGATAACTACCCTTTGAGGAATAACTGCTACAGATAAAGGAATACCATGAGCATATAATTACTTTTGTGTATATTGTTTTTGAATAAATCTATTTTTTCAAGAGTATACAATTATAGGAATCTTCATACCGTAAAGCGTACTTAAATAGTAGGCAACAAATTCTCCATCAACATAAATAGTTCTGTTTAATGAAGGGTGCCATAAAAAAGAAAGAAATCAAGATTGAGGATTCTGAAAAAGTTACATTTTGAGAAGCTGTGAAGTGAACTATTTTCTTTCAGATGACTGGCTACATTGTGTCGCTTTATTCCTGAATCAAGTATCTCCATATATTCAATGAGCGTTTACTGCAGCGAAGCAGAGCCTAGAGTTCTCTACTGGCAAAATAATGACTCAATCAAATCTGACCTCCATCTGATCCCGAGCAATTTAAACTTCGGAAGGTATCGATACTGTGAAGTATTTTCCAGACAAGGAGGGATCGTGAGCGACCCTTCAAAACGGCGGCCGGCGCACTTTCATTATTCCGACGAAACAGCTGACTTGGTAGCTCCCCAAGGTATGAGGGCGCCGTATCCGTTCCATCAACTCAAGCGGACGTGAGAGTCGATTGGCTCCCGTCCGTCTGTGCGAGTTTTGTGATTGGATGCTCAAGAGCCCTGTCGCGAACCGTTCCTGCTTTGTTATGGAGAACAGAGAGCGAAGTTAAAGCGGCGTCCGGATGGGAATGAACGGGGACAGAGGTGGCACGTGGAAGGGGAGAAAGGGAAGAACCGCTGCCTGCTTTTGCCTTCCGCCACCGTCTGGGCACCGGGCCAACGGAGCTGGACTGCTGCATGCTTCGTCTGCTCGACCGCGCGCACAAGCTCGATTGCCGCGTGGCGACACCGTCGCCCCGATGCGATGGGCGCGAGTGGAAATGGCGACGCCCATTCAACTATGGGAGGTCCACAATAACATGGCGACAGCGCTGATGGCGACAGGTATGGATGGTACACGAATACAAAGAGGGTGGATGTGTCAGGTGGTGCTGAGATATGTAACTTGCAGATCCACATTCGAAAATACCCGAGAAGAAAGATATGCAGACACAAGTATACAGTATTAAATAGGCAACGGAATAAAGAAAAGAATTGTAGAAAAAATGTTTTATGACGTAACTAACCTAAATTTTCTAACTCGTTTTTCAATAAGTAATGTCTAGAATTTTTTTTATTTGTTTTGCACAATATTTCTTGTAAACCATTTTATAGCCAAAAAGGACTCAAATGAGTATTGTCAACATTTTCACAAACATACATTCTTTAAGTTGTCTCGTAATAATTGATAAAAACTTTTACCGATAATCATATACTGAAACCACTATACTAACTTTACTAAATATACTAAATTGAATTAAAGCAACGATGCGGGATGCTTGAAAATTTTATCAGAACGCTGCGCAAAAATAATGTGTTCTTGTTGACATTTCTTATCTCTCGCAGTTTGGGGTTTCTTTCATAGAAAACTAACGATTAAATTTTCTCCTCATTTGGAATGATTAAATCATGCATGAGGCAAATAATTTATTGTGCTCATAGCAGAAATTGTTAAGTTTCACATTCAGGTGGAGTCATGGGATATTTATCTCCACATGAAGGTAACTACAGACTTCAGATCTTTCTAGTGTCCGAACTAAAATATAACTAAATTCACCTAGTGGCCACTTCAAAGCACGCCTGACTATTGTACCTTGCGGTTCCCTCACTCATTAGCAGACAAAGTTTAGGAGGGAGTAATAAAATCTGGAGTATTTTTGTTCTTTGTTTTTGGGAATTCCTCATTCACTGAGATAGTATTTTTTTCTTCTTAAGACCGATTTTCAACCAAGTGTAATTAACGCTTCTTAGACAGCATGACGAGCATAGGAAAATATGCTTCAACTTTTAAGATAATAAAATTAAAGACAGCTACATCCAAAAAAATATTTCAATTTTCACACAATAAAAATGAAGTACATAAATCTCATACGAGGGAAACAAAAATGATTATCTTAGAAGGAAAATGCGTAAAATCGTCCATCATGGCTTAAACGAGCGTAGCTCCTCGCGATTTCCCCGTTGTTAACAGATGAGAACATAGACATACTAAACGATACATGATGTCCGACTGAAAACGAGGAAACACCAAGCATAAAGTGACTGGAGAAATAATACTTAGAGACTATATATTCAAGGAACCAAACGATTTTCAAGGAACAATTTGAGGAGTGCAAGACAAATATATAATTATTGAACTTGACTCGAATGGAGAGGTGCTTCAAAATATTAAACTCTTCGAGTATGCAAAATTATGCTTCCCACGAACGCCAGATACTGCTGATACGCATCTACAAATGAACAATAAAGACGAAACGCCCTGGGACGCAGAGAGAAAAAAATTATGATTTGTGGAAATAGCGGGAAATGTGTTGGCGAAATCATTGGCAGCGTAGTGCACGGCATAGTAATTACATTGCTGCAAATTTTAATCCGCTTTTCGTTCGTTAACTATAGCATTATCGGCGCAACCATCCAGGCTATGTGGAGCGAGGCTTAGTTTCTCTAGAAACTAGCATAGTACGAACGTGAAACACGTACTTGTGTGACACTAATATGCCTAAAATGCTAATTTCATTTAGCCCTACATTTGCCCTACGCCCCCGTACACATGGTCTTGAGCAGCGCTATCCAACTAGTAACCCGCGGGTCACATGCGGCCAATGAAACTTTTTTCACGGCCTGCAAGTTATTAAATCCCATCCCGTGCCGGCCCGAATCATCGAAAGTGGATAGGAAATGGCACGCGGGTTACGGTAAGTTGGACATTGCTGGTCTTGAGTATTTTATAGGTAAAGTTTACTGACACTGGAACAAAAAAAAAAACCTTAACATATATAGTGCTTTCATCACAATTCACCTTTGTCAATATGGATAATCTGTAAAGTCTCGGATTACATGGGTACTAATGTAAGAAAATTTGAATATTGCATGATGAAACCATGGAAAATTAGTGAGAGCGATGACTAATTTCTCACGTAGTAATAGAATTTTTTTGATTAGGATCCTAATAAGATTAGGAAAGTTCAGTCCAAACGATATGTCATATGAAGTCTTCTTGATCATTTTTCTGTGGTGGAATTGAGCATTGGTTATCAATAAAAGAGAATATCTTGAAAATTTATCTTCTGAACGAAATATTATGAAAGAATGAGATAATAGGAAATGTACAAAGCAGCAAGTCCGCTCACCATACTTTAAAAACGGTAAAAAAGAGGACTGCTGATTTAGAAAACTTTTTTCATTAATATATAATATAAATATATGCTTTATGTAACGTTACATGAGGTCGGAAACTTTCAAAGACAAGTACCGTAATGGTACAAGAAGAACAGAGAAAACAATTTCTGTCGAGTGTGTAGAGACGTGTAATGGTATCAGAATTGTCACAAAACGAACAAGATAAACCAAGCGGTTCAGAGCAATAAGGACTTCGGTCAGTCGTCCGTGCGCTTCAGCAAAACCTCATGTCAGAATTTGCATATTCCGAGGCGGAGCGGCTGTCTATGGATGGGGGACAGTCGGAGGTTAAAAACGGCACAGATGTTGCGAGTAGGTAATCCTGTTTAATTTGACAATCACGGTTTACAATTTCTTTGTGTTGTTCCAACTAATCAAGTTATTCCTATATCTCTGTAGTGTCGTATATCGCTAAGTTTTAGAATTATCACAGTTGTCTAATGTTAACGATAACATGTTTACGTAATTTTTTTTTCTTCCCTCATTTGGAAAACAATTGGATTTAAGTTTGAATAAATATCACGCAATATTTGATTAAGTTACAAAACGTAATATATTAAGGAAAATACAACTTTTATGAACCCCACAAAAAAGTATTCTTGTGGAAGGCCAAGTTTCGATCTAGTTGTACGAACAAAAACGATAGCACTTATCTTCATCGATGTCTACATTTCTTGTTCGTTTACACATACTTTAGTCTACCGAGTAACCTACCTTCAGAGTAGCGCATGAAGACAAAGATGACCACTTCAAAATCTCCAAAGAACCGGTATGTATACCATTATAATACACTCTTCATTCCTCAGAGTGAATTTCAAGTCGGCCGTAAAGTGATATATCAACATATCCCTTAGAATTAAAGTGTACTTCGCCTCACAGTGAATCATCAGCTTCCAAGTAAAATTTCTTATAAAAATTTAAAATCAGTTTCGAATATAGCACCTCGCTTTTTCCACCAACGTGTTAACCGTCACACTTACTCGTGGGAAGGGGTTCCTATTTCCTAAATTGACGTGGTTACAAAGATACTTTTATCGTTTTTAAGGCATAGTAGTAAAATATGCAACATATTTAATTAAGATTCCAGTGAATATTAGCTAGANCAACGTGTTAACCGTCACACTTACTCGTGCGAAGGGGTTCCTATTTCCTAAATTGACGTGGTTACAAAGATACTTTTATCGTTTTTAAGGCATAGTAGTAAAATATGCAACATATTTAATTAAGATTCCAGTGAATATTAGCTAGAACTCTTTAGACCACAGGATGGAGAGTGCTTTAAACTGAACTGGAGTTTTCAGTTAATTAGCACGTTATATAATGACATTCAATTACGTGATTCAAGGTAAATGTTAATAGAACGATTATTTAAACCATTTTATCAAATGAAAAATTAAATTAAAACGTTGTTTACTTATGTATTACAAAATTTGACCTGAAAACAAAATGTTATTAAATGTTGGTATACGATTTAGCGGTGCAGCCGCCTTGTAGAGAATGTCCGATTTACCGCATTCATTGGAAGCGAGCACGCAAACCTATTACTCAGAAATCTTTTAGGCACTCCTACTTTCTTCTTCTTCTTATCTGACACTACAGACCTGGCCTTCGCAGAGGGTAGAGCTCGCGCGATTTCTTGACCCCGGCACTCGAAGGAAGAGATGTGGTCAGCATCTCACTCCGACCGGTTCGACCCCAGGATAGATCCTTGTACTCATTTTATAGCAGGCTGGGTAGGCCTGGGAGTCATTCTGGATGTTGAGGCGTGATGAAAATCCCCACCTCACCGGTGATCGATCCCCAGCCATCCAGCCAGCAACTCAGTGCTCTATTCACTGAGCCACGCTGACTCCACAGGCACTCCTCCATACGAGTAATAATTTTAACTTGAAGTGTTTGAGTGATGTAGTTCAATCGATTATATTGAAACACTTTTATATTCCATTCGTACTTCGGTGAAATGGTACATTACTCGTTCTTACTGTTAGAGTGCCCATTCCACTGGAAGGAATTTATAGTGTAGGTGCTAGAAAAGTGCAGATGGTTTAGACGGTCAGGCGTATGTTCACCTATTATATGTGAGTCAGGGGTAAACTTGATTGCTCAATAACTTCATAACGGAAAGGTTCTAGAAACAATTTTTCGTATAGTTAGACATGATACCTTCCCTAAACGTGAAGTATGTGAAATGAAGATCTGATGGCTCCAATCGCTTTAAGAGAAATGGTCGAGAGTGCACATGAGCTGGACTTGGCTGAGACACTGTCGCGTTCCCAGGAAAAGACTTCTGAATCCCTATTGAATCTCCAAAGAATTTTTTTAAATTCTCAATGCTACAATGAACCGGTGCACTCATCTGGCCAGTCAGTATTAGTTTCTCAAACTCTATAACAATCAGGCACTCTACACATTGTACTTTTGTTTCATATATATTCAAACATTTACGGACCTGAAACGCGCATTTAAAATAATCGCCCCCTACTTTTTGTACCACCTTCTACCAACATGCAAGTTTATTCAATGTTTTGTAGTTCTCGAGTGAGGAGGACTATAAAATATTTTACGACGCAAGCTTGAAGTGATTTCAGATTCTTGTGAATTTATACTTCGTATTCGAACCATCGTTTTGTGGGTATCGTTGAATAAAATATTGATAAAATGAAGACAATTTTGCTATAGAAAACTAAGAACGAATAGACAACTAAAAAACGATCTTGGAACAATATGACAAATGAAATTACGCGGTAGTCAGAAAAATTGTTTACGTTTTCTGAGTTTTTCTTCTGAATACATAAAGGATCATCTACTAAAATCTTCTAAATATTACGCATGACAGCGTAAGAATTGATAATAAGTTAACATTTGGATTGACAACATATTTGATACATTGAATGAAATTCCAACAGTTGCTGTCAAAAACAAGAAAGGATTCAGAGTATCTCATAGGCTAAATCAATAATCTGTAATAAGCAACTAATCAAAATGATTTATGTTTTATTAGTGACAGCGGTGTAGTGTACCACAGGAATATGCATTCTGAACTCACAAATATTCATCATAATTTTTATTCCATTCTCTCTCTCTCTCTCTCTTTTGATATATACATGAAAATTCTGAGCAGCTTAAGATATTTCAGACATCCATTTTGCTTCCAATTTCCTTTCACTTTAATGGCTTATTGAAAGATGATTTACTTGCTTCTAGCATTATATTTAAAGTAATTCTTTGAAAACTGAATATAGATTTCTATATATTGCACAACATTTGAAATAAATTAGAATTTTTCAAAACTGTACACTATATGCAACAACATCCCTCTTTAAAGCAACTGGATCTTTATCTCTTTCTCCTCGAATAATTACGTACAGCTAACTTTACTCTCTGCCCCTCCTCCCATCGTTATGAAACGTTTTGTAGTTTAATTTTTATGCTGTAGCTTCATTTTACCCCCCTCATTGCTGTGTATTCTCACTGTGCGGTTGAGTCGATAGATGAGTTGCAAATTTTAAGGTTAAAGCGTCTTATAGAACACGCCCTACGAAACTTAGCCGTTCTGTAACACCGAGGTTACAACTTCTCTACCGGGACGTAACGATGTGTAACGAAGCCAAAAAAAGAAAACGTCCAATAATTTATGGACTGTCACTAAAGCGTGACCGGAGAAACTGAGACATTTATAAAATATCATCTTTTTGATAGAAGATAGCGATTTAGATGAAAATGCCAAGGCGTGCAGATTGGTTGGTCCGATTCCAATCTACTCCTTTCGTATAACCACTCGTGCGAGGTGCAAGGATGCAAGAAACCACTATTACCACTCTCAAAGAGACCTACTGCCTCTGCGGCCTGAGAGATCCAGCGTATCATGGCTATCAAAGTCCACCGGCAATCAGACGCATCTCTGAAGCTCGCTGTGACCAACTAAGCGTCCGTTCCCACACAGCAGAAGCGTGCAGATATTGCTACCTGATAAAGGGTACCCGTGAATCTACAAATTGACAACATCAATACATAGCGTATACACGTGATATCATGCTGAAGGACCAGTCCCTTCGAGAGAATATGGTGATAAGCTTTTTTCGTTCTTGCGAAAGATGAACAGTAAAAGCAAACATAATTATACGAACGCACTGGTATTAAGCGGTATAATAAAGGGGAGGTTTTTGAGAGCAACCTTTAAAGGAAACAAAATGAATTTTCTTTTTTTTTATGTATCAATAAATTTTAAATAGCATGGTTTGAATGTCTATGGGGTGGTTCACAAAAGTACCAGTTGTTCAATTTCCTGACGCAGTTCCACAATTACTAACTGACTTAAATTGACCCATATCACTTTAGGGTGGTTCGTAAAAAAATAGATGAATGATCTAGATATTGCTATATGACAGATATTTATTAAATATATGCTTTTATCGATAACAGTTGTACATGACAGTTAACAGTCGTTTTACATCAATGTAAACAACAGTATCAACAATGTATCATTGCATGCGCAATGAATAACGAAATGGAGGAGATCGCAAAGATTGGAGAAATAGAACTGTAGTAGAATCCTCACCAGTCCGCACGATCATGTCGAGAGACACGATGCGGCCGGCGGCGTTGGACGCGGCGCAGCGATAAGCAGCGGCGTGCACGTCGGGCCGGTAGCGGTCGTCCCGGAAGGGCGGGAAGAGCAGACTGCCATTGGCCAGGACGAGGCGCGCGCCGTCCACGGCAACGACTGGAGAGCCATCGCTGGCGAGCAGCCACTCGACACGTGGCGCGGGACTGCCCTCCGCCACGCAGTCCGCTCGCCCTCCAGTCTCGTTGGAGAAGAGAAGGACTGCTGGAGGCTCCACGGAGAAGCGAGGCCCGCGCGCCTCAGTCAGGTACGCGCCGCCGCCTGGGAACACAGACGTCGAAGGCTCAGTAGGAAAATGAAACTGTGAGCATGACATTCACTACTAATCTCTGGGTAGAACACAGCGGGAGTACTTTTCTGAAAACATTCACTTATTTTTTTAAATATTACAACCCTGCACTGCTCTGGAAGAAAAAGTCAAACTATCCCACAACAAACCCCGAAGGTACCCAAGGGGTTCGCGGAGGGTAGAGCTCCGAAATTCCCCACCCCACCGAGGATCGAACCCCGGCCATCCAGTGAGGAGCTCAGCGCTCTACCCACTGAGCCACGTAGGCGGCCCGATAGGTCATCTCATTTGGCCCTCCAAAATATAGTATGCATACCCTTCAAAACATAGCTTTCATTGAAATGATTGCCTGGATTGAATTGAGCTGGTAATAGTCATCGAAATTCATCATAGCCGCCACATAGATAAATGATCACTTTGCATTAGAACAAAAGTAAAATTGCAGTGAAAATAAAATTAATTTTTTGTTATATGATTATTTGAAATGAATCTTATCACACACACAAAATTCTTGGATTGTTTAAGTTCATAGATATGTTGCATGGGGTGTCGTTAGTTAGTTGTAAATGAAAAACGAACGGTAAAGTTGAAAAGACGACTCTTGCTCCCTCGAAATTCATGGATAATGTTCCCGAGATTAAAGAAGTTTGCATCCCTGGCTTCGTACGATATCATTTAATGCAGTTATGGATGCGTTATAACAACATCGAGTTTAGATATAGTGAGCCGCAATGATATGGTCGTCCTCTGATCACATGTGTCGCGAGAGTATGTGAAGGGTCGTCAAGGAAATAAATGGGCGTGTTTCCGCAACGGACATGGGTCATCGGAAAAGTTGACGTTATATGCGCCGAGAAGCTTGGGTTGAGGGATGTTTCTTAATAAGAGAACGCCGAGGAGCGTGATCTTTCAGCAACCAAAACCACCTGTGACTAGATCTTTCGGCGCACCGCGCAACGGTAGAATCAGGACATGGATCTAAACCATTCGGATGATAACAGATGCACGCGCAGCTGCATACGCGTCTCCAGTTTCTTACATCAGTGGTTTCAAAACTTTTAAGGTGCACGGCGCTCTTTCACAACAGATCATATCCAGTGGCGCCTCAAATGTAAACAAGTCATAGCACAGAGTTGTAAAAGCTTTATTATATTCACACCTATATTAATTTTTCGCATAATTTTGTAACTATAAATTCGAAATGGCAGAGATGGCAACAAAAATATGATGCAACAAAAACTGCAGTTTACGTAATAGTAAGAATAAATTACATTATACAGTCACTCACAAAATTATTTGATTACTCTCATAAAGTCAATAGTTTTTTATTTCCTCGTTTAAATTATGAATAGGAACGAAACCTAGGAAGAACGTACGAAACATATTTGCATGTGTGAACATATCTGGGTATTAAGTGAAAGAAAAACGAAACAAAGTACTCAATTAATATGAAATTAATAAATATATTTGCACTTTAACGGAAGAAAGCACGTCACAAAAATTTTCAGTCTCATATAATTTTGACCATCCTATACAACAATAAATAGGATTTGTTCTATTCATAATTCAACAGAGAAAATCAAAATCACTGACTTTATGAGAGTGACCATATATTTTCGTGGTGACTGTATTTACTTTTACGACACTGTGTCCTGAGGCACGACGCCCCTGGTGTACCACTGCCTAACAGTTTTAGATCCGTCGACGATCAAAACATTTGTAATTACTTGAGTGACAGTTAAAAGCGGAACTTCAATTATGAAATACGTGATGAATAGTGAGTGTCCGTGAGTTTCGAACTAGCAATATGACATGCTAATTCTTACACGCAATCTCTCCGTGAGAACAGATCAAGACAGAGTCCTGTAACCAACGACGGGGATCCCATGTTAGGACGGCAGTAAGACGTAGTATTGTTAACAGATGGTCTGAAGTGAAACGTATTGGTGGAGTGAAATACGTCTAAAAATCATCGTAAGCAGCGAGATACCTTCACAGACTTTCCGTTACGTGAGGAAACACACAAGGCCATGTTCACAATGTGGATTGGCAAGAGTTCAGAGACTTCATATTTTCTAGTGATGGAGAATGTAAAAAGAAAAGTTGACTTATTTAGGTTCTTTCATTACTAATTGAAATGGTAAATTCTTCATTTATTTATTGTCAATGGATTTAAAGGAGTTAATACTTCAAAGTAAATATTATATTTGGATTGAAGTATAATTTTTTGCTTTTTTAATTACAGTTCGTAGTAAGAGCCAACGAGAGTTAGTTGTACAATTCAAAGCAAATTGATATTTTTTTATGTGCAAACAAATCAGTGAAAAGGGATTTTCATTTCCAAAACGCGCAAGTTGGATATGACGACAGCCAACAAAAGCAAACGATATACGCTTGAAATAATAACCATTTTCCTCTACATATGCCATCAACAATTTATGTGCAGTCTAAATATTTGCTTCGTCTTAAGAAAATAACAAAACAATTATCACAAAATCATGCTGCCATTACCTTCAACTACCAGTTTTGAAATATTTTATAGAAGGAATTAAAAAACAATAGCTACAATTTTTTCTCCTCGAATACAAATTAAACTGTGCGTCATTTACATATTTCCTTTAAGTAAAACGCGCCTTCAAGAATTGACATTTGCCTTAAATTGTTGATTTTCAAATAGGCTTCTTTCAGAAGGAATTTAACCAAAAAAATGAAACTATCACAATTAATGTAACTAATTGGTTCTTAAATCTAAAATTTCATCACCGTTTTTTAAAACACAACCTACATTTTAAGAATTCTTAACTATGGAGGACGATTTAATGGTCACGCACAAAGCCACAAACGGAGAGTTGTCCTTTAAATGAAAATTTTGGTATTAGATCTCTAAATACATCACTTCCTGAACTGAAAATAAAAAGTAATATTTTCGTGAAATATACATCACGCAACTGTAACATCAGGACCAGTTCAGTTTATCGATTTGTGAATTATTAATATTTTTATGCATTTCACTAGCCAGACACTGCTAAGAAGATTACGGAGTCTAGCCGGACGCCGCTAAGACGGAAGTGCGACGGGTTTGGGACCCAAAGCTAAGCCTTTCCCTGTAAGGTGCAATTGTCTGACCCGTTTCCTGCAATACAGAAAACNGTAAGGTGCAATTGTCTGACCCGTTTCCTGCAATACAGAAAACAAAAGGAAGTGCCCGGCGAAGAATGCTGTTGGAGAAGCTGACCCACGCGCACCTCCCCTTTGGTATTTCATTATTCCTGAAGGGAAAGGGTTTGACCAAGACGAAGCCCTTTACAGAATGTCGATGGGTCTCAGAAAGAATGACTGCTACTATGTGTAAATGGAGGACTTTCACCGGATACTGAGACAATGGCCATCCCGGGAAACACACCTCCGGGCGCCTGACTGGTGTCATCGGCAGCTCGTCCTACCGGTGAAAACACGGCGTTCTCAGAACGGCCGAGGGGTGAACAACGATTTTCTGTACTCATTGTGGCAGCGAAGGCGTGGTCACGTGGCCTCCGCTTCCGTATATATTGGGAGGATTGAGAATCCTCGAGGTCTTGGCTGTGTGATCTGAGTCCGCGGAGTACTTAGGATGTGACCTGGCTATTAAACGGTCGTCAAGACCAGTAAGAGACTACAGTAGTAATCTAAACGCGCTTACTGCTAGTTGTGAATAACGTAACTCGTCACAGTTTGTTTATTCGAAAGTACCCATAATTTTGGAGATTCACATAACCTAGAGAGGTTTTACGAATTTGATATCTTCAACTCAATTTATTAATGTATGATTAATGCATTCTGATATCATTAGCTGTGTAATGACAGATTTATGTTGTATTGATGATTATGAGAGTTTATGCAAGTTGTAAATAGCCAGAATTTTATTTAATTGTATTAAATCATTAACCATCGTTATTACACGTGTGTTTAATTGCCCGGGAAACCGAGCTGGTGGCAGCGAACTATCTACTATAAGGGTTGTGGTATATATATACCACAACCCTTATAGTACGATATTTGCATTGAGTCTGTAGTGACAATGAATTGACAGTCGTAAATATCTCTACCATTATCAACATTTTAAAATTTTATAATGACTCTAACTTGCATTAATATTTATTGAATGATGAAACATACCTAAATCTCTAATTAATAAAAAAATCTTAAATCACATTTTCCGATAACCTCTGCAAAACCAAAAACTGCATACTTCCCAACCAAGTGG
This sequence comes from Laupala kohalensis, assembly GCA_002313205.1. Lineage (NCBI taxonomy): Eukaryota > Metazoa > Arthropoda > Insecta > Orthoptera > Trigonidiidae > Laupala > Laupala kohalensis. The sequence continues at coordinate 474,797 of NNCF01126134.1, forward strand.
CTTCTAGAATCAAAGTGTTAGTGATAAATATGTGAAAAAAATTGTCCTGTATATATAAAAACTAAATATATATTATTAAAAATCAATTTAAATATGTCAGTCACAAATTATTCTTTCATTGGGTGATTCAACGCAACCATAAAAGCAAAGGAAACTATCTTTTAATTGGCAACCGGACGAGATACGTTTGTATTCTCCTGGCTAGGAAAACATAATCACATGGTTGAAGAAGTGGAACAACTGTTGAAGAAAAATTAATTAATAATATCTTAAGATCCGTGCCTCTCTTTCAATAAATCGGTAATTATAATGTAGATACGAGCTTCTTCATGGAAGTATTTAAAAAAAAGCTACAAAACTCTCCACGCATCTCGGTAAGAATTATTTTTGGGATCCGCACACCTATTCTTGGTTAAATATTTTAAAACTATTTAATACGTTAAATATTAAAACTTCCATTTCTCATTGAGCGAATATATTTGAGGTGAATATTTGACCTGGTGTAAGCACAATAGTATATTACGAGCGCGATGAGGGAGCCATGTGAAAAGAGAGGGAGGAAACGTGAGAGTTAAGGTCGGTTTCATGCAGTCTTCGAAATTATGGGTCAATTCCTCCCATTTCGTCATATCCCAATCAAACGAGTCGGATATTGCGTTCACTTGGTTTCTCTTTCCCTTTTGTGATCCCGCGAAGTTAATTTTCATTTTAATTATATTTATCAATAGACCATCTTCTAATATTAATGTTTTCACGGAATGAGAATTATTTACATTAATTCTGACCGAAGAGATGAGAGATATGAAATGTAATTTCAAAATAATATCATCCAACTTTTAAACAGAGTACACCACGATATTGTCGAAGTATTTTCCTGCATCAGTGAATTGTAATTTCTACTTAAAAGTGAATGTATTAATATATCACTCCAAATAAATATATAAATTGAAGAAAACAAATTCTTATAATCATGCAATATTTTGTAAAGAAATATCGCAATATTCAATATTAAAATCAGGGATTTACTGTGTTTGAATTGTTTTCTAATTATTTTGCATGCACAAAGAGTGTAACTTCAAAAAATACTGATGTTGGTAAACATTGTTATTAAATATATGTGAAAATTTCCCCTATGATCATTTTGTCTTCTGAATTAAAGTAAAGACGGGAAAATTGAGATAACGTTCACTTTTATTATAAATTTTTCTATAGTCATTTCTAGCAATAACGCCGCATTCAAGTATTACATGTAATATTTGGTTCCCAGAGAACTTACACAAATTATTTGTTAGACCTTATAACCTTCTCATAAAAGTCTGTGAAATTTTCTCGTCTTGTAAGCAGAAAACTTGGTTGTCAAACTACACTCTTGAACTTCAAACTTTCAAAAAATTTCTCCTGACTACAGAAAAAAGTTGAGGAGGAACATTGAGATTTTAAGGGCTTAAAATTAAATGAGCAACGAAAAACTTTTTCAAGACTTGACAGAATGCCTCTGTGCATATGGTTCGAGTACAAACTTCACCGGAAAAATTAATCTTATTCACCTGAAACGAGATATACATAATTGAAATTCTCCCAATTTCAGACTTTTGTATAAAGATGCAGGCATTGCTTATTTCCACTCAGTATTAAAGAGAACATCCTACACTATCTTTAAATTATCCGTTTTTTTGTATCGTATGAGGAAATTCTAAAAGCGACTAATTAGGGAAGCATATTTTATTTTGTAACCCAAAAGATACTTCTGTAAAGAAGTATACATTGAATTTCAAAAATTAATAGAAATTACGGGGAAATAAATGATAAGTTATAATAAATTATATAACAGACGGATAGAAAAATAATTTCCTCCCAGAAAGGGTATCATAACTTGTGAAATCAAGTTGCGGAAAGAAAGTATATTTTTTCTCCAGAACCTAATATAATAGTTGTAAAATGTATTTGATAGGATTTATAAAAATTTAGCCTTAGAACTTTATAATTTACGGCACCAAAGGCTTAACTAATGACAAATTAAAAAAGAACAACTTGATCATACATTGAATAAACAGACCATTAGATTGTGACTCAGACTTCGAGAGAAATATTTTTTCCATAACGCTCACCCTGAAAGCTCCATCGCACGCAAGCTGTCGCGCGAACTGAAGTGGCCTGCGGCGAGATCCACCGACGTGGACCCTTTTAACTACATTCACACGCACCAATGACAAAAATGTTTTTTTCCAAACGGGAACATCCTTAAATTTAAGCTCGTCGTATGTGTCTGTTAAAAATGCACATTTAAAACACTTTCCTGGTCTTTTTAATCATTTCCGTATTATTTGGAAACAAGTTTCGAAAAATATATGAACAAAAATTCGACATTGAACTGATTTATCTCCTTCAATAATATGAGTAGTAAATCGTACTAAGATGTAGAAATGCGGACCTACGAATCTAACCGTACATTGACGTCATACTATACAGACAAATTTATGATAGTCCAAAATAATTTAGCGCACGAGAATACGTAATAACTTTGGAAACGTTCAGATAATAATATTAACAATAGTAATAAATTGTCTGTTTTTATGTTTTAATATAGGAAATATTATTATTACTACTATAAATTGTCTTTATTATGTGGCATCGCTTAAGCCACATCTTCCGCGTGATCACCAATAACCCATAACTTCATTAATTTTTTTGTTTTTACCGGCGCTCTCTTAATAAATGTATTTTAAAAATCAAAATCCCACATCTATTTTAATGACCTCTCCACTTCTCACAACTCTGCTCTGCTTCAGCCTTTCGAGATCTCGTAGAGTTCCAGAGACGTCTCCTGTTAACGAGAAACACTAGAAACCAACGATCTCACAACAAGCATTTCCAGATACCTCGGAAACTGCTATTTCGTGAAGATTAAGATCAGTGGTCATCAACCTGTCGGACTTTGCAAACCACTCAATTCATCCTTTTAAATTCAGCGGACCACAAACTGCTTTTTCTTTCAAACAATTAATAGGTTATAAATAGCGGCAAAAAAAATTCACTTTTTTATCATATGAAACGAACTATTTAATACAAGAAACTTCAATTTCTTTCTAATAATAAAACACTTCAAAACTTATTTAATTGATACAAGAAAATCTTCAGAAATTGTTATGAGTACATTGTCCAAGGAACGCACCTTGATAAACATCTGATTGGATTTAAATTACGTGAGAAATTTTTTAAATTTATTTTTACTATTTCTCCCTGTTTCTGAAATATGATTCGAAGGAATTTAACAATCTAATATTTCCGTGACTGCAAACTAGTTCCTTCAACAGATAATAAAAAGTTGTAATTGCAATCCAACTTTTTCTGTGGAAACTCATATACTTCTCGCAGATTAATGGTAGTCCACGGACCAGAGGTTGGCGACCGCTGTTCCACATCATTTCAATCCGAAAAGCGTCATTCTGGATTCCCTGATTATTTTAATACTTTTCTTAAGGATTATTTTTCCTTCTTATTGAAGGACCATTTTAAGACAATACGACGAGGAATATTTTTATTAGAACAATGGAAATAGTATTCCTCTACACTTATTTACGTTTACATTAAAAATTCACTTTCGGCTTGTTTCGCTCGTTTATATTCATTCCAATGTATTAATAGTTTTAAAAAAACACAAATGACATACTAATAAGATTTTCTTTCGTATAGCAATGTTTCCGAAACTTTTCGGACTTGGCGACATCCTAGACCTACGGATGAGTTCCAGCGGCGCTTCTACGATACACCAGCTATTGTATTACCGTACAGTAAAATTTTAATTAGTATGTTTCACGTTCTTGGGTAACTATAAGTATAAGTGGTAGGATTCGTTTATAGGGATTATTGTGAAGAAATTTTGTGTATATTATTTAAATATAAAATTGTTGTTAAAATTGATTCAATAATACATATTTTCAAAATACGTCCGAATACAAAATATTTTGCGCAGCCACGGCTCAAACTTTGGGAACCACAGACCTGAAGAAAATGAGATAATTGAAATGGGAAGAAAACGATTAAGAAAGTTGTTTGATAACCTATCTTAAAGGAAAAATACGTGTTCGTTAATATTAGCAATACTCTTGAGAGGGTACGAACTCGAATGAACAATGTAAACTTCATAAATCCATGGGTCAATACTCACGGAATGGCAATTCTATTAAATGAATAATACCCATGGTTTCATTAAATTTTCAATCGTACTTCCATTTAAAGCGTTCCTGTGTTCAATCTTCCGTAGCCAAATTTATCTAGCTCTTCTCGTCATGGACTTAATGAACTTTGGGCCAAAGTATTTCCTCCTTCCTTCATTTGTCAGTTCTTCAATCCGAAGTCTGAATTTGTCTCCAAACGTCGTACTCTCTCAGAACTTGGGAGCTTTCCATGGTGTAAATATATGCATCTCCCGTGGCCGCTGGGAGTTAAGTTCCTCAGGACCTGACTGTTTGGCTGCACAAGTTCTCGAGGGGAGATGGAGGAGGCGCTCCGCAAATTGATCCAGATTGCGGGAAGGGGTGAGGTGAGGACAGCGTCATCAGGGATCCGCCCGACACTGAGCTTCCTCACTGTTCCCACTGATCATTCGCTCTGATCCCATCTGATCAATCAGACAAAGCATCCACGGAGTCAAAGCTATAGCATGAGAGCAAGTAGTGTTTTTCTTCCTCCTATCATGACCACATGAAAGATATAATTTTCTGATTCGTTCCAGACACGATTGCTCTTTTCACAGTTCTTGATGATACTTAATCCGTATGTCGTTTTCTGTTAGCCTTTTTCATAATATTTAGTATAATGATAATAATCATAATATAATATATTTTCATCGAATTACCAGTCACATATGTTTAGTTCATGAACGTTTCGATCCGTATCTATGAGAACCGTTATAAATATGTGCTAGAAGACCATAAATATAATGATTCACTCATTAAAAACAGGTTTCAAATAGTTTTAACCGTTTTTAATGAGTGAATCAAGATGATTATGGACCTCTAATACATCTTGATAAGGGTTCTCATTGGTACAGATCGAAACGTTTATGAACTAAACATATGTGATCGGTAATTCAATTAAAATAAATTATATTATCAACTATATCAGTGTATAGTTCATATTAATACTCATAATATTAATAAAACTATTTTCACAAAAATTTAATTGTCCGTGTCGAAATTGTTTGCGCAAGTAAAAATATTTTTCGTTTCTTTTTGTCACTTCAATGTAGCCTTTTATTGATGGAAACTGGAATGGATTTATCTTCATCATCATGGGTTTGCACCTTCCTTCTTACGCCAATATATCGGTGATTTCCTGAATTCAATTAAAGATGAAAAAGTTGAAACTCGATGGAAAAGTCAAGAAATAATCAAGAGCGAAAAGAAGGAAGTGACCTGACGAGAAAAATGTCAAAGAATGAGGTGAGAAACTTCTGAAGTAATTAATGGTTTATAACTCTGAATACAGCACTATACATTTCTAAGAATAGCACAATGAAGGTATCCGGTGAGGCATTTTCATTATTAGTTCGCCTATAGAAGGAATTTGCTTTTGTTATACCAAAGGAAGTTTTCTATCGAAGAAGCATCAGCAGTCTTCGAACGAAATGAGAACATGCCGATTCTGACAGTTATTTTTACTATGTGAGATATTGTAAGTGACAACGCAACAAATGTGTCATAGTTAGGAAATGTTGCCAAAATGAACAGACAACGGTGTGGTTCTGAGACCGAGGATATATTTTATATTTCTAATGCATTTTAAATGAAAAAAATCGTTAATAATCACTGAACCAGCTTTTCGTTTCATTCACAGTAATTTTGATACCGTTCTTGAGAGTTTTAAATTCAACAAATTAATATAAAATTTTGAATATAGAAATTAAAATAATATGATATAACAAGTAATTTATCGTAAAATTCATTATAATCTTATATAAAATATAATATTAATTCGTCCTTAACCAAAAAAGGGTTTAAGTCCTCAAAAGAGTATATCGCAAATGAAGTTTCATTTCCACATTTTATCGTGATTCTTTGTTCATACTTTTCCGAATTCGAAATGAGAAAAAGGTTTTACATATTTATAACTACGTAGAAAAATTCATTATTATTTCAACTCTTTAATAGAGTGTAATTCGTTTTCATTAATAAAAGATGAATACTAAGCTAAGTTAACTGCACACATTGACAATATTTGGCTGTTTCTTTTTGCTTTGCAAACCTCATTTTGCGACTCATTTTGCCATTCCATTTCCTTTTTCTAATCTCTCTTTCCTGTCTTTCTCGTAAGTACTACATCATAATAATTCTTATGAATAAAAACACGGCAATGACATTCCTTCTAGCACTACACATAGTCATGCTAGTACAAATAACAATCATTGAACGCAGAAGATTTTAAATTAAAATTATCTTCGTATTTCAGATTTCACCGTGAAAAAGATGATTAACTCACTGGTTTATGATAAACCTCTTCATTGGGAGTACCTAAACTTCACTAGAAAGTTATGAAAGCAAAAAAGAAAAAAAATATTACTTGCGAAAAATCTTAAAATTTTTATCATTATATATTGAGAGCAATAATTACCTCCCCAAGTGTAAAATACTAGTGAACGAAACCCAGTGCTCAGAGAGGAGCGACTTCGTCGTCGTCCCCTGCGCGCGGACGGGCAGCAAGACAGAAGAAGCACGGGAGTTGTCAGAGACGCAGGGAAGGAATGCAGTCTCCGAGAAGGAAGGCAGTCTCCGAAGTAGTGGTCGCGATAAACAGTCACTTCGAGAGCGACGGCAGTGATCGCCAGAGTGGTGGCGATCTTAGAAGATCACGAGTAACGAGCAGTATGAGACCATACCCTGGGGACGGGTGGAGCGCCGTCATATCCCGCGGCAGCTCGAGGTCATGAGTTGGTACGGCTAGACGCTGCTGCACCACATCACCTACCGACCACGCAGAGCCTCTAGTCTGTTACGCCTTTGTCCGAACGACTCGAGAAAAGATGGTCGAAGCATACTGTATTTTGTAGGTTGTAGACGCGATGTTTTTCTGTTCTCTTCTGCAGAAAGTTAATAAATGGTTCTTTTTGTTACGAATGCTTTGAATCTTCCTTCCAGCAACTAACCAACATAATCAGTTGTTTTCCTTATATTATGAGATCTAGGTAGGGAGGTTGGACCCGGCTTGCGGCTCTAGAACTGGGGTCTGGGAGTCATTCGTGATCCCTGAGAATCATTATTCCACGTGTTGAACTCCAATACTTTTGCATGTGTAGTTGAGACAAAAGATACATCAATATATAACAACTAATTCAATTTTTTAATATATATTATTTCAAGAAACAAAACTTTGCAATCAAGTCATTTCGTAAAAAAGTTATTCACTTCAGCAAAAAGGATACAGATTTTTTAAACACGTCGTTTGTTATTTACCTTTTAAACACACGAATCACACACCGTCAGCACTGGTAACTACGAACACAAACGAAGCACATTCCTTGTCTCCGATCTTAACATTTTGATGAAAAGAGAAAGTGAACGACCGAAGTTTAAACCCTTTGTCGATCGGCATAAATAAGAGTGATCATTGTGAAAATCCTCAAGTACTTCTCCCCGCGATCTTCTTTACCTCATACCTTCGCAAAACACAAATTTTTGACTTCCAAAGAGGTGCATTTTCTCTTAGATACTAAACTTCCCGCTTAGTTTCTTCGGCTTTATCTACCAGCAGACGTCTGTCGAATATCTAGGTAAATCTTCAGTTGCAACTTTGTGTTGCTTATCCATACAGAAGTGCGTGCTTGAGAATTTGCTTCAGAAATAAACAGATGTAAATTCATATTTCTCTTTACAATGTAATGTTCCATAAATATTTTGTAAAGTTTCATACAACACAAACAAGCGAACTGCCGTGTATTTTCCGTGGAATAACTTTTTGTTTACAAGATAAAATAAGTTTCGTGTTTGGATTTTGAGAACAACGAAGAATTGGATACAAGTGTTCGTGACAATAATATACGTACTTTCTTATAAGTATTTTATCCTTATAAGTATTTTTACCGCATTTAGTCTGAACAGTATCCTTAAAAATTTTATTTATTCAAAACCCGATGAATTACATGTATTCCAAAACAATTCAGAAAAAAATTCAGAATTTTCTATTTTAGCATGATACATAAAACATTATATTACCATAAGCAGGAATATTACCATACAAATTAGCGAACATACACTTTAAATAAATAAAAATGACAATCAATCTGTTGTAATTACATTCTTAAAAAAAAGGAATTTGATGATACAATTTTACTAGGAAACGAGTGTGAGACACGTTTTGCAACATCGTGCGATATGTGCGCAGAACGAGAAAAGTAAGACAGTATTTGTCAATTGGTTTTTATCTCTCAGAAAAGAAAATCTTCGAAAGTACAATAAGATAGCATTCACAGGATGGGTAAAGTATTTTGTCCCGGCAATGAACAATTAAAGTGAAGACAGAAAAACCAACTCTTGTTTAGAGAAGTCTTAATTACATAAAACAGCTCACACGGACACGACAAAGAGATAGGACCATTTTACGAAAAAAACCGAAACGCTCTTAATATTTTCCCAAGTTTTTTTAAAAGAATTCTCCGCAATTAAATTAACATTCCTCAAAGCTCTCCTCCGATATTTACATGCCATTGAGAATCGCGTCGTGTTGAATCGCTTTTGTACGAGTTTCAAATCCAGCGAAGAGAAGTGAGCGAGTCAATAAATTAACTCCTTTCCGCAGCTCTGAGTAAATAAATGGATAAAAATATGCTAAATTGGTGGTTTGGTGACGTTGTTGTGGCATTTGCGCTGCGAGGGCTCGCCGGCCGGCGATACAGTCAACTGAGAAAATCAAATGACATGCAAAGCGCCACCACTCATTTCAAGCAGAGCGGATATTTTGTCCCCACTGCGCCGAACTGAACCCACGTGGCTCACACATTGCGGCCTCCCCCACCCCGAGCAACCCTCCGTCGGGGGCCCACTACATGGTCTCCCGCGCGGCCACCTCGCCTGCCCGGGAATTTCCATCTCAAGCGATGAAGTGAATTACGCCCAACAGCTTGCATAATTAACTTCACATCGGCGCTCTCCACAACAGCATAAATTGGTAGCGAAACGAAATTAATTGAACTTATTCGACGCTGAGTCGAATTTGAGCCAAAAAGGGAAAAATGATCGTCCGGAGAAACATTTTTTATGAGCTATTCATTGTAATTAAGTCCTGTTGAAGTTGGAAGGTAGACATTGTTCCAGAATTCAGAGTATTTGCTAGGACATGAAAAAAGTTTAAATACTCTTAAGTAAAGCATTATTTTTAATTAGGCAGTACGATTCAAATTAGTTTTTCTCCACTCACAAATTATTTTTCAAGCAAACGAACATTCGTCTACGTTTCAAATGAAATCCGCCTCAAAGGCTTCCAGTCCTTGAAAAAAGTTGAAGACACTCGTTTCTTCTGATCATCAGGCGGCTCTCGCTTTGATAGAGCTTCTCACATGGCTCTTCTCCGCGTGTGTTTGCTACGCTGGGATACGTGAGACAAGCCGAAGCAAATAAACCACTTGTCCCGGAAAAGAACGTGGAAAAAAGGTAAATGTATCTGCTTGGAGCCAAAAGAAGACAGATTATCTCACATCGTCGTTTACCATCGGCATAAAGACGCTTCTAGCCAAGATTATATTTTCTCTTCCATCACCAGCCTTCGTTTTACTCTATCACTTACCTCCCGCCACAAATACTTATCGAGAAGTAATACAAAAAGAAAATCTCAAAACACATTATAAAAACTGAATCCGTTTCTAAAATCTTTATCCCCGCTACGACCACGAAGACTACTGCAAGGGAATGAGCCGCAATGCCTCAGCGGACTCGCGCAGCGTTTCAGTGCCCATCAGTGCGTGTGTCTTCGCCGCCAATGTTGTTGCCACCGGTGCCAGTCTTCTTCCCATTTTCTCTCCTCTCCTTCGAACTCGTACAATGGGCACGAGCGAACAACTTTTATACACAAAACCAAAAGGGGATGAGACATAAGATATCAGGAAGAGAGGGAGACAGCGAAAAAGGCGCAACGTCGGATCGGCATCTACTTAGGGGACGAGGTGGGGAATGAAAGGGTTGCGGCGGAAGCAGCGCTCTGTCGTTGGATCCGGCGACGCGACGTCTCCCCTTCCACCCCTCTTCCGCCAGCGTCACTGCGGCCTCGAGCGTTGTTCCGCGTCCCCCGCTCAACAAACGACAGCACGGGCAGAGATTCTCTTTTTCTTTGGGACTTGCACCAAGTACCGCGGTCGTCACCACCTCTTCCATCACACGGATGCAGGGAGAGATTGACAAGGAAGAGAAGCCGCGACACTAAGTGCGTTCCTCAGAAAACAGCTCAGAAGTGAAAATTTCTCTGGCGCTCACATTTCTTTGTCTCCTCCTCCCTTAGATTACTTCCAGAGTAATTAAGATTTCCAGCACCACGCGATGAGTTTCATCCGGAGTAGGACCGTCCAAATGTACACATTGTGTCAAGAGTTAAAAGAGAAACTGAAACTCCTTTGCCACATTTTGCATTTACTTGGAAAATTTAATATGATTTCTAACATTTCACGAAAAATCACACTCTCTCATTTAAGAAAACAATGAAACGAAGCAAGAACAAGTATTTCTTTCTAAATGGTATTTCCCGCAAGATATGGCATTGTCATTTTCAAGACATAACAGTTTCTGGAAAAAGAAGAAGAAAAAGAATTCTTCACAAACACGGAGAAGACATGAGGAAAATTAACGATTTTTAATAAGAGTGATAAATTGACGAAGCGTAATCACATTGACAATCTCCCTATCTAAATATAAAAATAACAGTATTTCATGATACTATGTACAAGAATTATTAATTTAAAATATTTGTTCAATGTTTTCTAGCGGTGGAAATACGAAAATTTAGTATGGCATTTATGTAATTTACAATTTTGCAGAAACAATATTACGTTTCCTGTAATATCCGCATCAAAGGGATCATCATTGAACTAATAATTGAAATTGAAAGCTATAAAATACAACATTATAGTAATGAAATGTGTAAAAATTCTAATTCGATCGTGAAACACAAGGCGAAACTTTTCAGCAACAAGGAACAGCGATATCACAACAATGATTCAGATGAAGTGAACGCGAATAGGACACCTGCGTGATGCACAGAGAGTTGTAACTGATAGAATTTTTCTCCACCCGATAAATCAGACCGTGAGGAGAGCAAGCTGAAGGTGGTGCCATAATCCTTCCCAAGAGTCCACGGCTGACCAGCGAGATGCAGTTCGAGCACAGTGGGGCAGGGTCTGAACCCTGTAACAGCTCTCACCAAGAGAAACACGACTTCATCTCGCCTTAGCGTGGCCGCTGAACAGAAGTTTCGAAATGTTTACGACCGCGTCGAACAAACCGTAGGAATGGGGAGACGGAATCGACACTGTGTGTGTGCTGTCTCTTATACACATCTAGATGTGTATAAGAGACAGNGCCAGAAATTGTGCACAGCCGTCACTACCTTCACCACTACCTCCTCCTCCTCCTCCTCCAACGAGATTTGCGACGAGAAGTGAGAAGGTAGAAATAGAAGGAAAACCGCAACACGCAGCGTCTTCTCAGCACGCGCGGTATTTCCTCTGTGGGAATCCACAAAAACTTCAAATTGCCTTTGCGGATGCTCGTCTAGATTATACCTTTGCCTGCTCTGATCTGCCAATTTCCGGGATTTACTCACGCCGCCAAAAACTTGTATGTGCATCATCTATAAATGTTGGATTTTCTTCTCAGACGCTCAAACGTAGGTTTCGAAACGTCTACATATTTCTTCCCGCCGCTTCTTTTCGAAAGCAAAATATGACATTATAAACCAAGATGACGAGCTCCAGTTGGGAATATTGATGCTCCGAAGAAGCATCACAACCCAGGAGAGAGAACTAAAAAAGATCACGGATGTTTCAAACGAGGTAGTTTTTTTTAGTCATTTCTGTTCGTGTATCTCGAACTCCGCGCTATGTCTCCGCCAGGAATCTTTCCATCCTAACGCACTATTCCTACGTCACCTGACCGAAGTGGAGGAGTTCTTACGGTGATACAGGGAGCTGTCACAAGCAAGACAAAGAGAAGGAGGGATGGGAGAGGGGATGCCTCTAGCGAAGACAGAATGAAGGCAGGACAATGGAAGGGAAGACTGGGGTCGGGGAATTCGCAAGGGGCGCCACAGTGAAGAACCAGAAACGAGTAACCAGGGCAGTGGCTGGACAAAGGAGACGGAAAAATGATATATACGGAAAGAAGGCGATCGCTGATACGACGGAACTATCGATAAAATTGTGGTTAGTTGAAGTGTCAGGGTAAAAATTGATTGAATCTAGAGTTGTGACGAGTAAAGAGTGAAGACAGAGGGGTATCTACAAAAAGTGGAGGAAAACGATCAGAAAAATACTTCCCGAAATTATGACTCAAAATGACTCAATAAACTTTTCTTGCAGAATTGGAATATAATTTATTACAATCATCCTTCAACAATAACATTCTGACAAGAGCCAAATTTTGAGGATACTCAACAAATGGTTTATGAAGAAGTCAAATACGCTAAAAATCGTGTTGCAACGTACGGACTGAATAGATGAATATATCAAGAAGCACATGTCCTCATAATCTTGCCTTTTCAACTTCACGGACCCTGTTGAACGATCTTGGAATTACCTAGACACAGTCAGCGTGTAAGTCGGCAACATTAATCGTCTGCGACTCTGCGCACGCAAGATATTAATTTGTTAACTCTGCTAAATATAAGATAATTAGGCGGAGGTTTATCTTTCGTAAGGAATGAACGGCTTTGAGAAATGAAGGAATAGGAGAATGGAAGCAGGCAGAAATTAGCGGTAGAGTCAACAGCAGACCATCGAACATTAAGGAATCACTCCATAAAAAAAGTAAATTAGAACGCAGCCATCGGAGGCATTGTACGGGTCCGCGGCCACAAAGCTAGCATCTACCATGCTCCCGGCGATAGCAAATGGAATTCTAAGAGAAGTGATAAGGTGGTGGTGTTTGGGCCGACGGACTGCTGGAATTCGAGTTCATGTCTCCAGGGAGTGAGTATCGCGGGAGACGGATGCAGCGATCGTCCCTTGAGAAAGGATGGTCAGAGTATTGAGAAAGGTCTTCTCGGGGAAGTGTGCAAGGAACCCAAAGCCACGCGGTCGTGCCTCCGCTTCACCGCCTCCTCACCCTTGTTGCCTGCTTTTGCTACTGCTATCAGGTCTCTTGGTCCCAGTTATTTAACGTGCAGTCCTCCCGCGCCCACTTATCAGCGGCAGCGCAATCTCGCCTGAGTGGCCGCCGCTGCACAATTCATGGGGCTATTTACAATTTTCATTTCCGCGGGCGGAGTGTGGCGGGAAGCGACCGCCGTTGCGGCAGTGAGTGCGCGGGTGGAGAGGAGTGAGCGCGATGGGGGCACGAGCGAGAAGAGAAGGGGAACGGCGGTCAGGCAACGGGAAAGGGAACATTGAAGATGCGGATGCCGTGAAGCGGAGCGAGTGGTGAGCTAAAGAAAATGGAAGAGCGCGGGAAGGGAAAGAGGACTGTGAGAGGGCACCGAGTGGTCAGAAGGAGACGCACCGCGGAAGGGGCAGGGGAGTGAAGGCGCCAACACGAAGCGCTGTCAGGAGAGCTCCGTGGCGCCGACGGCCCTTCCTCGACCCCGAGGGCATTAGCTGATTCTGCAGTGCCCGAGACACACGAATCCTTCTCCCTCCCCCTTCCATCCGCCCCTTCTCTTCCTCCCTTCCTCCCACTCCGCTATTCACCACTTTTTTGCACTTCTTTACCACGCCTCTATCGTCTACCCTTCTTTTAAGTTGTCCGGAAACGAAATGGGAGGAAAGGAAATACAAAATTCCATTCGCTGCATCACAAGGTTTCCCACCATCTCTGGAGGTTTAAGTCCTTTAATGACTTCCAGAGAATGTACTAGAAAATTAAGGTTGAAAAGAACCTCACTGGTCGGAGGGGGATATAAGGAGTGGAGATAAATGAATAAAGAAGGTTGTTTGTACGATGAGGAAGATGAGTTTAAAAGAGAAGATACAACAAAGTATCAATTCAATGTCGGTGTACGCTAACAGGGGAAGTAGATAAAACATGCAGAGTTAACATATGCAAAATAATGTCCACGGTCGTGAATAACAAATACCTTTAGGGATTCAATTCTAAGAGAACTGAAACCACAATAGACACCAAATGAAATGTAGCTAAAGCCGGAATAAATACGTGAAGGTGAACATACAAGAAGTCATGAGACATTAGTTTAATGGAGGAACACAAAGAAATGTGTGAGATAGGTATTGGCAGGGGTTGCTTCAATAGGGCTCCGCCTGAGTAATATGCATGTGCCTCATCCAGAGAATGAGCACTGACACATTTAATCCCCCAGGTAAGAGATAAATGAGCTTATCTACATAGGAAAAAAGGAACTCCGGAAACGGGGAGAGAAAGCTTAGAATAAGAGATACGTTGAGAAAATGAGACAGTAAAAATGCTGATTTCACTGCCAGTTCTACTGAAATAGAATCTCCAAAAGTTGAACAACAGAGAAGAAAAAAGGGAAAACGGAGTTCACCAAATGTTTCTCAAATACGTCGTTGAGGAGCCGGCAGAAGTTGAACGTCAGGAAAAGATACGAATTATGCTGCGTAGGACTGGCACAAGTTGCTGCCGAGCAGCTCTTTCACGACCTCCACTAGGACCAGCATCGTTTCCGATCTCACGAAGAACTTCGGGGACGGCTCATGGCCGCTCGAGTGTCACGTGTTTGCCCGACGCCCGAGAAAATTCTTCTCCAAAGCTGTCCGCCCGCCCTTATATTAGTCGCTAGAGTATGAGGAACAGAGGGTTGAGTCTGAGGATAAGGACGGGAACATACGAGGATCTGGGGGATGGAAACACATTGAGGATTGTTGGGGTAACATGATATTCGTGGCGAAAGACTGTGAGCAGGTGTTCATAGAATAGACGAGACGAGTTGGTGTGAGGATGGAGGAGAGGGATGAGATCTTCGAGGTACAGAGGTCGCTAAGAGAAAGGCGACAAACGATGAGCTAGCACGCGGCTCACCGGGAGTGGGAGGGAGTGTCGGGGAGCATTGTGGCAAGAGGAAGGTCACAGAAGGGGTGAGAGCGGGATCCACGCGGGGAAAGGGGTGACAACTGGGGAGAAAGAACAGAGAGAGCGCTGTGGGGTTGAAGCATAGTCGGAGACGTAGGGAACGCCGCACCGCCAACGAAGGAATAATGGTAGAAGATGCGGCGAGAGAGGCATAGCGGGGAGAAGCGTAGCGGGGATACCGCGCATACCCTGCGGGTTCTCGCGCCTCGCTGCGCCAGTGATGAGGTTTCATATTGGCGGATATCGGCACGACACTAGGAAACAGCCAGCTGCTTCCAATATGCCTTCTTCAGTTTTCCTTTTAACCCTATCACGCCTTTTATTCGAGCTTTGATGATAATGGCAATATTTCATGGGTTAAGAGGTTATTGTTTCCACTCTTATTGTTTTTCGTGTAGAGAAAATTCAGAATGTGGCTGGTTCTATGTGGAAAATTGACATAAAATTTATGGCTCCATCTTTGCTCATGAGGTTCAGAAATATTTAACATGTAGTTTATTTTCATAAAATATTTGATACATTTTACTTTATAAGTCGATACTATTTCCTTGTGCTCATCAATAAACGTAGAGTATTTGTCAAATTAATTAATCGTAAATACATTTTTGATTCATCTTTTCCTACTCTCCTTTACGTTTTATAGTTTACAAACCCAGGAGTTGAATAAATATATGTCGGAACCTGCTTCATTGAATTACATGTGTGATATGCTTACTCTAAAACGGCAAATAAGAACAAATATTACGACATTAATACACAACCTTCATAATTTCCTATGTTAAAAATTTCTGTTACTTTGATAACTCAAATGTATTATTGTAACTTTTCATTCCTCCTCTCACAAATTTACGTTCAATAGAAATATCCCAAATAACTTACTTATTTGTGTATTGTTCGTATTGCTAAGATTCAATGTGCATAAGGACATCAGAAACTAAGTTCTGAGACATGTTTCTACAATATGTTTCTCCTCAGTTTAATCAAATATCATAAAAATATTATAAGAGAATATTATTTTAACACAAAAACCCAATTACTTGACAAAATATTGCTTCATTAATTAATTGGAAGTTACTCAATTTAATTTCATACTTCTTTTTTCATTATTGTACGATGAGTATTCTATATCCGTGATATGAGAATACAGATATTATAGACCAGCATGTTATTATAGTGCGAGTGTACAATGTTGGAGAAAATCTCACAATAATTTTAAATTTCGTCTTTCATAAAATTAATTTGTTGGCATACGCATGGAAAACCACGTTCATCATTATGACATATCGAATTTTGCCATTATTGTTAATCGTATTACGACAATAAAGAGGAAAAGTTGTTATTATCTACTGTCTTTTCCGATGCCATGCATCACACAATTTGTTAAATTTATTTTACATACCTATGTCGAAACACACAATTCAATGACATTATTTGAAGAGGATAATATCACTAAAATATTACCCATCCATTACAATGCTATCGACAACAATTTAACTATGCATATTCCTTACAAATTCTTCACATCGTTCCCCTTCATTAATAATATCCTTATTATATGTCCGCTATCATACATATGTATACACTGTTTTCAACTATGTCCGTTAACTATCATACAATAATATTATAATACCAGTTTCTCAGGGAAGTTTCCAGTATTTGATGCATTTAATACCAGTGCTGGAATATTAAATTATTACATTAAAAATATCAAACATCATCATTCAAATTTCAAATAAAGAGTCTGTAATTCTAAATGATTTTTCTCAATGAGCCCCATCGATACAAGCGTTAAAATTAATTCCATAAAATGGCATTTTTTTAAATAACTGGAACAGTTATTGAACATATTGATTATGAAAGTAAATGAGAAATGATTGAACATGTTGATAGAAATGCTTTACATGCATTCCATTTCTTTACTGAAATACCTATATTATATTTAGAGCTACAAAATAATTTATTCATTCAAAACAAGAATTATATAACTACTTATCTTGCAAATTAGAAACACTTGAAATGTTTGCGAAATTTTTGTTATATATACTAAATCTTACGAAAAAAAATTTATTTCAAAGTTTATACAACACGTGACCTAGAATCTACGAGGCAATTAAGCGTGTTTTGCTCCCTGATGAATACTACTTTAACGCGTAATTCCACAAAATTCAAGAGTCCATAAAAGACTCATTTTCCATGTAAGTGTTCCCAGTTGGAATGTACCGGAGAGCAACGTCAGGCTGTGTCAGTGTTGCGCAGCGAAGTAGAAATAGTCTCACTTCGAAATCAGTCCATATCAGTCAGTGGAGAAGAGTCGATTGAAAAATTTAATTACTATAAAACGCGCGCTCTGCTCTGCATCGGCCGCCCTATCTGGAATGCTTCCAAGCGTTTCATATAAAAGTGCCAGCTCGCACATTTCCCTTGAGTCGCTGTAAGCGATCGACAGGACGAACATTCCAACCGTCAAAAACTTCCCCGCACAAAAGGAGCTGAACTTCAATACGCAAGAAAATTGTTACAACCTGTCCTGCAATCTTTCCCTCGTGTGTATTTCCCATTTCGTGGCAGTAAACGTCTAACTAACAACACAAAAATAAACATTTATTGAATGAGTTATCAAAGTGAGATTTCATGGTGTATTCAGTAATGTTTAAAATAAATTCTCCTTTCATGCGATTTCTAAACAAAGATAACTTATGCTAATGTATAGCATGACTCTCTCAAAGGAAATAACCATGAATATATTTAATATATAATAAAATGATTTGTAATCCACAAAACATATTAATTTTGTTTAGCGTACATATGATTTAAAAACTATATACGCAATGAAATGCAAACAAAAAAGTAAATGCAAAAAATCATATGAAAACTAAAGAACCAAAAGCTATGTTCTTCCAGCAATTATTTGATGAGATGTGGTTCTACGAAATACTATTTACATCATTGGGAATCTGTTGGCAAGGTCACAAACTGTTGACGAAATGTTTTGTTCTTATGATAGAAAGCATTAAAAATCTTCCAAGAACGGTCGTATTTCTTAATAAAATGAATTCCGTATAAATTATTATAGTGAGAAAACAGTCATATTCAATATTACGAGCTATAACACAAAAAGGGGATTTGTCCACGAGAACAGCAAAATTAGAAAACGATAAATAAAATATAAACAAATCACTCATTCCTTTCATTAACTTTCAACTACATAAAATCACACAATCATATATTATCATTCCTTTCACGAATAAAAATTAATATTCCCAACACTCCAGCCTCAAAACGGAATTCCTCGACTCTGCCAAACAAGAAACGAAAGTTTCCGGCAGGTGCATCAAAGTAGAGCTGTCTTCGGAGCAGTGTCAAGTCGCCGCACTTCTCTGGGTGTGACGAGCTGGAAGCGCAGAGAAGCAAACGCATCTCGGCACTACGTCTGCGTGGTGCAGGTTGCGGCAGCGCCTTCTCCTCCAGGCGCTGCGGAGTGGTGAGCGACGAAGTGCGGTGAAGCGAAGTGAAACGCCGCCTTGAGCTTCGAGCCGCACGCGCACCAAACAATGAGAAGAGTGAGCGCAGCCACACGACCAGGTAGCAGTTTCCTGCAATGCAGTCCTTTCTCACTTCGCGTGAGGTATTACTATATATTTTTTTTATTTCCCCTCGAGGTATTCGTGAATGCTCTTATCATGAGAGTCCGAAAATATTATTTAAATTGATTTCGATTTAATGCGATAATTAATTTACTTCAAAAATAATTGTAGCCAGAAATCTGATGAACGGTACCCTTGCCGTCATGTAGCTAGGTCAAACGGTAGAGATCCACGCTCTTCTAAAATCATGTCTAGGGCACAGTCTTCGCGCAGTCACTCACGGCGCTAGTTTCTACCAGATATTTAATAAAAACTAACAAGGCGTCATTCACAAAAATGCCAAAATGCGTAAAAAATGTTTTCGGGTTAAAGAAATTGCTCATTTAGTGAGCAATTATTATTCCTCGAAAGAAACTCGCCTCACCAGGAAAGAAAATATTTCCCTCTCAGAACATCAATTTTACGTCAGAGATCACACTACTAAAAATGTTGAGTGATTCTCTTTATTTCTCCGCAAAAAAATTTAAGAAATTTTAATACACCACAAGAATTCTCAAACAGTTCTTTACAAGCGCAGTTTTTTTTTTCAGACCCGTAGCGCTTACTTGCATTGCTTCAATATTGAGTAAAGGGAACTGTCACATTTAATCTTTGCTTCGTTCAGAGAACGGCAATGTGCACAGTTTGTAAGGTCAAGAATATTGGCTTGGGTCATGTTATTGCGTACCTTCACTTCCAGCCTCGAATGCGAATGGATGAGGGTAATGATTTGTGCGTTTGGAAATTCAATAGTTTCAATGATTCAAAAATAGTTTAAATTGGAATCCAGTTCTTGTGGCATTCAATTATTTTTTTTCTATATGAATAAGTGTTTTATGACTTCCGTAATAAAGTTCATTCGCGTACTTTATTCAAAACTATAGGAATCATCTTCTACCGTTTCAAGACTTACGTTCTGCGACGTCTATTCCCATTCAGAGCAATCTAAAGAATCCTTAATCCATTCGCTTTTCACATTATTGTCCCTTTTATTTGGACTTAATGGTACTACAGCATAAAGTCTGTTACGTCCGGAATTATGCATTTCCATCTTTAATTTTTTCATTCGATATATAACATCAAAATTGCTATTTTTGCTCATTCGTATTGAGAAAAGAAACATTTTATCAATATTTCTAAGAAACCTTTTAAGTGTATATATGAATTACTTATTGATCTTTCTCCGGAGCTGTCACTATTGGCGTCACAGGCTTCAGCAAGGCACCTGGATTTTCAAACACCGTGCAAATTTAATTTTGCATTAATTGTCATTTCAAAGTAATCACATGTTCTAACTAAATAAATAATTAAAAACTTACGACCTTTCATGGACGAATAAATTTTTTAATTTTATGTGAAGAGCTCACTACGTTTCGACGTGGATTAACGTCGGTGTCAGGTGATCATGTAATAACAAATTATGACAATAGGCATAACAACAGGATATCCAATCTTTCATAAAACGAATTTTTTGAAATCCTTTTTTTTCGTAAAATGTTACCAACATAGCTACAATAACTCAGTAAACAGCATCAGTTACATTAAGAATGTAATTAAGTAACGAATTTTAACGAAATACTCGTAACAAGAGGATCAATCGTCAATTCTATTCTATACTTTATGAAGAATACCCTTTGAAAGGTTTCTTAACGCCCAAATAATAATTAATTCTAGGAATAACAAACACAAAATGCATTGCATATAGAATAAACACCGATACACCGGAAAATTCAACTAGCGTTGAAATCCTTCGATTATTATTTATTCCCAAGTTAAATGGTGCTAATCCACATTACTTTGTAATAGTGTTCTGTAAAATAAACACACCAAAAATGTGGCGTAATACAAGTTGTTTAAATAAATTTTATTAAATAAAGAGAAGAAGAAAATACCGTTAAATATTCTTTGGTATTCATATTTTCCCTGAACAGTATTATTTAGATTCAAAGAGACGACATAAAAAAATTTCATTATTATTTTCTTCCCCACATGGTTTTACGTCGAGTTCTACTTTACAGGAATGTTTATATTTGCATCTTAATATTTTTTTGGGGAAAATATATATGTGTAATTTAAGACGGGAGTAAGTTTGATAAAACATAACTATGAAACAAAAACTGATTACAAATAATCAATACAAAATTTTCAAATAATACTCTGCTCTATGTTCTATTAATGTTCGTAATGTTTTCATAATGTAGTAATAC
Organism: Laupala kohalensis; assembly: GCA_002313205.1. Lineage (NCBI taxonomy): Eukaryota > Metazoa > Arthropoda > Insecta > Orthoptera > Trigonidiidae > Laupala > Laupala kohalensis. The sequence goes on from NNCF01126134.1 coordinate 495,866, forward strand.
TTTTATATTTATATTGTCATTTGTTTGGAAATTAAAATTATTTTTTATGTCTTGTAATATTGCTCTTATCCTTTTTACTATTATCTATCTGGATAATAATCTAGTAATTTGAAAAGATATAGGAAACCTAATGTACACACACAATTACTAATACTTCATGTTTTCATACTGGTGTACATTATAATGATGTGTTTTCTCGAGAGATTCCCGAAATGATCAAATGTTTTCACAATTTGTTGAATTAAAAAACAAAGTACAGATATCACACACGAGAGTGCACTCGAAGAAGATCAGTGTTTTCAATTCTCAAAAAGGTTTTTTTCTACGCTGCTCTTAATAGAGTCAATGCACTTCTTTTCTCGAATTTTGACAGAGGTGAATAAAGGGAATTAAAACTTAGCCAGAGTACTCTAAATACATCAAAAGATTCTGAAGTATTTGTTGGAAAAAATACCACTTTTTAAAGTTTGAATAATTATAAAAAAACTAAAGATTACGATTGATAGAAATTTAAAAAATCTATACTTATAAGAGTAGAGTTTTCCTTATTTTGTCGTCTGTTGCTCCCCGTATTGATCTTCCCCGTGAAATGTTGTCTCACGAAACTTACAAACCGAGGAGAGTTATAGGAATATTTGGGGATTTTGTAGATCATATCAAAGGACCATAATGGTGTCATTGTTATGTTAAAGAAAATTTGTGAAAGATTAAAATTTGATATTTATTGTAAGTAAAACTTTTCTCTCGCTTCATGCAAATAATGAGAGAAATATTAGTCAAGACTTTGAACATTTTCAAAGTTTTATTGAAATAAACTATTTATGCGGTACGGTAAGTTTCATTTAAGAATGACATATTGCACAAAATTTTGCCAGGAATTTGCAGTGAAAATGCATTAGAACGTTACCAACACGATTTTTGATTATCTGTTACAATCATTTAAAAACATCATAAAACATTTTCATTGCTGTCTGCGGTATTATTACATGAAAACTAAATTTTTATTAGATACACAAATTCTTTTAAGTAGGTTATTTTTTGTTAATAACGTGAGATAAATATTCCATAATAATAATTTTATCGAAAATAGATTTTCATTATTGTGATACTGATTTTTTTTACCTCGGTTTTCCAGTTGTTTGATGAATTTATCCCTTTTTAAGACCCGATGAATCAGTGATATAAATGTGTACAATNGAATTTATCCCTTTTTAAGACCCGATGAATCAGTGATATAAATGTGTACAATGATAACTATTTCACGATGTTAAGAAACAAAATAGAAACATGCCTTTAACATTTTACAAAGTTTTTCGTTTTTCAAATGATTAACTGTTAGTTCTTTCGATGCACATGCAACAAAAACATCGGAAATGGAGTCATCAGCGCAGGGATAGAATAGAAAAGATGTTGATTTAACAACAGGACCACACAAATATACTCAAACGTATAGCAATCATCTTTTGACTCGTTGCACTAGAGACAGTTTGCCTGAGACCTCGCCCAAGTTGATACGAAAAAAGGCAATTGTACACTCTATAATGTACAATTGTACATACAAAAGGCAATTGTACACTCTATAACACCCAGAATAAAACATCATTACTACGATAAAGTGCATGATAACTAACATGAAACGACATTAACGCTTAGTAGCAAAAACTGATAGAAAATATCGAGGTTTCATCATTATTAGCTCGCAAGAACTGCGTATATTTCGCTTTACTTTTGGGATGTTGAATATTTTACTTTTGAGCGTTATATGAAATTGAATTAAGAAGTCGCTAGGTTAAGAAATACAAGAACTTAAGAAAATTTCATTAAGTTGCTGAGGATATAATTTTTCTCGTTATCACTTAGCCTCATTAAGATAAGAATCTTTCCATAAAATGTAATGATTAAAACCAAAAAACCATTTCTTTTGTGAAAATGGATACAAGTATACTATATTAGAACACACAGACTATTATCATGTTGCCGCACAATGATCTACTTACTTTTGTTTTCGAAGCGCCTAAATTCTCTTAGTCTCTTTGATCTCAAGAGATGTAACACGTGACCTTAAGCTTTTAATTCAATTCATTCATCTCGTTCAGCCTCAGCCGTTCCGCCGTTTTTCTACTTCATTGCTTCCACTAATTCCCTCCCTTTGTTCTGCAGGGAGTCCTGGACGTCTGCCCTTCCTAGACCGCAACTGCTGGCTTGGAAACGCTCTGCTGGTCGCCGGGTTGCCTATTCTGACGTCACCTCACGACACGGACGTCTCGGCGAACAAACAGCGGAGGTTGCCGAAGCTCCTGGCTCCGACTGGACACACACCGACTGGAGCGAACGCGACCCAAGCTGTGTGTGACGGCAATGACGCCCAGTGTGCGTTAGTGTAGGCCTTGTTGGTGGTCATCGACATTACTAGACCACTCCGTTGACAGACTCGAGTCCCTTTCAAGCTTTGGTCGGAAACCCTGTTCGTTAAATCATGCCTCCATCACTACACTACATATGAAAATCAGTTTTCAAATTACGAGAAATTCATGGATCCTTCTCGTAGTTCATACCATTTTAACACAATATTTTCAAAAGTGTGTGTGTTAGAGCTCTCACTTTGAAATTTTTTTCTCTCAAATGAAACGTGTTCATTTCTCCCAATTTCAGTGCAGAACCAATAGATCGGAATCCTTAAATTCTAGAAAATATTGCCCGTACCATGGAATAGTATAACCCACGTATTCGCCATTGATTTATAGAGCATCGTAATATTATTTGTAAATACTATTGAACCAAATTCTCTTGTTTCACTTATAACGGGCCAGCTCGGAAGTGAATAAGATATAATTTTCGTATGTGATTTAAGTCAGCTTGAACAGCACTTGAGAGATGAAAAAAACCTTCGAAATGTGCCTATAACCGTTAATTAATTGATACTTTAATTGTAATTGTACAACAAAAACCTTAAATTAAGAAATCGTTACGTGACAGTAAGAGGAAATGTATTTGCTAATTAAGGGTCGAGAGTAAAGTGTATATCTGTAGACGGCAAATACGCTTTCTTGACACACAGTACACGTCACTTTGAAGTTTTCGCTTCCATTTTTCAAGCACAGAACCCTCGATCAAACTGTATTCCTATGTGAAAATGAACCTGGGCTACAGATGTTATGTAAATGCCACTTCGGCTCATGCAATATACACCTTAAGGCTTTTTATTTCATGATATATCAGTTCAACCGTCGTAAATAAGCATATTTCTTCTGGGTACGAAGGATATGTTATTACTATTCAATTAATAGTCCCTGCAATTCATGAATGATTTATGAGAAGGTTAATCGTCGTCCTCCATGGAAANGGCTACAGATGTTATGTAAATGCCACTCCGGCTCATGCAATATACACCCTAAGGCTTTTTATTTCGTGATATATCAGTTCAACCGTCGTAAATAAGCATATTTCTTCTGGGTACGAAGGATATGTTATTACTACTCAATTAATAGTCCCTGCAATTCATGAATGATTTATGAGAAGGTTAATCGTCGTCCTCCATGGAAATGTACGAAACTGAATGTTCATGGACTGGAAGATGGAAACAGAAGTTCAAATTTTAATTTTACCCATAATCTCAATAACAAATTTATATTAAAGAATCAGATGTTGAAAATAGTGGGTGTATTGAAATAATGTGTGTTTACTAACGTATCAGAACAATTTCTGGTAAATGGACCACTGAATACTACTTATTGGTATAATAAATGAATTCTAACCTCGTGGAGAAAGATCCGTACCCGTTTCTAGTGCGAGGTTTCCTCAAGGGTAGCATTTGTAATTTTTCATAACATTAAACGTCTTGAATTCATTCGAAAAATGTTTTCTATAGAAGTGAAAGAAATGTATTTTCTTAAAACATATTATATAAGGTATCAGAGGGTTTTACAACTCGATCGGTATTTTGGCGCATTCCCACCTCTAGCGGTTAATATACTCGGAAAGGGGCTGAAGTTCCTCACAATCACTTTGAAAAGGGTACATGAGTGATAAAATATGGGACATCTCACAGTAATAGGCGATCATGGGAGCGCTCTAAAAGAGTGGGTTGAGATAGCTCGGTAAATTTGAATTCTTCTCCCAAGTATATTAAAATAATGTCTCATGAATCATGGCGTTTTTAAAATCATTTTTCATCATGGAATCGACCTGTTATCGTTTGTTTTAGCGTAGAGTTGACGAGAAACTTGTAAAAAAGACTCCTTTCAAAATGTTGACAATTACCTTTTATTGCCCATGGGAGCAATATTAACATAATGGCGGAAAGGTTACTTTCTCGACAATATAACACTACAGATCGGTTAGTTAGAGACTGATAGACGTGCACACTTTCAATTTATGTTCCTTTATCCTTATTTTTTATTAGTAGTACCGATTTTCGAAATAAAGCTATCAACGGTTTACTTCATTTCTGAATCATTAAATCTGAAAACAAAGTAGTTTCTATCAACATTTGTATCGTTTATCTAATTTTTCAACAAAATATCTTAATATATATATTTTCAGCTCAATAGTTCGATATATATTTTTCATGATTAAAAGAAGGTGTCCCACAATCAGATGGTCGTAATATGGCTCAGAGGTAAGGGTTTGAAAAATCAATATTCTCACACTAAAATGGTTGGGAAAGGAATGGCAGATTTTTTCTTCTAATTAGACAGGTAGTCTAGACCGTAATGTAATTGATTTTCAAAAGTTTTTAACATGAAAGCAGAAAAAATTCCCAAAGCTTACGAGGACCATAATATGCGTCGATACTAGATTCTATGTCTAGAAACATTTTGTTTAGAAATGTTTTTATCTCAATTCTTAAAATTTGTTTTGAAATAATTTTTGCCCGTGAGGTTTTGAAAATCACACATGCAAATTTACACGGTCCCAGTATTTTTACCATTTTTTTGATAATGGAGAAACCAAAAGCAAACGGAAATTTGGAAAGAAAAGAATTCTTGCTAAACACCAAAAGTAAAAATAATATGACCAAATGAAAAATTAAGCTACGAGACGATAAAATTCATCAGAAACGATTTAGAGAAGTAAGTCCTCAAAATATAACGGTATATTTGTGAGGTGATATTTCTGCAACAGCATCTTCCCTGAAAAGGATGCTAATAAAAGCTCCAATTAGCATACTAAAAAATAATTGAATAATTCGAGATGCGATTTCATTTGCTCACCTTCTTTTCTAGTTGTTCCATAAGACGCTTGGCGTGCTAGTGTTGGCTTTCCAAGTTAATAAACTATTTTCAAAAGAGTAAATGCCTCCCACTTATAATAAAAAATAAGGTTATCTTACGAAAAAAAGAATTTAAGAATTCTGCGATTATTGTTATAACGAGACAAATACAAAAGCAAAATATGACCAAACTAACTCAAGAGGCACACTAAAAAAATACTTCATAAAGATTCAGAAATGGAAAGGCAAAAGGATTCAGGTAAAAGTCCCCGGTAATACGTGATGTTAAAATAATTCTTTACCTCAGCAATGAATATGATGAAGAAAAAGAACAAGAGAATATTTGTACATATTTCTTCCATGTACCCTACACGTGGAGAAGATATGTGATAACTTTCGGTCAGGTGAAAATGGCGACGAGACGGGAATGTGGAAGGCGAACGGGTGGTATAGTGGTTAACACCCCTGCGATCAAGGCAGGTGTCCCGGGTTCGATTCCCGGTTTGTCGCAATTTTTACCCGACCGAAAGTCATCACAAGAGAAAATTTATTATATCATTATTCACGTGATGTATGTGTGTTTAGTATTCAGTCTCTCCTCGAATATGTACGAATGAATTCACGAGGACACAAAACTTGACACCTCGTCACATTGATGTTAAATGTCCATTAATAAGTGTTTTGAAACAGTTTCGAATTGTAAAAGTTCAAACTACTCGGTAAACGTTGAAGTGGATTCTACGCATACTATTCGCTACCACCAGTGCACAAGCACTATTCTACTCGTTCAAAGTTTCAGGATCGGTGAATTCAAAGTGTTGATGTTTCGAGAAAAAGTATAAATAATAATAATAATAATAATAATAATATTGTGATATTATTATTAACAGAAACTACGAAAAAGAAGGTTCGTCTCCTTGGCCTTGTGTTAACGAGTTGTATTTATTTCATACACGAATTAAAATTTATTTGATTTAATAATGTTTGTTATGATGGTTTTATTCGATTAAATAAATTTCCAGATGTTACCAACGATGTTTGTAGATGACAGCGAGTGCCTTCTAGTGGCAGGGACGGTAATTGTTTAATATCAGTCTAAGAGATATATCAACCTTAGTTAACAAAATACTTTACCATTTAAGTATTTTTATGAGATTTGTGAGCGTTAATAATATTAGCAAGAAAATGACTTTGTTAGTGAAATAAATAAATGGAAAATAAGTTAAATGTCTGGGACGTAGGAGTTCTTTCTTTTATATTTCAGTGAACTTTTAATAAGGCATAAATCTAACTATGTAAGTAATAGTTTGAATATACATAAAAAATAAACCCATCTGTATCTTCCAAAGTGTTGTCATTATTGCTCGTGGTACCCAAGAAACTCAATGCAAATAGTTTTCAGCGTCTCTTTACTGAATGGCACTCCGGATTCGGAAAGAAAAAATTATCTCTGACTCAGTTTTACTCAGCGACCTAACAAAAAATTCTTTCCCCTAAATGTAATGAAAACATTTAATACGTATGAGCATTTTATTGCTTGTATGTAAAAAAAGCCATTCATCTGTCTCTTCTTTCATAAATGTCAAGAGACGAATCCTCTCGTTTATTCTCTGGCATTCGCGATGGAACGGGACAATCAAAATCGAACTTCTACTACGATGCATACTCAAAGTCCTCATCTCCATGTCTCATAAAATACAATATGGCGATCAATGACACTGGAAACAACTGCTTCGGTGATGGATGTCTTATAAGAGGGAGAAAACTTCAAACAGATTGCATTTTGAAGCATAGTGGGTAAACATTTTCCAGGACCGCAGTTTCATAGCACATTGATAACTTTCATTTTTTTAAACTGGACAAGGAAAAATACGAATACCCTTTAAAGATGATGCATAAATTAATAGCATGTATACTACAAATTATCACGTACAAACAAAAAGGAAATTAAAACATTTGGTATATCGTGTTCGTTCTTTTATACTTCTTTCGACCCCATATCGGTCATCTTCAGGTCCTAGCACTACCGTACCACCTACTTCACCACATAGCATTGTTATGGCATGAAAATGACCGACCTGGGTCGAAAGAGCTCCCGCCAAAGAAAAATATAAAAAACAGGAACGAGATGTTAATTAAATGCTATAATTCGAATTTCACCGTTAACGTCTTATCAGAAGTAGCAAAAAGGAAATTACTTTGACTCAAGAATCTCTTTTTATGGATGCGGTAGGGTTCTTTATTTTTCACTGTTCACAGATTCATTGGAGTCTTGAGATTTTCTTCACGACAAGAAAAAACATTGTTGATAACTTCAATTCATAACTTCTGAATACCGACTTGAGGAAGGTTGGTTACGTCAACCATGGCCATTACGTCAACTATGGTAAACACTGTTGAATGAAAATAACATTTTTCCTGTCATTGCTCCAAACCATTTTATTTTTGCATCATTAATCAATCACGTGTGTTTCTGAAGTCATACATAAATAACACAATCAATCTAAGAGTAAGATAAACCTAATTAATTTCAGGAAAGGAATTCCTTAAAAAGGATAGACTTAAGACTGACTCTTAAGGCGGAAGGCTTATTTAAGTATAATATATGTCAAACAAAAATGAACTATTCAAATACATGAGTGATGGAAGAGTCATGAGAATATTTTTTCCAATGAGACGAAATGAAGGTACGAAATTTAATGCTTCCCGTCATGATATAGGTACGCTTGCTGTACTTTGTTTATATCAATTACACCTACAGGTAATTTAATTGACAGTACAAATGTAGATTCACAATGTATATTCAACGAGATATCTAGTGAATAATCCTACAATGAAATAAAAAGACTTTCCACTCAAACAGGAAATTACACCCAAAAAGCATGCCAACAAAATGTAATTTGTTCATTAAAAGTGAGGTGGAGCATTGCACACACTAAAGTTTGTGCATTTATATAACCAGTAATACTCCGTGACTATACTACACACAATGTTTTGTCCCATCTCCTAATAAAATATCTGCCAGATAATTTCTGAGAATAATCAGAAAAATAACTCTATTTCATTATAATATGAAATTATTGAATTAATACATAAAATCAGAGATTTTAAAATTAAACCAAGTGCGCTTCATAAGATGCTAATGGAAACATTTTACACATAATGAAATATACAAAGCAACACACCGATATGCATCTTTGATATGTATGTTTTACTAATCTAGAGAGAACTTGCCACAACTTACAATATCACGGCGTTGAAATTGTAGCACATATTAAATTGTATTCTAACGAGCGTAAATTTTTGAAAATAAAATGTTTAACACAGAATCGTAAATAAAAAGGTTGGCCATCCACATCAAAACTTTAGTACTCTTCATGACTAGAGATATAGAAGTTCCGGTACTAATGCTATGGTTAATGTGCAACTAGCTGAGACTTATAAAAATTATTGTAAAAGCGAATGATTTGCTAATATTGGCGAACTAAGAAAGTAGCAATTAATCTTTGAAAGAAAGCTGAATTTTCAAACAATTCTTTGTGTGTGACAGATACGTACAATCTAGATAAGCATCATTCAATATTTTTAAATAGCTACAACTTGAGCTCTACACTTATTGTTTTCTTCTTTTTGTGCTTTTCTATAGTTAAATTGTATTTCAATGTAAATGACAAAATTCGTCATTAGAGAATAACGATTAAACATCTGAAATATTAAAATATCAAAATCCGACTATTTTCATATTTTTTATAGTTGACGTGGTAATAAATATTTTCATTAAACAGTGAATTAAAATACCCTGATAACGAATAGTCAATTTGGCACAAGGTGACATCTTAATATTACTGTGTGTGTATTACTGCACCACAAAAATTCCGTATATTATGAAATTGTCAATTGAATTATATATGTGAAAAATATATTAAATCGTGATGTACGTCAACTAGTATATCACTTCGCCATTTATCTTTCAGAAATACGTTTCTCTTCCTTTGTTTTTTCATCATTCAAAGACTCTCCTTTATTTGATTTTAATATATTTTAGTGACGGAAATTATTTTACTTCATAACGCAATAAATTTTAATATTTCTATTTACATGAAATCTGTAACTCAACATTTAAAAAAATGGAAAAAATTATCCAGAGCATTTTGAAGCGGCCGTTTGGAAAGCTGAATGGCCTGTGTAATATAATATTTTGTTTTCAGTCGATGAACGTACGCAATAGATTACAAGCACAAGTGAGGTCAACCAACCATGGAAATTAGTACTAAATAGTTAGTTATGGAAATGTTATTTTGGGTTCCTATAATAATGTATTATAAAGTAACTCTGGCTGTCCGTGTCATTGTGTGCTAACATTATATAATATGTATGATGTCACAGCATAGCCCGTCATTTTCTGTCATTCATATCTATAAATTAATAAGATAAATGCAATGAAAGCGATTTCGTATGACTCTACCACCCGCAGCTGTCAACAGACATGTAATAACGGAATAATTTATGAAACGATACGCGTCCCATTAACTTTGCGCACTTATCAAAAAACGTAAAAGCGTTTACGGTGTCGTGAACCCGCCCGACCGCGTAGGAGCAAACGGCAGACGCAAGCCTTTCATTGGCGAACTCATCGCCGACGGCTTTGATCGCGAGTCGAAAGGCGCCATTCTTTTCCGATCGTGTCAGAGGGCAGAAAGGAAATAGGCCCCACCGCCAGGGGCGCTATAATCGACCGCATTGAGCGCGTCGCCAGCAGCAGCGTTCGGACCGGCCGGTGGCGATCGGCGCGACAAACCAGCGGCAAGACGTAGCGGTGCTAACTGCCAGTTGAAGCTCGCCTCACGGGTGTGGGGGTGAGGGCGGAGAAAGCGAGCAGTTGGCGACGGAAAGACAAAGCTAGGTCGGACGCCCACGAGGAGGGGTCAAGCAAGAAGGCGATAAGAGATGGCGCTAGAATTGATTTCTTTCCTGCACAATCGCGGGGATGACGAGCGAATAGGAGCGTAGATACGCACGATTGTTGAAAGTTAAAGAGTGACAAGAACGTTAAATGACTAGATGTTCAAAATGTTTTAAGAAAGGAAAACGAGCAAAGGGGAAATGTTGAAGGAAAAAGAGGAGACTTTCCGGAGATAATGAAGCAATCCTATGAAGATAAACTCCAAGTTCCGTAAAGTTCTAACGCATTCTAAAGAAAGCAAGAGGAAGACTGAGAGAATAGTAATAAAGTCGTGTGTACGGTATCGTGAAAAACGATGGGGAGATTCGTGGGAAAAAAAGGATCCGCTTTTGCGGTTTTTTAGTCCAACACAAGATCAAAGAATGAGCTTGAGAAGATAGGCTTTTTGTACGAGAAAAGTTTACCGGGGTAAAGGTGTGAGCCGGAGAGGAACCCAATTGCAGCATCTGGACGGCACCCAGAGGAGAAGAGTCATTCCACGAGCACTATTTCATTGCGCGCGCGCTAGAGAGAGAGAGAGAGAACAAACGAGGATATATGCTGGAGAGTTAGTCAAAACGCCACCTTCCTCCTTTCCACTCGAGAGTGCCAGGGTACGAGAGGTAGGTAAAGGAGAAAGCACCGTAAGAGAGGCGGAGAGCCAAGTACCGAAGCCACTAAAGAAGGAAGGGGTTCCGAAGCAAAGGACGGGGAAAGGCGGTCACAGCTCCATTGTGCGCGCCACTGACAATCGACTGGGCAACTCGGAGGAGCCGCGGGTCGCGACGGAGCCGTAAAGGAGGTGACTGCACACAGTGGTGGGTGCAGAGACGAGACTTCAAGCGACGACGCCGTTCGAGTAGCGCCAAGCACGCTTTGAAAGCGAGCGGGAGGAACACGAAGGCGGCAAACGTGTGACCACACGCGGGCGTAACAAAGAGTCGCGAAGAAGCTAGAGGTCTCCAGAGGGCATGCAACCACTTTCTCAAAGATGTGGCGGCGGAAGGCGGTATCTGCCGCACTGCTGGAGAGAGCATCCATCCACGACACATAAGAAGCACTGGAGGACGGTAGGGAGAAAGGGGAGGCAAGAAGGAAATGAGGGTGGCACAGGCAAAGGCCACGCTGCTGGATGAAGGCGGTCATGAGCTACATCTGCCCGCTTCCAAGTCCGGCCCAACTCTGGCGACACAAAGCGTTCTGCGGGTGCCGCCACTGCACTGAGCTTTGGCAACGTCCAGTCTCTTCGCCCCAACTATCACCAGGCAGATGCCACCACCCTTCCAGAACACCTTATCTCCTAAATTACAGGCGAAGGTCACTTACGCAAAGGTCTCCTGATCCATGATTGTTTCGTTTTGCATGATAGGTACTAATACTTAAAAAAAAGAAATTTAAGCCGTTTTCTGGAAACTACAATTTAAATAGTGTCTCATTTTTTTACCTTTTAAAGTGATTAAAACAAGTTCCCTACTCTACGTCCAGTAATAGAAGTCTAGAGTGGAGAAAAATCACATTCACCAGTACGTCTGGAGTGACAACAAGGTTGAATGAATGAAATTGACTTACTTATTCACCAGCAGAAAAAACTAATGACTCGTAGTCTGTATGGGATTTTTCCACACCACACGTGCCCTGAAGGAGGGCAACACACGTCAACCTTCATCTTCTTTCTTCCGACCTCCAGCCCTTCGACATTCAGGTTTCGAATAGGGGATCCGGGTAGAAATCTTTCCGATTCCTTCCGCTCGCGGTGACCGGCCACTCGCCATGTTTCCGCGCCGCTAGCCGTGGGTGGCCGCGCCGGGGTGGAAGGGTGGCCGCAGCCTGACAAATTGATTTACTGCCCGCACCACCATTGCAGCCGCCGCCGCCGCTGCCACCGCCTCCGGCCAGGGTGGCGGCGTCACCTCCGCAGTCGGGCCGTTGCTGCTGCCGCCGCCGCCATCCCACGCCACCAAACCCCAACCTCCGGCGGAGGCGCGTGATGGATGACTGGCCCGAGCCAGCACTACTCTGCCGCCTCTCCTCTCCGTATTTCGCCCCCAACGTCACCCGCTGGCCTCGCCACCACCCCGCCCCGCCCCGTCGATATACTTCGTTCCTGGGCGTCCGATTTCAATTGCTAAACCCATCTCGTTTCATAGTCGCCTTCCCAAGATTGATGCATTCGCTGCCGACGGGTGCGCAGTCGAGGTCTCCGTCACTCAGAGGGCGAGACGAAGGGACGGGGTTGGCGAGATGCGGAAATAGCAGGGACTCTGCGTTATGGAGGGAAGTATTGCTAAGCAGATTGGAGAGTGCGTCGAAACTCGAGAATGTGTGAAAGGGATGCGCCGCAAATAAATGTAGGAAAAGTAGAGTTCCAGAAGTCCCCGAAAAAAAAGTAAATAAACGCACGGAGCAAGAAGATAGGCCAATAAGGCCAGAAAATAAAAACAAGGCAGTAGGAAGAAAAATAAAGAAGCAGAAAGAAAGAAGAAAAAACGGGAAGAATTGAGACGCTGAAGAAAACTACACATGAATGATAAGCAAGAAAATTTCGAGATTAACAAGGAAAAATTATAGAAAGAGCAATGCGCATCTATACAATCTAAAGAGAATGGTAGGCGACATCTCTCCTGAAAATATATACAAATCAGATCACAGACGAACAATAATTAGGAAATACTGGATAAGAACAAGAGTTGAAGCATATAAACCACTTAGCCTGAGAATTTCACCAATAATTTCGTTTTGTAAGATCTGACTGATTACACATCAAGGAAATCAATGCACTCGGACATCAACGTCACGCTGTTTTGCGGGACTAGGGACAACATATCTCACGTGGTCCTAGGTTAGGGATAGCCGTTGCTTGTCACAAGTTTGTGCAGTCCACCCTTTCTCGTGAGCCACTATCGAGCTCTTTCAAAGCTCCGGCAGAAACAAGTTACCCCCCACCCTTCCCTCCCTCGCGAAGTATGTGAAGTATTACCATTTGCGTTACAAACTTTCTGCTGGAGAGGGAGGAATTCCAAACCGCCCTCCATCCACGCAGCTCACAGTGTCTGAACGTGCTTACTCCGCTTTCGGCTGTTGTTTTAAGTGGGTCGAGTTTTATGAGAACGCCGAATAAATGCGGGAAACACAGCGTCCTACACGCCCCCGAAACACATAAATTTTAAAATCTCTCATACAAGTATAATTTTCTTTCGTTCCCACATCGATATATTATACATCTCCATACAAGTGCAATATACTTCGCATTTCAATCCAGTAATGACGTTATTTATAACAGTCGGAAAGATCTCGGAAGTCAAATGCGGAAACACGCAAATTACAGTAGTGAACGGAGTGTTTTCGATGGACGAACCACGTGTTTTCTCGTAAGAGAGACGACGTCCCGTGCACCACGCGCTTTTCGAAAGTACAGGAGGCGTGGAGTTCAGCACGCAAAATTAGCAGAGCTCTCACCACCTCGGCGCCGGAGCAGAACCCCTGGGGATAATCGTTTCGGCCATTAGGCGCGCTAACTATGCCACATTCAAAGGATTACCAACACTCGACTGTATGATAATTTGCCGAAGGATAGAGGTGAATTGTTTACATATTCACTTCTCATAACGTTAACACGGATCAAGGATAATAGAAGTAAAATGACCGGTCATGTAAAATTCAAGTTTTATTATTAATATTATCATGATTATATTAATATTATTACGACATTAAAAATCGAAATATTCTTTGACTTTCTCTAACATATTTTGTTTATAGCTTAGAGAACTTTTACGAATGAACCGTTTGTTATGTTATCTGCCAAACTGCAAGTATTACAAATTGCCAAAGCTTAGATTTTTAAAATTGACTCGAGAAATTGTAATGCATGCATTTATATTCGACCAGGAAACTTTCAACTAAGTAACCAAAACATCTTCTACAGTTAAAGGACATAAATCAGATAATAAATATTGCTTTTTGCATTCAGGCGATATATTATTTGACTGCCTTGCCGATGTTTCGACTATTGACGCTGTTCTCCAGGACAAATTAATACAGAATTGTACCTTATTGAACATGCGATACAATTTACAGAACACTATGTCCGCTAACTAAAATCCAATTTAATGAGGAAAAACTGAGTAATACAAAAATTAATAAAAAACAAATATGAATGAAAAACAAAAACAAATGAAATAGTATTAAAGAAACTTATTTAAAATTTCATTAGAATAATTACTGTAATCAATTTTTAAACCGAAGTACTTACTCTGGTTAAATAAGTTAAACTTACAGGGGAATGAGAGAAAAAAATTTAATAAAAAGGAAACAATTAATTTAAAAAATGTATTCTAACTTATTAAAATATCTGTAGAATAATAACTGTGCCCAATTTTTAAAAAAATAACATTAAATAAAATTGGGTGTTAACGAAAGAAGTTATTATTTATGGAACAACACCCCATCTATGGATAAAAATTAAATATATTTTCTTCGACCTAACTATCTTAAGTTGATAATTGGTTTTTCTAGAGAACCAAAAGCTCCACAAAAGTTGAATTGAGAAATGTGCATTAACTTTTTGATGAATTTTTGCCCTGGTATTTCGTCTAGATTGCAAATCCTTTTTATTATTTTTAGTCAAGTGTCTGAGACATTGTTTGAAAGATTTTTTTTTACAAATATTCTCTCTTAAATCCTCGTTGATACCTATAGAAAATATTGTTTATTTCCGTCGGTGGTGTTGGTATATAAAGTTCGGCGTTCTTGATCATATCGTTTTACTAATTTTATGTAGGAGAAAGTTTTACTTACGGAATTCTGAACTATTTCTCAAGAAGGACATTTGACTCAATTGCCCCATGACAATTGACTCAATTGCCCACTGCATTGTTATTAGCGCTGTTAATTTACGAGTACATATTTAATGTCAAAAGTCTTAGTCAGTAAGTTTCTCGATCGCCCAAATCCCATCTAAAATTCCATTAGAAAAATCCAAGTGAAATATTTTCCTCTTTTCTCAATCTACCCGTACGAAGAATTTTTTAAACAGTAAAAATGTGTTAAGTTTGAGAAAATTATTTATTTAAAATATTAAAAAGTACATTTACTTTCTGTTAATTCTCCTCCATGTTTTATTTTACGTTGCCTTACGAAATTATGCAGAGTTAACAAAAAAAACATTATTTTTATAATTTTGCGACAACCAATGTTTTCGCCAATGAAGGTCCTTTACGCATCAGTTGTTTCGGTAGACTTCCGGTATATGATTATTTTCATACTTCATTATATTCTGGTTTGTAACAATTGAAATAAGACAATAGCATAAATAGAAGAGTTGCATAACATTCATGATTTGTTACGTTACTTGCAAATTCGTGTAAAACATTTGTGTAATAGTAAAACCATACAAGTAGCCAAAAGTAGTGTATGTACTTCAAAACTGTTCTATTCTGTCTGAATCCTTGTTGTATGGAACAATGAGGATGAGGAAAGTTCACCGAAACATATTTGTAATATTTTCATTCATCATGGGCAGAGGAGTTGTGCGCCATCAGACACACATCTACAAAAATTATATCACAAAATTAACGAAATTCTCTAAAATTCAACATAGCTACTCAATTTTTTTTAAGAATAGAATTTTACCCTGAAGATGTATGTGCCAAATATGTATTCCAAATGAACACTACTTGAAAGTATCAATCTTCATTTATTTATTCACATTATAATTCGTGAAAACATAACCTTAGTAAAAAACCATTAACTCTTCAATACTTTTCATTATTTATTTTTAAAATGAACTTGTAATTGAAAAAAGGGTAAATAACTCAGTAAAACGACTATATGATTATAATATCCCCCCATACATTTATGGACTTTTTATTTTATTAAAAATATAAGGAAAATGTATGAAATATTCTATGATAAATTTGCGAACAATCAGTTCCCCGATGTTTATGGCAATTATCCATAAATCTTTCCTGTTACAGTGGTATATTTAATTTTTCATATATTCGCGGTACATATTAAATACCATGTGTTTGCTACGCCTAGTTAACATAATGCATGTAGTTAACAATCGCCATACATCATTTAGAAATCGAGTGTTTGCATTTTAGAGCATGCTTGTGTGATATACATTATCCCATGATAGATTTATATGCGTTAGATGATAGCGTTAATTTTAATCAAAGATAAACTAAATAAAAGTGCGTTTGCTAAATATACATAAACAATATTCTGTAAAATAAAACATGTGTGCCACAGTATACGCAAATGATGATATGTGGCAATTATCTTCGGGGTATATAAACACTCCAATGAATGAGTGGTCTGTGACACACTGTAGTAATAATAACGGGATGTTTACTTCGTGTAATTGCATCTAAAACAACAGAAAACTACGAACCTGTCATACATATGAAAATGTCTCAAATTTCGAGAGTCATGAATTTAGAGATTATGGAGTATACGAAAACCTTAAAAGAATGGCTTCGAGTTATTGAGAAACATATAATTATCTTTCCGCTCTGAATTCTTCATGCAATAGGGAGGACACCTTTTTTTGTAGGGAAAGTGGATCAATAAGATTCAGACGTGCCGTAAGAAATAAACATATTTCAAAATAGCTTCTAGTGACTTAATTGTCAGAGTGTTCATACGAGTACAGTACTTTTTATTATAACCTTATTTTTCTTCAAGTGTTCATAATTATGAGCTATTTTTCAACTTGCTGAAAATAAGATTAAATAAATTACTTTAATAGAAAATTCAAATACACTTTTATTAGTCATCAGCATCGTTAAAATTAACTAGGAGTATTTGGCGTAGGTAATTTGACAGATGTAGAAAATTTAACTAGACACGTTTCATTTTAACGTTTCTCTGTAAAGCTGAAATAAATTTGCACTTCACTGTATTAACATGATAAACAATGAGAAGCGATTTTTGCAAGATTTTTTCAAAATAAATATTGGTAAATCTTGTCATGGGTAAGAAGTAATAATATATATTGATGTCACGAGAATACGTTTTCGAATAAGTTTGAATTGGTGTATTTTAATCGTGTCTCTTAGAATTACGAATTTTTTTTACTCTGGTTTCCCCTTTATGAATATTATTTTACATCTTGTATTAAGTCAAATTTAGGGAATTAAACACTAAATGCATTCAACGCAGATATTTAAAAAAGAACTTATTTACGTAATAGAATACATTATTATAATTTTTATGAAGCTTTCAATACAAAACACGTTACTCTTGTCAAGTAACTGAGCACCAATTTATTTATGATGTGGAGATTATATTAATAGAAGGCGTTTGAATGTCATGCTGATGACCAGAGATAGTCAAGCAGCAACCCGCGTGGGTGTGTTATTCCGTCCCAATGGACAATATAATGTCTCGGAGGGCAACTGCAATCAATGTCAAATCAAGATCACCCTAGAGCTCGGAGTGCACCCCTACCCGTTCATTAAACCTGAGATATCTTGATATTATATCTCATTAAAAGATATTTCAAATACTTTTAATAACACAGACCTAAAAGAAGAACTACCAAAATTTGTTTACGGTTATAATACAGACTGGATAATTTTATCTTTATAATGAGGGTGTGGCGGCCTCGCCACGAGGAAGCGCTCTGTCGCGCCGGCCAGGCGAAGGCGCACCCCCATCCCCTAACGGTACCAGAGGATTGGCTTTGTTTCGCCTGCCTGAAACGCGGTGCCGCCAGTTGAGAGCAGTTGGTTCCGAGGAGGCATGCTGGACGCATCGGCCAGGTGTACTTATCGAATAAAGTAAATGTACAACGCACAAGCGTATTATTTCGGGGGAAAATAGGGTACCCCTAGGCACAGTGTAACGATCCCTATAAGGTAATTTTCACTTAAATTCAAACTCGAATTTTAAAGTTACTAATTACATACTTATATAACAAACGTTGTGTTTTTTTTCAAAAAGTGTACATTAAATTTTTCTCGAGACATTACAAGAGTTGCAATTCATTACGTGCAATTATATTTTCATTGAAAAAGATTCAATGATTTCTCGTAGGACATTCTGTTACCAAAATACACTATTCACGATACGGCCAATATATCAGAATGCCACTCCTTCCTTTCGACAGTCTTGGTGCGTAGATTACTACAGAACAGTAGGTCCCATTTCATTCATATTACATTTGAATTGTTTCTTTTAATATAAATTGTAGCTCCTAAATATTTTATATTGGATTTCAATGATATTATAAAGACTATAAAAAAAATTCCAATATGGTCTTCAATAGTTATAGTACAGAAAAATATCAAAAAAGTTTTAAAATGAAAATGCACCAAGGGTAAATGGTGCACCTAAAGCTTCGTCGTGAACTCCCAACTATGAGTACTAAAATGACGGATTGGGAAAAATAAATCCATATGAGAATAGAGTTAAAACTCAGGTGGGAGCCAACTATCGCGAGCAAGAAATAAAAGATGATAAGAATAAGATGAGATATTTTCTTGTTTTTGAATTAAGTTTCTACCCGGTAAAGGAAGTATTTCTCCACAATGATACATAATTTTTTGTTCATTCATAATTTTCGTGTAACACACGAATCCGGCCTCTTAGTTCATTAAAAGAACTACTTACCAGACTGTGGTCGCACTTCTTATCGTGATCTCGTTATCTTATAAGATCGTCCTCTTGTTAAAATTATCGTACCTTTTATATGGGACATTCTATGTGAGTTCTACAGTGTCATCTCGGGGCCAATGTATGAGCTCGAGAGCACCCTATGTCCGTCCCGTGTCGGATGCTGCCGACTCAGCGGCCACTCTACCCGCCCGAGTTGAGCTGGGTGTTGGGCTACAGGTGACCTACCAGTATACGGGGTAAACGGGGACACGTCTAGCTGTCGTATTCCTACTGATGTATGCGCTAACAGTAGCCAAGCAGCAATCCTGCACACCGATCGGAAGCCGTAAACGCCAACCCAATGGAATTCGTACCTTCCTACCCGTGCCAAGGATGGGGAACCACTGCACGACAGAGATCAACCCAAGGGGCGTCTGTCATCAGCATTCGACATGTTACTCGGGGAGAACCCGAGATGGGTTACGGAGGTGGTGGGGCTCGTCCGTTCGTCCTGTGGTCCACCGAACGACTGCTTGCTTAATCTAGGTAGGCCCAATTAAGGGGCTACCCTTCATGCACCTAGCTGTGCTCGAGGGCAAGCCCTCTCCCCATGCTACGGAATCCAGAAGCCTTACTGGATTACCGAGCGTTCGACGGGTAACGGCTCGAGGTGCAACCCGTGTGCCTCTCCCACCTATCCGGGACATCCATTCCATTTTCCCAGTGGTATCTAGGATCTGGGCGTGGTATGTGTCTCGGTAGTAGTACACTCAAGGTGATGGAACACAGTGCACCCCCCGCTGTCAGAAAGGTTGCCCTCTCTACGGCGAGTCCGTCGAGGCCCCTTGCGGGATTCTCTACTCGTATTAGACAGGTTTCCCCGTCAGCCTGGGTTTCCCCAACGAGTAACGGCCGATGCCCCTGAAGGAACATTTTCCCCGTCCTCCCTCGGACCGATCCGTTGCCCGTGAGGTCGGGATTGGGCACGGCATCCGAGGGGACCCCCAGCCGGCCGGGGATCGAAACGGCTGGTTGCCACAATGATACAAGTGGAAATACGTTTTGGCCAGTATATGAAGTGTAAGAATATACGAGTCACTAAGGAATTCTGTGTCTAAGGATTTATTATTATCGACATAAAATCTGGATCTTGGTAGTTACTTCTGTCACGAAGCGTCTAAGTGAACTTACAAAGATTTGATAGAATTTCTTATGACAACTTCATGAACTTTATTCAGCAATACCTGTCAAATTCTTTCGTGACAACATATTAAAATTTAAAAAACAATTAAAACAAGTTTTGGTAAATTGCCAAAACTATTATTTCAGCTCTTGGAAAAATATTTTACTACCAAGATTTTAATGATTAATTCAAATATAAACCTTAACTATATTCAATGTCTTGGGTCTCTTCTCCATGGTTGGGCAACGGCTTCCCAGCAGAGTACCTCATCTCTTCGAAGGTTTAGGACCCCTGAGCTTCCAGTGCTCCACTGAAGCAGAACGTAAGTCCTTCCAATTCGCATCGCAGAAAAGGCGAGGGGGCAAACTTCAAACCCAAGGGAATTTACTTCAAATAGTAAATAGGTGTTTGTGAAGTAGCCATAACTTTACTAGCTTTATTGAAATATTCCAAATACTTGTCAGAAAAGCCCGAAAAACAAGGAATCAGCGAAACAACATCCCGTCCAAACATTTGATAAGGAAAGTGTGAGAAAATAAAATCTCAATAGTAACTTTATTTGATTATATGTGTTCTCCATAGTTCGATTGCTTTATGTGAGGCGGACAATCTACTGAATGTGAAGAACTTTGTTTTCAAGTACATAACCTAAAAGTGAAATGAAAAGCAAAGAATTCATTTGTTGTAACTATGCGCTTTGTTTATTACACATTTGGTGTGAAGTATATTTTCCTTGTTCATTATACGTATAATTCAAATAAATAAATAAACAAGGAACATACTCGTCCATCACAAGATTTTAAGTCTTAAATTATTTATGTATTATCCTTCTGCCGAGATTTAAAAATCATTCCTAATTACGTACATATTTGCATACAATACTGAAAACAAAATTCTTCATTCTTGTAGGTTCTATTCATGGTATTTAATTTAGTAATACAAAAATACAGAAATGTGGAAGCTAACAAATGAATTTACAATATTACATAAGAACCCCGAGCAATGCCAACCAAATTAGCTACAATTATTCAGACCTGTTGACAGGTGTTTTAATACCTAATAATAGGGAAAATATATGAATTCTCAATACTAATTTGTCTTTGAATGTTGATGTAGTTTTTTTGTATGTTATTTTTAAACAATTCACAAATCAAACAATTATGTCCAGAAATTTTTGTTTTAAGTTTCTTTTCAAATCTCGGTCATAAAATAAGACATAAAAACACCTTCTTCTTTTGTGTGTGCAAATGTAGGACGGTAAGCGGCATGGGTGTGCGGGCTGTGTGTCGCCAGTGGGAGCGAGTCTTGGCCCGGGGGAAGCACCTAACCTCCAGCGCCGCAGTGTCCACGTCCATCTCAGGAGCGACGCTCCACTAATTGATGTTGCTCGGGGCCCGTCGCAGGGCAGCTGCGACTCCCCTGGGGGCACTGGGGAAGCAGTCGGTTGCGGCCGATGTTTAACGTCCACGCGACAATTGGAGCAAAAGGCAGTGGCTGCTCCAAATGGCTTCTTTTATTGACACAAAAAGTGGAATTACTTCTTTAAGTAATCAAGTGAATTGACTTGTTATACACCTCGCTATATGTTGTACGTCTTCATATAATTAATACAAAAGATATCGATATCTGCGTTCATATTTCACGGAGGACTTCGGTTGGTAGAACGTTCAATCTCCAACATAAATGTAGGGTTCAAAAATAATATTTTATACTTAAATCTATAACAGTTCTGCTGAGTGACTAAATACTCAAAGACAACAACTCAGTTACTTTTATAATGAATGACAATTTTTCTTAGCACCTCCGAAATTCCTTTTTAGGGTGATTTATTTCATTGGATTATAAAAGATTTCTGTGCATTAAAGGGCACACAGTCTTTTTACTTCGAAATTCAAAGTAACATATTTCTGGCAAAACGTCGAAGAATGTGCATAAATACAGAAAACTATGTGGATTTTGATTTCATATTTGGTCTAAAATGTCCATATTTGTCTGCATAGTAATATAATGTGAGTGCTTAAAAACGACCAATCAAAAAAGTTTGACTTGAACTTTCGTTCAAAGATATTGTATTACACTTGATGATGATACCAATGTGTATTGAAACGTGATAATTTTAACAAATTTTAAAATTGTATTTTTTTTAATGTATAATTTTGTGGTTAGTGGAATCGTTTTGATGTATTTCCACCAAGGTCTGCCTTAATTGGTCGTTTTAAAACACTTATATTAATATATGGAAGTTTAACTGGTAAACCTCAGTCAAAAATTAGATAAAATACCAATTCAGTATATCACAAACCACGTATTAACACCATGCATCGAAATGTTTAACCAGCATAGGTTGTAATATAAATGAAGGGACATATCATTAAGATAATTTCAAATTTTAAAGGAACTGGAGCCGTTTCTCATCACCTCTTTTTACAGTACATCACCATAATGAGAATTTCGTCGTCGATTGCGAAGTGACACGCAGCCGCCAGCATTGGCTCCACCGCAGTGCTGAAATCTCGACGGACGATAGACGATTCAGAGACGGCGGCGGATTTTTAATTGCACAAGCGTTCCTCGATAATTGTAAGAACCTTCCGGTAAATCGCATACCATGGAAATGATAATCAAAGAAGAAAACAATAATCCGAGAAATTGGTGTAGTGATTGCACGTCATGTTCAACATTCCACAATTTCGTCGGCCCCAAGTTTATTGTTGCTGGTATATGTTGCTGCAATGTTTCGCATTTTTTATACACTTTACTATATAATATAATATGATAAACGTATGACTTCTTTGCTTATTGAATATTTCGTACCCAGAAGAGGTTCGAATAAAGGATTGCAATTCTATTAAATGTACTATGTGTCATGAGAAAAGGTTGAACGAGCAAGAAACTTGCGTATTTGTGGATATGACACCTGTCTGCTTTCTTAAACGCCCCAGTTATGCTCCAAAAATTCATATATGCTCTAAATAAGTGATTTTTATTTAGTAACTCTGACATTTCCTGCTTTCACTTCCTTTTAAAATATTTCTTTCCCAGGAGGAAATTTTTATTCGATGCAAACGGATGTACACTTTAAATATTAATATTAACACAATATGTAATAAGTCATAATGGATCAAAATTAACGGATAAAATTATTATTATTATTATTATTATTATTATTTTAATATTAGAACGTGCATTTGAACATGTTGAATTTAGTATTTCCCTGTAACTCTTAAGACAAAATGTTAGAAATAATAAATAATCATCACAAAATACCCCAGACAAAATATCATTCCAGCATTATGTCGCATCAATACCCAAAGTAATGGCAACTGTAAGAAAAGAGAAAGAAAAAGAAAAAGCCACTCGTAAGACTAACATTCCCATCGTTACATTCATATGCCAATTGCCAACTGCCAAGCATCAATACAATTCACGACGAGGGAAGCGCATATAGTCACAAAAACATGTGCTCGGGCAAATTATGCTTGATTTATGCTACATATGCGGTGTATTCTGGAAAAAATAAATTAATTCAGCTTCACCAGTCATTTCTGCTTTAATTTTTTCATCATCACTGCTTTAATGCGGCTAAAATAGCGATGTGTCGCATTGAATGCCAAATTCTGCTTAAATTATGCTCATGGAAATCGAGAGGGTTTCTCTCATACAACATGAAAAACTGATCGTTTTCCTTGCAAAAGTATTTTTATTATCTGGTTTTACGTTCTGAGCAGATAATCCCTATCCCTCCGTTTATGCTACAAAAAAAAAACCGAAAAACAGTTAAAATGCGAATATTTTCTTTCAGATACTCGTATGGCCATGATACATTCCCAAAGTCCTCAACGATTCGAAGTTAAGTTGACATTTATCTGGATTGTCTGCGTATTGTCTCCGACAACTGGAGATTAAGAGTATCTTGTCTGGCACGGAGAACCGAGAACATCCATTCTTCACTCTTACATCTCGCCGCAGCCTTCTCCTTGAACTCGTGCTCAACTGCCGTTTGGCCGAGGGCCACGCCGGCGACAATGTTAGTTTCCAGAGCTTGTACGTCAAATAGCGAGTTCCAAGGTTACTTACAACGATTTTTGAATTAGAAATCTTTTGTTATGCATAAAATAAAAATTTACATACATTACAACTTCAAATTTTCTCGTATTTTGTAACACACTCTAATTTCATGATCAATAACCAGGTCTCCAATTTTGTAATTTGAAATGTTTCTAGTAAGGAATTGAAATTAATAAAATTATTAATATCCACGGTTTCATTCGCAATTAGTGGAGCAGAACATCTAAGCGATTTTTGAAATGTCTAATTAGTGTAAAATTCTAATTAACATTCACAACAATCCCTGGATAACGTATTTAATTCATTATGGATTGAATTTCATGAACGTAAATCTGAATCATGATTATTTATCATTTCTACTGTAGCCAAATGAATCAGAACACATCAAATCGTACAAAAGGAAGCACAACATCATCCCTAATACGTCTGCAGGACAGAACCTTACATTTGATGAAGCGTGAAATGCGGCTGCTGAAATCGACATCTGAATTATCAGGGACACGGGAATTCCGCGCTGTGCTGCGTGAATTCCCGCCTCTCACAACGAGGTCGACGGACGTCTATCTGCACCGCACCATTGCACTAATTAATGTCCCCTAGGGGTCCAGTGGCTCGCGGCCACATTGAACGGAAAGCAACGGAAAGCGCGAAAGGGGAAGGGGGGACAAAAGGAAACCGGTTAACATCGCGCAAATTACGGTTAGCTGATTGAACGTCCCTATTGTAAACACGACCCAGCGATTAAGAGATTCAGATATTCGAAGGAAACGCATTTACGCAAGTGAATGTAAGAATTTGTTCATTAGATCATACCTACTATTCAATTGAAGAGAAAATATATTCGATCAAAAAATTGAATGAACGAAAATTAGTTATTTGAACTTGAAATTATTAACTTACTACTGAGTCAAGGCCAAGATTTCGCGGTCATACTAGCAGGTAAGTAGCAATCAGTTGGTACTCTTAAATCGTGGAAACAGTAAGTGGCTTTAATAACTGTTGCCCAGAATTTCGTATTTGAGGTAAATTAACGGAATAAGCTTAATAATAAACGTAATATGCACAACATCTATTACAAATTTAACTCTATGGAAGTTAATCGACCCGTGAGTAGCATCTAAAAAAAGACAGGATATAAACCAACCAATCGAGCGGTCTGTAGTGACACGAAAGAAATCTACGAAATTTCTACAATTTTGATTTAAATTGTATTTTAAATCATATATCAACAAATATTTATGAGTTTACATGCAAATTAACGATCCATTCAAAGACCATAAAATAATCTCTGAAAGAAAACCTGCAGTTAGTATGGCGGGAGAAAAGGATATATTTACCTAGAGAAACCTTCTAGAGACAAGATATAGGCCTAACGCTTTTTCTGGAAATATTTAGAAAAATATCTATTCAAAGGTTGGCTTTACATTCCTGAAAACCATGAATAATACTGGTAGCAAGTAATTTAAGAGTGTAGTACAAATTTTAAAAATAAATGAAATGCCCATTTAAATATATGCACCAAAATGTTAGTTCAGAATAAATTGTTTAATACATTTTTTTGTGGGGCTTTAGGGCTCGCCAACATCGAGGTCATTAGAGCCCATAGTTTAATACATTCCACGCGTGTTTCTTTCTCGTGCCTTCATTGATGAAACATCACCTAATATCGTCTACGTAGGTATCTTTGATTTATCATTTCAAGAGCTTACTTCGAATGATTGCAATCACACGAAGTATTTCCCATTAGAATGAGAATTCCTGTCGTTTGCGTTTGTAATGGAAACGACAAAGAATTTCCAGGGAGAACTGAAACTAAAACATTTTATTCACTCATTGTTTCGACCTCGGATCACTGACTGTTCCCCTGCGGTTGGTTCCATGTGCAATGCGAATCAGATTCCCATACTCATCTATTCTACTCTCCGCTACTCCACCACAGAGGAAATTCCAATGGGTTGCATCGCACTGGCGGAGAAACCGCATCCCAACGAGTCGAGTGAAATACAATTGAGCACGACGGCCCATGCAAACAAAAAAGAGAAAAGATAAACGGGCGACTGGTAAATGCTAACATGGCAGTGACAAAAGGCTTCCTTCGAGCTCCAGACACAGTGATCAGTTTCCAGGGACACGCGTTGAGAGCTCACTGGCTGAAGTGAGGAGATGAAAAGCAATGTCCGAAAGTACATCACCGACGGAAGAGAGGCAACCAACAGTAACTTAAGGTAGATAAATCGTCAGTGTTCGGATTTTGGTCAGTGCATGAGGGATTTTTACGTTCTTCTGAACGTCCAGACTGACTCCCAAACCCACTAAGCTTGCTGTATAAAAGTCAGAATTCCATCAATGTCTCCGTTGGTTGGTATACTTTACTCGTTACTGCTTTCTCTTTCAGAGGGAAATATTATTTTGCTTCTTAGCGGAAAAATGAAAAAAATCATGATCAGAATACAGCTCAACATATTGCTCTGTACCAAATCTGTGGGCACAAATCTGCTATATTTTAATATGCTAATCTGAGGATATTTTTTTGACAATCGAATGGGTATCTATTGGATATCAAGATACAATTATATTAGCTGTCAGGGTGAGGACATACCTCCCATAAATTCAGATACCTTTGTAGCTATATTATTTTTCTATGTATCCATCGAAACATGAACAATGACGATGTGTAATGTAATTTTGTTCCGAACACATCGGGTATTAAAGGTGGGGGAGTATCTAACGGTAAAGTAATGAATCTGGACCGTCCGGATTCATGATCTTTGTTGAGATGTTTCTTCAACGAAGATATTAAATTTAAATTAGTTTCAACAATTTTATTGCTTAACTAAAGTACAANTGTGACGTCGGCGAAACACGCATTCAAATTACTTCCTGGAAAACTAACCCTTCTGGTCAGAGCCGTTATTCAGTGTTCCCAGAAATATTAATAAATGCGTCAAATGAGCATTGGCGGCATAAGGGAAATTCCGTTTAAAGAATCCATTAGCTAAGCCGATTATTTTCAAGAAGAGAAAGGCCAAGATATTTGTCGGAATGGGACCCATGAATGGAGGCGGAAAGGAACGCTTTTCACCAGGGGAAAGTACGCTGCCTAGTGAAGGGCAGTGGGCTTACCACCCCCTGCGGTTGGTCGGAGGGTGGGCCAGCAGATGACCACAGCAGGATTCCCGGAGAAAGGGAGTTGCTCAAGTCACGTGACAGAATGAAGACAATAAAAGACAGGTGTTGGAAGAGACGGGNGACAATAAAAGACAATAAAAGACAATAAAAGACAGGTGTTGGAAGAGACGGGACGGAGACGTCTGATATGTTCAGAGTTGAGTCCACAGATCACTGAGATGTGATCTGGAGAACTGTACCTCGCAGGTAGTTGCGAGTCACTNAAGATATTAAATTTAAATTAGTTTCAACAATTTTATTGCTTAACTAAAGTACAAAATAAATTATTTTTATGATTTATAAACATTTTCGTTTTGTCAATTATTGTAAAGGGCATTTTCTTCATGTTCTCCCTCCTCTTCTTATTAATTCGAAGCACTTACTTGAAATTAATAGTCCAAAAAATACCATCATATTGCACAATTTTGTTTAAATTATAAAGAGTTAATTATATTGTAGTTTTGAAAAATCATCAACGAAAAACAGTATTTATAATATTTTGATATTTTACTACCTACTGCATTTCGTCTATTACAAAAAGTGGGGGGAATTATAAAAATTCTTTAGTTTGCGGAACCAAGTTTCATATTGTATTAAAATTGTTAGATAAATGTAGATTGCATATTTACGCGAAAATGACTACATTTTGAAAGGAATATTATATCCTGAATCCTCTAAATGAAAATAATTTAAAAAATTTTTCTTTACCGGAAACTGCGTTAGACTAAAAATAAGAACTCACTATGCGAACATACTTTCTACGTTCAATTATATTAATATTTGAGAACGTACCGTGTTCATGGCTGGACTCAGAAAACTATCATACATCAATACTATCATACTGACAATTATACGTTCCGTTATGAACCAGTAAATATCATTTCAGTAATATTATTGAACAATTTAGAATTCAGGATACTTTCATTCCTCTAAAAATTAATGTTTTTTCACGTGCATAGCGCAAAAGATTTAGTTTCACCATTCGCGAACAACAACTTTGCAAGGGTTCGTGGTCTACATTTGTTAACACTGCATGGGAACTTAATGACTAAGTAGTAAAATTCATATCTCTATATCACGCAAATATTTTAAAGGTAACTACTGATTACACAGGATCTTTTGGCAAAACGAATAAATAAAAATGTTATGTTTACTAATATACCTGGTACTGATATAATACATATTCCCGCATTAAGTAAATGTGTGGGACAAGACGTGCGTAGTTTAGATTAAATGCACCATATCTTAAAGGAGAATCAACGCATATTTCTCACCAAACAGATAAATAACCCCGAAAAGCGTCGAATATTATAAAAGAAAGGGGCGAACCATGAACTATCACGCTTTACTATCAGCGTAGACAAGAGAACGATTCACATTTCTTTATAATCTGAAATATAAACTTTTTCAATAGAACTCCAATTATCGTAACTCATCCGGATCGACGGACGAAAAAGATTGTATTGAAATTTATATATTTTTAATTACTGTACACTGCACTATCATTATTTTCTTCTGTTATGAGGTAACTACCACCATTATATCATAATACTCACCACTATTATATCATTAAATTTCTTTTTGTAACTGTTCATATTCAGGTAATTTTATTTTTTCCTAAATAATACATTTCGTAATATATACATTATCCCTTAAAAATAATCATTTTCGTTAGATATCCGATTATACGGATTTAAGATTATCCGCACCATGTCCGGTCTAATTGATCAGAATAATTGTATTCCTACCGCCACGACTTATAAAATCTAGGCGCTAATTCAGAACTAGAATGATTGCAAAATCCAGATAAGATTAAATAAATTAAATCTAGATGCTAATTCTGAACCACAATGATTGCAAAATCAAGGTAAGATTAAATAAATCAAGGTAATATTAATAAGTTAAAGAGATGAAACTGGGTATTGTCATCACTGAATGAAAGATATGCCGTTTCAAACGCTCGGCTTGCGTCGTATGCGAAAGCGCTATGCGCCTCTGAATGCATATTTAAAGAAGCTGCAATGCAAGATAAGTGGAAATCATTCAGAAATTTAAGTGTTACGGGAGGAAATAAAGGAAATGATGCAAAGAACTACACTGTTAAGTAGGGTGGTAGGAAGGGACATGGTGTACTGCGAAGTGAAGCGATTACGCGCAGAGTTCAAAATGAAAGAACACCGCAAATAAGTAAGATGATATAAAATGCATTTATTGTTATGTATTACACGTTTTAGACCTTATATGTCCTTGATTATTAACCACCGTTTTCCTTTCCCCAATCCATCTCAAAAAGCCTTCTCATCCATTTGCACATGAACGTGTCACTGAATATATTATCAGACAGTGAAATGATTCTATTCAGTTTCATCTTCCACCAACTTTTCTTTTCTTTCCTCTTTCAAGATTTTTCCTTTTTGAGATTAAGGGGTGTAAAAACAAATTAAAAATCCACCTTAAATGAATTCATGAGTAAAGAAAACTCAAAAATAATTGTCACAAATACTCTACAATTTTTATCTTCTCTTTAAATACGATGGAGTGTTTACATTCACTAATCGGAATAAAGAATCAGGTCTTACAAAGTGTTCTGATAATTTTCTGATTCAGTAGTTTGAACAATCCCTGCCTTTCCTATAAAGTGTATTTGACTTCCCACTCGGGGGAAAAGAAACACACTTACGCGAAAACGGGAAAATGAATTTACCTACGATATATTTCAATACAGTATTCTTACCTTAATTCTAATGGAATACACGACAAAAGAGTGGTAATAACACAACAACACTTAATTTCATTTATTCTTTCTCAACCTGTGTAGATCAAATGTAATTTTCAGTGTCCCTCGTTTGTCAATGGTGGACAAGGTATATTTCTCCAATTTGCACAATTATTTGTGTGACGTATGTTCAATCTAAGATGAAACTTTACATTTTCTCCCACACTTCAATATTCAGGAAGATTCTCGATCCAATTCACCCTGTCTCTTTATATATGAAAACGGTGGCACCACTTTGTCAACCGAATTATCTCCCTCCATAAGCACATCCCGAAAAATCGTGAGACTCTTCCTCCGCAAAAATCTTTAAAAATTCTCTTTTACGCACGTTTCAGAAAATCTAACTTTCTGTGACAATCATTCTTATTCGACTGTGTAACTTGAAAAATATATTTCTCCGATGTACAATAATTATTTTCAGATATTTGCGAAAAATATACCTGAATTATTGCCGCGAAATATGAAAAATACGTACAAATAGTATAAAACAAAAGAAAACATCACATGAAAAGTGCGTAGCGTGCACGTCAAACATTTAATGGAATACTCGATGAGAGACAAGGATTACTCTAGACATATTAATTTGTTAAAATAGTACGAATGAAAACAAATTTGTTTTGGTCATATTATTCTAATTCTACATGTATTTTCACTCGATGTTAAGAAAGAAAAACAAATTTTAACAGCAATATTGATATTAAAGGATTATACCTAAATTAATATGGACAAACTGTTATGTATTCAATTTAATGGGTTTAATTATGAAACGAATTTCATACATTGAAAATAAGCTCATTCCTATTATAAGTATTCATAATTAAATATCTCTAATACTGTCGTGTAACTCTGAAACAGCTGCCATTCAG
This sequence comes from Laupala kohalensis, assembly GCA_002313205.1. Taxonomy (NCBI): domain Eukaryota; kingdom Metazoa; phylum Arthropoda; class Insecta; order Orthoptera; family Trigonidiidae; genus Laupala; species Laupala kohalensis. The sequence continues at coordinate 526,679 of NNCF01126134.1, forward strand.
AACTGTAGCGAGGTACCTCTCATGGAAATTTTTTCTCTCAAAATAATGAATTGACAAATGGGTGGGTTGTATCAATAACTGTAACTACAGCGTCAAACTCTACATCACTCGTAACGATCAAAAATATTTACAATTATTATTCATTTTTGAAAAGTGCGTAAACCAGACAAATAACATACTGAAACTTTTTTTAAATAATTTTTTTTCTAGCATTATACCGTTCTGTTCACGTTTCAAAAAACTAAACAAAGATCATTATTGAAGTGATATTGCTATCATATCTGACACACGACCATCGACTCATTATACTGCATTATAAAACGCGTCACAGGTCACGTACGATAAGCTTGCTTATGATTCTAATATGCTAGAATATAATGAAGCGCTTGGGAGAAGGCACCAGAGCGTTGGGATAACTAACGTGAAAGATTAATGGAAATCATTTACTCCAGGTTTTTGTGGAATCTAAGGACAAGTAGAATAAATCCTCATTACGAAACTATGGATTCGAACCCCGAGGATACATCATGCGTCGTCCACGTGGGGACTACCAAAGGTTCAGTTTTGACCATCAACTTAGCCCTCCTCATCGTTGTTCGAATGCACAGTTGAGTCCGAAATTACACTATTCCACCTAAAAATGATACCAACTAACCTCCAGGCAAAAAATAATAATAATCAAATTATAATATTAATAAAATTAATACTTATAATAAGCAAATTACGGAAACACCACGGAGATTCCTACGTGCACCAATGAGAGTTACGTGAAGGTGGAATCCTTCAAGGTAAGCTTCCTGTTTCATCCTATTGTAACTTCCAATACGTTATATTCGAAAATAATTAAAAATTCGTGATGATGTTTCTTTCCGGTATTCCTTGAAATTCAATAATGTTATATATTTTTATTAGTCTTTCATTGGAATTTTGTAAAGCACTGAAAAACATACGTTTGGAGATGTATTTAAAGAACAATAAAAGTGTCAATATCTCTTCAGCTAAAAAACTATAAATCATTTGAATGATGAGTCGCATGTCACGTCGTATCTTCGTATAAACCGCAATTCGATTCTTGTATTCGTTAATGGCATATTTGATGCGTTCATTCTTATTGGTCCACTCTACCAATAAATATGTATATTTTATTTAGAGAATCATTCATATAATGAAACATAAAACCCTTCAAGTTATATTTCATTTTATTGTCATGTACTTTGATATACAAAAACATTAAAAATATAGTGTTTTCCTTAATTATTTTAATTTGGAATATATTGTTAAATGTTTTACAAGCGTCGATAACTCTAATACGTTACATGGTCTTTAATACGTCCACTCAACGTGGGAATCTTGTTTTGTTCGATTGTAAATCCAGCCCAGCCCATGCGTTTATCAAACACTCTAGCGTTTCATGTGGATCGTTCAGTTACAAAGAGAGAAACATCCCTCCAATACAGAAGTAAATTCCCTTTTTATTGCGAGTATTAACAGCCAGACAGAGTAAAAGCGAGCTTTACTGAAAAACAATACCCCACGATGCAATCATGTAACGGGTTGCATTCCTGCAGAGAGGAGTACAACGAATGGTACAATAAATTTTTTACACGACTCCGAAAAACCGTTGTTTTCTGAATGAAGAAATCATTATTATGTCCTCTTTCGGAGATCGAAACATAATCACGAAGTTTTTAAAATATATAAACGTTTAAGTTAATACGAGAAATCGCATTGTAAAAATTTCTCTGGTTCCAACCGTCTCGCACAGACCCAGAGAGAGGGTGAAGTTAATGTTGAAGACAAATATTCAAGATGCTTTAACCAACCCATCAGAACTTAAACAATCGAGATAAGGATTATGAATTCGAATCTGAAATGATTTCTACTGGTCAATCTCGCTAAAAGGTATCATAATTTAATATAAATCAATTTTGTGGATATTCTAACATTTTTCCACAGCCCTTTGTGGCATTTTTGTCTTATTTAGTATATTTTAATTTTGTAACAGTGATAACACTCACCACATCCTATGAAAAACTATATAAGTTCGCAAAGAAGAAATAAATAACGCCGATTACGGGGAGATTTTTCTTTCAAAATATGCAAGTAAAACTAGACTAATCCTCTGAAGTTGATACACCTCTTATTGGATAGTTGTCATTTATAGAACGATGATATTTAGCCTCATAAAAGAGGTATGAAGGAGATGTAAAGTGGTTAAAATATGGGTACTTTAGAAAAATCTCATTCCGGAAAATTTTTGAGAAAACTAAAATTATCAAAATGATCGTGACAATGTTGTAAAACTATTTTTGGGACAAAATATATAAATATTTTTAATTTTCATTTTTCTAGTGTATTGCGTTTTTCAGTAATGTTTTTAGTGAGAAATTTATCAGTGTAAAATAGTTTCCAATGAATTTAGTTCAAACCATTCAATATTTTTTTGTTCTCTGGAAGATTTTTCGAAATAAAAGTATTTGTAGTAGTTTTTAAAAAGTGAGACAAAATTCCGGATGAAAGAGATAATTCAAACCGTAATTGCTTTTGAAATGATAGCAATGAACCTCAAAATATACGTCAGCTAGAAAGTAATCGACACCGTTAGCTTTAGTTGTAGGTCCACAAGAACTCAAAATTCCACAAGAACTCAGAATTGCTCATTGCGGGTTCTTCTCCAAAATTTCAATAAAACTAGTGTAAATAAGTGGAATGTAAATTTATTACCCTCCTAATTCGGTATAGTTGACTCCTTAGTTAAATAAAGCCTTTTTATTTTTAATGCGCTTTTCGCTCAGTTTTTCGTTGGAATAGTTTATAATGTTTGGAATCAATTAATTACAACGTACTACCATACTATTTCTGATGGCAATAGGTCTGGGTAAGCAAACAAGAAATAGAAAAATCATAAAACATTTTTAACACGCTTATTACGATGTTAAATATATTGCGTAGTCAATACCATAAAAATTTCCTCACCATTGACTTGACCCCCATCAGCTAACTAACCATACACAACACGGGAACGCAGAATATAAGTGTAAAATACACCCTTCCAGGCTGATCTATGATGAGCTCTCAAAATACCAAGTTAACAGACTCCAATGGACAGGCATTGTTCTATCCGACAAGTAAATGTGCTTCATCTCACTCCCACGCCTTAGGGCGTGTGTAACTGAGGTGTAATAAAACTTGTGTTCATCCGTAACGTTTCACTACCCGAAAACATTAATATATTGAATAATATTTTCCTATTTATTGATCCAAACCAAGAATTTCTCTTCTAATTTAGTAGAGGCCAAGAGTATTAGTATATATAAAAAACAACCTTTTTAAAATTAATTTTTGTATTTTATTGTATATTGAGATTTGGTGTTGGTAGTATACACATTTATTTATTTATTTATTTAACTTATTGTATGCCTAATGGCGAGGATCGGGTTATTTGGCCCGCTCTTCCACTTAGCAGTAACATGGGTAAGAGAATTGGGAAGGAGAGATGTTGTATCGCCAGGGAACTTATGATACCGAAACGAAATTTGCCTAGAAAAGGTGAGAGAAACCGTAGCTGAAAACCTCACCTAGTTCCACCGAACAGGTTTTGAACCCGGAAGCGAAGACGCTACCACTGGACCACCGCTGTCAGTGTTTATTAATCATTTATACAGAATTAATAAAAAGTTAATGATTAATTTCGGTAATAGGTGATAAGATTTGGATGAGTTTGGAGCACAGGTTGCTGGAGAAGTAAGTGTGTTATGATTCTAATTCGCATTCGTCACTTGCACCCAAAATGCGCCGCTCTCCCTAAGCCTTCAAAATACATTAGTTTCCTGAGTTACAGAACTTTCCGAATCGAGTATCAGCACGCCTCTTCTCCGCTCGTTCTATAAAAGCTGAAGACCCCCAAGGAGCTGTCCTCTCACATTTCCCGTTTTCTCTCTTCATAAAAGAGTTTCCCACTCCGTGAGGCATCCGGGGCTCCTACAAACAGACAACCTGACCATGACAGCAAAGGAATCTCCGCTGGATATCGCTGCTGAGAAACTTCAAAAGTCTACCGATATATTGATGAAATGATGCTCCTCTAACACAATAAAGAGTTATGATACGAGCTATTTTATTCCTTTGGGAAGAATTCGGGAAGAGTTATCAATCACCCATCTAAAAAACAATTACTCTGTGTTCTAGGTTATTAGGAGCAAAACTGTGCAGGAATTCTGGATATGATGGTGAAAGTTGGAAATAGAGCATTGAAATTCATGAAAATACAAAATAAAAAGAATCTTATGGTAGTAAAATTACGTCTCTTCCTGTCTTTTATATTTATTTTGATAACAAATCAATAAAAAGAAAATCTCCAAGAAACGTATTTTATGGAACCAATGTTCTGCAGAGTATGATATGTGATGTTCAAAACCGTTCACAGGAAATTCCGCTCTGAAGTAGAGAAGATTTTAGTTACAAACGTATTCCTTGTTTATTAAAATGAGAAAAAAATGTATTTACATAAACGTCATGCTATCATTTATTTTTAAATCAGACCCTCATGGGGGGAGAATTCGAGAAGATCTGAAATGAGATTCGATAACCGGCCACTAAATGTACAAAATAATTAATAATGAAATGCCATACATTCAGGCTCTCTCTTACATTTTCTCTCTTACTCACTGTAAACAACATTTAAAGGTAAAAAATAAACAATCTTAGAAAAAAATATTAAAGTAGAAAATAAAATTAAAAAAGATCTCAACCTATATCTACAACAAACGAAATGATACAGAAACCTATCCTCTTGAGTCCTTCAGTACAGTTAAATTAAGAATAAAAGGCAAGCATTGCTCACCCTTAAAAATAGATTTCTTAATGTCCTCCACCATTCCTCATCTTCATATACATTAATATGTAAATGTCCCAGAATATTTATGCTCCTTATCTTCGTAACCAGACGGAACAAATCACACAAATGAAGAATCGTACTTTAGAGCATCGCTGCACATCTAGTTCGCGAAACTTCTTTTACGGTTCGCAAGTAACAGTACATTTTTCATTTAATTTTTCATCAAACGTTGCGTTATAAATATATGTTGTCGGAATTCATATTTGACGGGGCATGTTCGGTGAGAGAAAATAGAAAATTATACTCAGAATAGCCCTGTCATACATTAGAAAATGAAAACATTTTATTATAATAGTATTAAAAATACATTTTAAAGATAAAGAAAAAACTTTTTAAATTTTTCAGCTTGAAACACCGAGAAACATTTCTCCAAACATCATCTCGAGCTGGCCCGATCGATTGAAAGTGCGAGTACATAGAAAATGACCCGCGAGCTACGATGAGCTGTACTTTAGAGCATTAAATGATGTGTTTAAGATTTCCTATTGTTTCATCTTTCACCTTTTCCTCTCCGAGATTTCCAAATTACGCCAAGAAAAGAAGCTAATTGACTCATTTATTTGGAAAGGATGTTACTTGACTACTTGAGTCGAACAAATGACAGCTCTGATGCGTCTGATCATGCCGGTAGTTATTGTAAATGAGTTTTCCGGTAAGTAATGAACAATATTCTCATAATTGTGCGTAAGATACGTAATATTTAATATAATATTCAGAACTGTTCCGATGTCCTGTTTGCATCGTCAATGTTAAATATGAAAGCGAGTGCAACTTGCCTACAATTAGCAGATGGGGAAAAGTAATATCTGCCATATTATTCAGGTCCATAAAAAAGTCTTGCTAAATTAAAGAAAATGTTCATATTATCATACAGAATGTTAGTTACGTTCAATTTTCTGTAAGATTTAATTGCATGGGTTGAGCTGGTCTAAATATGATGAAATTTTACAAAATGGAAAATATTACACCTCCCTAAATAAAAAAACATATACGTGATTTTACCTTGGAAGAATTGACACGGTTTCTCACTATATTCATTGTCATATATGAATGTAGAATAATAAATTATAAAAAAGGTAATTTTAAAATATGTTTAATGAAATTAATTTGAACCGTAAATGACTTCAGAAACAATCCTTAATGTATATAAAACTCATTTACTATTTTGAAGTAAAATAAGTACCGTCAGAGTTAATTCAAAACTAACAAAGAAACTAACACACTCTCCGCAAAGATTCATGGACTTCTGTGCAACTGTTTCGAAATTATCTATACCTTTTCCATGAATTACAATTTAACAAAAGATAAACAATTTCATCCATATATGAATAAGTTGTAATTTTCATTTGATTACAAAATTTAAATGAGACGGAATTAATGAATGTCAAACAGTCACTCGTTATGAACAAATAAATTTAAAATCAATCAAAATATCATACGCAAAAGTGACAAAAAAACCCTCGCAGACGACCGTTTATTCAATTTGCATTATTGAATTTAGTTTTAGTATTTGATCTTGACAGAAAATAGTTCTCATATATTTGAATTTGCTTTATCCATTTTTCGATTCATTATTAAAGCAGGGAAGTAAATACGAGGCCACAATGCTTTCAGAGCAATTAAAAAGCTCCATTATCGACAATGTCGTTGAGACGTAAAAGCGCACGTTCGTTCGTTCGAGCCACATATAGTCAATGTGTCGATGAAAATCCAAATACTCGCAAAATCAAAATTATTTCATTTATAAGTATTCGAGATCCGAAAATTGAATACGATAATATAGGACACCAGATCTACCAATGTCCGGGAGATTATTATTCTGTGTGCATAAGCTTCAAACAAATCATAGTTAAAAGTTTGCACTTTCACACTCATCATTAACTATTCAAACATAGCTATCTGAAACACGTTCGAGTCAACAAGGCAAAGCGAGTGGCTGAAAGGAAGGTGTCCAGGTTCCCTTGAAGCCCCACCGGTGGCGCAGGTGATAGTGTTGTCGCTCTTCACCAAGTCTTCCCGGGTTCGATTAAGCTGGGGCCAGAAAATTTGTAGCTTTTCACATTAATGTCCCAGTTCATATAGCTGTGACTAATTAAAAACAAACCTTCCTTCCTCTATCCATCTCCTCATACTATCAATAACTCTTACTATTACTGACAATTCCTAACTCCTCCACGTGGGCCAAGTTGTTGGTAAACCCAGGTAACCGGCTCACCTACTAAAAATGACCTACCACCCAACTCCTAACTCCTTTCGCTCCATGTAGATAAGCTTCAATAGCACGCTCCACTTCCCATTTACAAATACAACAATAAAAATAAAAAAGGTTCCATTGACTTCATGTCAACATCCAAATCCGCTCCAAGGCCCACTCTGCTTCAAAGTATGTAATCTTCTATATCCCGCTCTCTTCCCTCCATGCATTTGTTTTTTTCTCTCACTAAATATTTACACATGTGTATGGTTAGCTGTAAATTCTCATGGAATTTATTTCAGGTTTAACTAGAGACGCTAACGCGATTAATCTAAAAGAGGGTTCAATTATTTCTCCCTCGCGTATCACATTTTTAAACGGCATTGAGACTAAAGAGTTTGTGAATTTTCAACTCGTAGGATTGGAACAAAGGTCAATGTAGTGACATCGACACTCATAATTCGTGAACAACCGAAATGAAATGCCCTGTCCCTTCCAAATCTCTCAATTTGCTGGACGTCATTTCATTGGTGCACGCGCTCCTCAAATAAAAGATGAATTCAGTGCAGACTACTTCACGAGCTCGATATCCCTTTCGAATGCTCACATCCACGATGTAATAACGTGAGGACAGGGGAACGCTAGAGTGATCGCATTGATACAAGCGCGCGATAGTGCAGGTAGAAACCAAAATCGGTTCACAAGAGGGTGCTGAATGAGGCGATGGCTTTAGACGGCGAGGAAGTAGAGTGGGAAAGAAACAATAGGTGAGAGAAGGTGAAGCACAGCAAGGGCAGGTATACACACAATAATAGAAGAAGGTGCGAGGAATGCAAAGAAATGGGAGGGTGGGTGAGACGGGACACAGAAAAGGCACGTGGATCGTGGTGGAGCTGGTCTTGCTGGCGGAATGTCCTCCCCAGGTGACAATCAGCGCCCATGCCTGATACCCATTGTTCCAGCATCCAAACGGACCTAGCACTGTCAATGCTGAGTTTCCGCATCGCAGATAATGGAGCAGGTTTGATGCGGTAGCGCGGGCTATAAAACATCAATAAAATGCTGTTTCTGCAGCCACAGATAACGGCGGTCCTTTGTGGAGCGTGCATGGGTGGGTTGCGGGAGAGGCCCGACAGCCAGCCGCCGAGGGCTCCAGGAGGGGATGATGCCCAGAGGATGCGGGGGTTGGACGAGTGAATGGACCGATGATGAACGACGAGGCCGGCCGTCGCCGGTCGGATTAATGACTCGAAGCCGAGGCTGCGGGATACGAAGCGTTGTGGCCGCTCGAGGGGAGAGGCGGTTGCGGCGCAGTGGTCAAGCTCTGCCAAGGAGGTAGGGGCTCCCACTTAATGCATGGCGTGGAGGTTTAAAGGACAACGCATGCGACATGCGAGTTTAAATAGACCATTTTTACATTACTGAAATCAAACAGGATATAGATATGTCTATACATATCCCGTATCATACTATACTTCCTCTAAAAAAATGAAATTTTAAACGGGAAAATTTCAATTGCATTACTTCGACAGAAATATACATTTTAAAGTATCACAAACACGAATATTTCTTTTTAAATTACGTTTGTCTATCTATCCTTTGATTTTCAATAAAAAGAATAAAGGAAAATTAAATTTGCATTTCTCGAAAGAAAGATACGATAATCGAAAGGAAATGTCTCTTCGAGAGTAGTTAACCACTCCGCGAGATAATGAATTAATGATGTTATATAAAATGAAAATGGGAGATGGGACCGGTATTCGTACCGGGACATCGACCATTGCCCGCAAGCAATCGCGAATTGAATGACTGTGGTAGATGGGGTCGAGAAGCGAACGGTATATCTTGGTGGTAGTGCGCCAGCACACTTGTTGGAGTTCACTGTTCAAATCCCGGCTCGTCTCCCATTTTCATTCATATGACACCATTAAAATGAAAACTTTTTATGAAACACCCGTTGTCACGGAGTGAGGCGAGAGGACGTTAGTACGAGAAACCTGCTGACTGTTGAGGTCAACAGAGAAACACGGCAGTGGAGATGGGTGGGAATGTCGGAAGAGTAGTTTTGCAGCTAATGATAACGGCAAGACTTGACTGCCTGTTTGCATTCGCGTGTCAGATAAGAAAGCAATAATTTGAGATCCACAAAGAAAATAGGTGTGTATTCTTGTCGGAAAATTTTTATTTATAAAACGACTAGGTTTGTTTGTTAAATATATCTCGTTGAATAAAGTAGGACTTTACAAATGATTTATCAAATATAACAGTATACTAAAAAGTATCCGCTATCTTCGGACAGCTGAGGACAACGGATTTTCAATCACCTCGTACCTCTGCTCAAAAGCCCCACCGGGAGTCGATGTCATTGATCTCTCTTGATCTCAAATATTTTATCAATTTATGAGAAAAACGAATTCGGAACTAACAAAAATTCATGACATAAGTTTGTGAACTGTCACGTCCAGTGCGTAGCTTGGACCAAAATATTAAGGTTTAACAGTCTTTTTTTCATTCCATTTTACCAACATTCGTCCCAATTTTAACTTTTAGGAAGCTGGCTGTTTATTTTTTACCACTCATATTCCTTTCGAAATCAGCACCTTTTCTTTTTAAATTTCACACCTCATTCCGATTAATCGGTACAATATTGTTAGTTTATAGTTGACTACATTCTAGTTTGTCATTGAAATAATTCGCTAAACCTTAATCCCTTCTAGAATTTTGGGTACATTTAAGTAAAATATTTCACACTAGTAACAGATATTAAAAACTTTAACGCTATGCTAAAAAGATTCAAGAAAAACAAGAATTTTATGTAGTTCGCATTTCTTTTCATACCATTCAGCTGTTGAAGCCGACATTTTTTCCGGATGCAATACATGGTAAATGATGAATAATAGTATGTTACAAGTTCTTGCTCTGAATGCTCGTACAGAACTACTTGAGTAGTTCCACATTACATGATTTTCCAATCGACAGGTGCGCTAGCGAAGACAGATAAAAAAAACTGTCATAAGCTAGATAAGCCGTAAAACTCCACAAGATTTGGGAAAATTAAACCATTCTCATAACTGATAATTTACGATCAAAACGATTTTGAAATGCGTTACTTAGACCGGTATTACACGGCCATATTTCTATGTCATATGTACATTATCAAAGAACTTAGATGAAACATGACTGTGTTATGTACAACCTTTGATAATAGTTCAGCTATGATCATATACCTATGACATACGTTCTCATTGTGAGAACCAATGTCATATATTTGATCATATATCTTTGATAATAGACATATGACATAGAAATATGAACGTGTTATACCGGCCTTATCATTGTGTGTGCATAGAATTAAACATCGAAGGTTAACTGAATGAATCTGAAAATAAAAATTAAATTTGTTGTAATAGAACAAACATTTGTATTCTCATGATACAACTAATAACAAACATTTAAAGCTAAAATGGATGCGTGCTAATATAATTCTAATAATTAATGTGAAGATATAATTCTGCAGATTGACTAGCCAATTCTGCTCTGCATCGCACGGGAGTTTTCGTTACCCTTTACACTCCGTTTTCATTTCGTGTAAATCATTGTATAACGTTTACATACAAAAACCGTGATTATATTTTAAATTATTCCTAAAATTCGGCGAAAATGCGAAAAAGAAACAATTCATCCTTAACCAATTTAAATCGCAATTTGGAAGATTCATTCTTAGGGGGAGTCCAATAAAAAAGCAACATCTCGTCAACACTTCCCATTTTCAATATATTTCTCTCTGTGTTAATGAATGCGTCAGTAACTCAGGGTCACGCACCAAATATTTTCACTGATTTTAAATTAAAATATCGAAAATTCTAGAAATAGTTTTTTAGATATTTGATTTAACAATCTTTAGATACAAAAACTGATATACCTCAATTAGTTCCTAAAATATAGTGAAATAATATGCCATGTCATTAGCTCAAATGACGAACACAAAAATAATTCCTACTCCTTTTGCACCCATTAAAAATGAAATATCGGAAAACCCAAAAACTCTTTTTCAGGTATTTACATTAGCATCATCTACATTCAAAGACCGAGATGTCAGTGAGACAAATAGAAAATCGCAAAAATGTGAAATATCGTGTCTTAGTAAGGTTTAGTAATACAAAACTTACATCCCGTCAAAGTAACCAGTTCCTAACTCTAATTGTTTTTGCGTCGATGGATAGGCTCAGTGCAACATCGTTTATATGATGAAATGTGCAAGATGCAAGGTATGTGTATAAATGAGACAGCTTGGTTGAACTTGTGCGAGAACTGAACAAATTAGTCAAAGAAATTTCGAATATTAGGTAGGGTGTTAGAACAAAAATACCTCAGGGCCTTGAAACCAAAAACCAGCAATAACTAACGTATTAGAAACATACATTACAAAATGTACTATGCTTCAATAGAAAAACTTGCACAGGGAGTTTGTTATTTTCAATCCTATAACATTCCTTTAATGTTGACATCATCGTAGTCAACGTCAAAACTCGATTAGAGATTGAATTTAATAAAAATTAATTGCGATTTTTACACTGAATAAGTGATCGGATAAAAATTAAATATTAATTAAAGATAAAAAATTAATGCTCCACACAAAGCTCAAATTATTATTAATTTGGAAACTAATTTATCAAAACTATTTCTATAAACTGAAACTGGTTTATTCCGTGTAACTTGTTTTCTTTCCTTCAGCGTTTAATAGCTTGCAGGTAGTGAATTAAACATAAGATTATATGACGGGTCATTCCTGGAAAGTGTTTAAAAAGTAAAACGAGGTGACGCGACGTAGTGTTGTTGCGGGCAGAACGAGAGATGGGGAGGGAGTTTACCAGTTTAGTTCGTACGTCAGGTTTCCAAGGATTAAACAAGTTTGTAATGTTTAATTTTATCGTGCTCGTTTATGTGTGCACATACAGTGCAATAAAACGTCTTATTTACTTATATATTTAAATAACCTGATGAAACTGTAGTTTCCTTCTGAACTAAAGTCAGTTTTTCACAGGAACCTCAGATTAACTGGCCAAACGGGTAACCGATGACCCGATCATACCGGTTTAACAGGTTTATTTTGCAACTGGAACCGGTCGAAGAAGGTTCAAAAGTACAGAAGCTGACGACTAAAGACAGATCATTTAGGTTTTGTTCGTTGCCCATGTTACGCAATACTGTTTTACTAATTCAAGTGGACACTTAAACTTTTCATTAAGTATTGTACATAACAATTGTACATGTCTTCATTGACAAAATTCCGTGTCAGAAAAATATTTCTAAGTAATAATGCTTTGATGATTAATAAATAGTTTTGATGATGGAAGCCAAGAAATCCAAAACAATTTTCCATAATTTTTTCCAACATGTGAATCAAAGTGCACAAGAAGACCAGATATTACGAGAAATAAAAATATTTTAATAAAAAAGTAATTGTGTTTCAAAAATACAGTAAAACTATCATTTAACATGTAACATCACACCTCAAGCCCTGATACGACGTTAGTATTTCTTTGGTAGAAGCGGGATCCACATAAATACTACAATCCTTATGGTAGTTTTCTTCGCTGCCACCAGCCCAGTTTCCCAGGCAATCAAACACACGTGTAATAACAATAAATAATGATTTAATACAAATTAACTAGAAATCTGAATTTACAAACGGAGACAAACTCCCAAAATCATTAATACATCTAATAATCTGTTATTACACAAGTAATGCTATCGGAAAGCATTAATTACACTCGGTTAAATTTAGTTGAAGACAACTAAATAGTAAAATCCCTCAGGTTATCTGAACCTTCCAAATTATAAATTGTTTTCCCCAACAACTAACTGATACAAGTTACGACCCTCGCAACTAGTAATGACTTCATTAAGACTACCGCAGCAGCCTAACGAACATCTAGTCTCCAAGACCTAGTCTAACCCCGTCACATCTCAGTGCAGGCGAACTCTCCTCCCACGTAAGAGTCGCTGAGGATCTTCACTCCTCCCAATATATACAGTAGGAGAAGTCACGTGATCCGCATATAACCATGCCTTCGCCACCACACCTTGCAAGTCTTCTTCTTGTCACCCGTTTTAATTCTAAACATGGTTCCATCGCGACGACGAACCGCCATGGGCGTCAACTAGGCGCTCGCAAGCACCCTTTTTCAAGGTATCTCATTGTTCTTCACTCACATCCATCTTAAAATTCTGCTTTTCTGAGGTACACCGAAATTCCAGCGGGTCCACGTCGCAGACCGCAATCTCCGAATACACTTGTACCTTCCTTAAAAGTGAAAGTTGTTCGTTCAAACAATACATCAATAACAGAAGGGGCTTAGGGAGGGTTCCAAGTTCGTCGCACTTCCGTCTTAGCGCCGACCGGCCACTTATTGGAAGATTCTTAACAGCATCCGCCTTTGGGAAATGCAAAGAAATATTAATATTTCACAAATTGATAGAATATCTTGGCGCCGACGTTACACTTAAATTAATTATTTAATTAGACGAACTATTTTCTATAACAGTTTTATTAATCAAGAAAATTCAAAAACACGTTTAAAAACCATGTACTTTGAATGAAATAATTTTATATAAGTTTGAAAAAATGCGAATAGTTTATAATTATTATATTTTCGTCTATAATCATTAAGTAATTTGAATAACCTACGATCGTTTTTTCGTAGCCAAACTTTTCTTTATTGTTTCATATTAGCATCACAAAGTTTCGACTCCTTATTTTGTTTTAAACATCTATGAGACCCAAAATAGAAGGTTGTGATGTTTGTAAGAAACAATAAAAGTAAGTTGTAAGTTTGTCTACGAAAAGGTTGTAAAGTTATTCAACTTAAATAATTGAAACTCAGAGAGAATAGATGTTGGACTGCAGAGTAGTCAGCCATTCTGTAGAGTAATACAATATACCTGACGATGAGCCGGAATCGTCAGCACATAAATTTTCAACGCACACCTCTCATCAGTAACAATGAAGTTCCGCACCACGTTGCTGATTAGCACTAAAAATTACTTCCGCTTCTCAAACAACAATATCAAGAGTCGCAATTAACCGGCGACGGATCCGTGATAAGTATATCTCGGAACATGAAACAGGAACAGCCAGCTTTTTAGGCATCTGAAGTTAAAAAAATGAAAAAATTAGTCCAAAAATTATTTTAATTTCAGGCATGAAAAAAGTTTTTGGCACCTAAAATATGTAAAAATTAGGTATAAATACTGTAGTTTTACATTTGTAACATTAAAAATATACATAAAAAAAGTAAAATCAGATTTTTGTTGATGTTTTCAGAGAGGGTGTCTAATAGAATGTTCTTGACCAAAAGTCGTGAGGTGAATCACAATTGGGGTGAACATCTCCTCCGCCAATTTTCTGCGTAACTTTCCGCTAGCGTGGAACAGTAGGCCCCTCGAAAATGTGAGTTTCACAAAAGGTAAGTGCTTCAGGCCAAAGTTTCTCGAATTCATATTCATTTATATAATCAGCTAAAGACCTTATTGTTGTATTGGCAATATCAACTACTTCATGAACAGATACTTCATGATTTTGTATGTATTTTGAAAGAATGTTCGTCTTTTCAAACACACGTTTCATGACATTTAATGCGAAAACGAACAAACTTACTGATACACATCAAACCGTGAGCTTCACCACCAATTTTTGGTCCGTAACTTCAATTTCTTCCAAAGTAAGTACTATGTCTACTAGGTGCTATTGAACGGCACGCAAGCTATCGTACCTGCTGCTAAATCTTGTGTCGTTCAGTGCTCTGCGAACCACGGACTTCTGAACTTTCTTCCTTTTGTTTCTGGATATTCGTTGAGCGTAGGTTGAAATGGACTATCTTTGAAAAATTCCAATGCTGCTTGCTTACCATGAAGTGGATCTCTATGCTGAAGCTGACTGTGAATATTAGTCACGCTGGACACGCAGGTTGAAACTTCTGTTTCAGTATTTAATGCAACAGACTCGACAGAACTAAACGTGGAAACTGTATCTACAACAGCGGCGGCGTCACATTGTTCAGTATCACTTGTTGCTACCAGCTTCTGTTTCTTTGCGAATAAGTCAAACAAGGTTTTTGCAGTTGAACAAGAAAGTACTACAAAGACATATGCACTGTAACTTACGGATACGCGCGACAAACTGATGAATAAATTTCACAGTATCCATCGGTCTAGTAACTCACTAATCTCCAAGATAGATCTGCTACTCAGGTTCTGATAGCGCGTTTGGCTGCACGTGTGTCCTGTCTCAGGTTGCGTTAGCCGTGATAGTGCAAGGCAATAAAGATACGTTTTTAAAACAGCTTAAACTTCACCCCATCTCTACATGAAGGACACGCTCAGAAGCCGGAATGGATACTCTGTTCTAAGGACTCTTATCAATTGTTAGCGACGCCGGATGTACATCAACAATCAAACTTCCTCCACTGCAATTCTTACGTATCCCATTTTACTGCCCCCCCACGCCCCCCCCCCCAATCGCCGCCACTGGAAGGCTGTACAAAACAAGGCAGCTACGCACTTCACATACTGGAACTCAGCTCTCTCTCTGCCAAACAATGTATCAGAACGAATTAACGAATTCTCAATAAATAATATACTTCATTGTCGAAGTACGAAATATGATTGGATGTTAAATTGCTTAATTGTCAAGTTATCTTCTTGTTTAGATGGAATAATATATTGAAATAGCTATAACATAATGTACAAATATTTAGTAAGGTAATATGAATTCATTATCTCACAGCATAGGACAATTCAATAACATAAAATTAGATACTTAATACACATCGTGCTTGCGGCATGATCGTCAGCTACATATTGGCCACATGAGCTTTTCAATTGTTTGTATTTCAATGCACGAATAGGAATGCTCAGGTGGCACACACTGTGAATAGGCTGACTTACATTCGACGGAGGACGGACGGACGGTCGTGCCACCTGCTCTGAACGTAAGCTGATTGGCACTGAATTAGAATATAAATAATACATCTTTTAAGCACCAATATCAAGTTTATCTACATTTTGGATGTCCTGTGAGTTACCTCGAAAGGCAGATGTGTCTGTCTGTCCCAGAGACATTTATTTTTCCCCACCTGATTATTTAAAGCAAGTAACATCTGTATTTTTCGAAACAGATATTTTCTGCATGTCTGATCTTCTATAATGCACAAATATTTACCACACGCTTTGTAAGCAACTAAACAGGTATTCGCCTTGAAAATCGAATGTGAAATGGGAATGGTTGTTGTCCATCAATTCAATTTTGTAAAAATTCCTTGAATTTACTCGTTTCTACTGGAGATATATTAAAACAAAATCATAGTTATATATTATGAACGTATTCCTTAAAATGTATACTACCACCATGGACGGGCTCCATAGATGAGGGGAAATATCAAGTGGAAGAAATAACGAAGAAACTGATCCATTGTTCAGTCAGTTTCATTTAAATTGTTTAGTCACGAAGAATTGCTGTGTGTCTATATTTGAGTCCCTGCTTCGTTATCCCCCAGATATTCGAGCGAAGATCTTACTTCAGCACGGGCGTCGTATCCGTCCTTAAGAGCAAGGATAAATTGGGGACGTGTCAAATCCTCCATCATGCGCGAGGCGGTCGTGCTATCTCGTAAGCGCGGGTTAACAGCGTCGGCGTGGGAGCGCATGGGATCAGGGCGATAGAGGTTCTGAAGAGGGTGGGCCACGAGGCCTCCCGGGTCTTTTGTCTCGAGACGGGGAACCACAGGAAGCGCGCCACTTGACCGCTGCACCCCCAGCTCTGACGGCGGCGTCGGCGGTCCTCGGCCGTGGCCGCTCCATTCTCCGCTTCATCCGCCAGCGCAAGTCGACGTCGCCAACCAGCACCCTCGCGAAACTCCGCACCGCCAACATTCCTACCACAGCAACCCCGCCACGACGGGCCCCTCCTCAAGCGCCGTCCCACCACGAAACTCTCTGCCACGAGCATTCCCCGCCAAGGGCCGCCTAGCCACAAGGATTTCTCAGTACTTCTCAGGGGGTCGCGCAGCCAGCAGCATCAACAGATAACCCCAAAAGAACAAGTCGCGTTGTTTAAAGCGCTTGCTATCATTCACATCAATCTTCACCATGTTAACATTCCATGGTCCATTGTTTAAAAAAGAGCAGTTTTATTTTCAGGAAAAAAAATTCCAGTTCAATCTTAACAACAATACAAGTTTTCACTATCAGACCGTCAAACGTTTTCTTAATAATCTGTCAACTTAAATCTCTCAAATTTATCAAATCCGGTAGTCTAGTGGTAGCGTCTTCCCTTCCACGATACCGCTGAGTGATAAAGCGTGGGTTCAATCCCTGCTCGGACGAACTAGGTGAGGTTTCTAGCTGAGTCTGCAGACATATGTTGGTTCCGTACCACAAGTTCCCTGGCAATCCAACATCTCTCCTTCCCAATTCCTTCAAGTCACGGTTACGAGAAGGAGCGGGCCAAATGGCCCAACCTCGCGATAAGACATGCAATAAATGCATAAAAAATATATAATACATTTTCCTTATTGAGAAACTAAAATTCTGGAAACACTTTCGAGAGAACTCTATATTACGGGAAATCGGTTCGCATATCATTTCGAACTATGTTCACACCTTCGCTATTAACGACTTGGTACACAACTCGGAGAAATCTCCCAACCCAGTCCTTTACTATGCTCACCGGCTGGTCTCCTTTACGCATGTAATAACTCTCAACCTGCGAACCACAAAGATACCCACTCGCCCTATCCCCTTCAATCCTTAGCTCCTCTTCAACCGCATTCCTTGCTTTTCCGTCCCACCAGGTCATCCACACCTCGCTAATGAGTTCTCCTGCCGTATATTGGCCAACACAAAACTCTTTGTCGGTCTTCTTTGAATATAAACTCAGTTCTACAGTTTTTATTCTTCTCGTTTGCTTATGCAGGTAAAATGGCGTTCTCTTTAACAACTCCTAAAACCTGGTAGAAATGAAATTCATTCAAGGTGTCACCATAACACGTTTTAGTGAAACTCATGTACGAATATTTCATTCATTTCCTTAAAGGTGACGGCTCACGTACAAACACAAGAAGGAGAATTTACGAAAGAAACATAAAAATACAGGAAATAAAAAGAATATACGAAACAAAAAGAAATCGATCGTCAATAATTGCAATAATTCAAAGGCAAAGAATGTTATATTGCTGACTATGATTTTTTTATGAAAGGAAGAAATAATGTTTGTACAAATCGATTTTTTTCATATTCGTAAATAGTGTTTAACATCGCATAATTCTAAAACTAGCTTCCCAATTTCATTTATTTAATTTTTTTATCCACTCTGCGGTCATAGCAAAAACATATAGTGCGAGTGCCCGCAGTTTTACATCTCNGATGAGTATTATCTCATAAAAAATTATATAGTGATCTTTAATTGCAGGTACCTATGCCAGTTTGTTTTTCATGATGTCCCATCCCCTTCCCGTGGAAGTAAAAGCAATAGAAGGATTGAAGTACTTCTATTTACGTTGAAATGCCACATTCAATGAAATATCTTTATTGGTGCACTCTGTTTTCCGCCGTTCTGACTTAACATGTTACACTACAGCAATGTTAGCTCAACAAACGACTTNTGTTTTCCCCCGTTCTGGCTTAACATGTTACACTACAGCAATGTTAGCTCAACAAACGACTTCAGGTTATCGGCCGCCTTATAATAACTCAAAACTATGGTGGAATAACATAATCTGTGGCATTGCGAATATAGGTGGAAGGAGACGTTAACCAGCCAATATGCAAGACATATTCTGAGAGGGAAGTTAAAGGTGTAGTACAGATTTATGTAATATGTTTGACTGTATTGTAGGCGTGAAGCTATATCATCATACGCCCGCTCCGAAAAATGACTTGAATATAAATGTCTTGCACTGGGCATGCTCGGGAAATAATGTGATATTCAAATCTACAGCGCTTTTCTAGTTTCTGGATTCGAGTGAAGCAATTGTATGACTGAGGTATTGATTATGTCGTCCTCTTTAATATTTTTTTACTGGGTTGTGTACTGTATATTTGCAGTGATTTGCAAGGATTTGGTTTATTTGGTACTTTGAGCTGTGCATGTCACAAGTCATTGACAACTTGGAACAGTGAAGATTGTGGTAAATGTTGATTGGGCTAAAAAATCATGAAAAAGTGTTTTTAGTCACAAGATTTATTTTGTTTCTGTGTTCTGTTAGCTCGAGTTGTTCAGTTACATGCATGTGAGAAAAATCCTTTACGCTCCTCTCTTTCACATTTTGTCGACAAGAGATCATCTTTTATTTTCTCTTTATCTCGTATCCTCTCGAATGTAAAAGTAAACATAAAAATATAGAATGCACACTAGAACCAATATGAAGAAATATACAACAGTATTACATCCATAATTATTTCGATTTTTTAGTCTGAAACAGAAGAAGTTAGATGATTATGATACCTGTTTTTCTTTTTTTGTCATTGATTTCTTTTCAATTTACACTGTGTAGCTACGAGTCAAGTTTCAGGTTTATCAATACCTTAAATCAACATCAAAGCAATGTCCACCTTCCTGAGTGCCGACTTGCCCCAGCGGTGTGCTGTGTTCAGGACTTCATGGAAGCGACTGACAATGTCCGTGACATGGCCAGATTCTGGTCTAAACATGTATGAACATTGTCTATACATGAGTGTTCTTCCTTTCTTCTTCCTCTTATTTGTTTTAATGTGTAAGATGCTTCTCACACGATTGTAATGCATTGTATCACCTATAAATGATCGGAGGAAATGTCGAAATATTGGATTTGGAAAAAATAACTGAAATTATTTCCACATAAAGATTTTCAAATTCAGATTTTAATTATAAGAGTTAGTAGACGTTAATACAATAAAGAACACTGTTTAACGTGCACTATATATATATATATATATATATATATATATATATATATATATATATATATATATATATATATATAATATATATTATATATATATATATATATATATATATATATATATATATATATATATATATATATANAACATTTCATGTTGCTCTAATAAGATTCTATAATACATTTCATTTATTTTATTTCAGTAAACTTCAATATAAGCTTGTTTATGAGAACTTCTTTTACTTACAATTTTATTTCACAGCAGGTGTGTGTCAATGAACTTGACATATCTTAAGATGTTTGAGCATAACATGTGTTGGGTGGAATTTTACAACAGTAAGCTGTAAAGTGTATGTAATCTATGTTCTGTATCAAATGATACTTGACCATCGATTCTCACAACTACGTGGAAATGAGGACTACCATGGTTTTGGAAATCAATTTTCCACAAAAATCTTTTAATGTACATCGGGTACAATATCTTGCATCTTGCAAAATCTTGGTCATGTTGGACAAGGTCCACATGATAAACTCTTTTTTTTATGGTTGTGTCAATTGAATACTTCCCGAAGAATTTACCTCCCGAAACATCATTATTATTGAATTTTATTAACGACACAAGTCATAAAATGAAAATTACTGGATACTGTTCCATCCATCTTGCACCAGTCATTGGGATTTTCTAGTGATCACTCGCATGACTGCAATCAACAAAGCTTTAAGCATGTCTAACCAATTTATGTCACAACCACATATGCCGGAGATGCTCGCAAATTTTTAAGATTTAGATGCATCAGGTCAGCTCGTAAGTCATCATAATAAAATTTTGGCATGTATTCTAATTTTACGGGTAATTTTGAACCTATTCTCTAAAAATTAAAAGTAGAATTAACACGTGTTATTTTGAATAAATACTATTCTTTGAAATTCATTACTTTAGAATTTGCTTTGCTTTGCTTATTTGTTTTTGATATAATTATTCCAACATGTTGACGTCAGGGTACTTACACATCTGACTCGTCAAGTATTTTGTGAGTGTTTGGAAGTGTGTACCTTCACTTCTGTGGTTGCATATATGATGTTACGGTGACGATTCATCTTGTTACCTTTGATTATTCTAAGTATTGA
The DNA here is from genome assembly GCA_002313205.1 of Laupala kohalensis. Lineage (NCBI taxonomy): Eukaryota > Metazoa > Arthropoda > Insecta > Orthoptera > Trigonidiidae > Laupala > Laupala kohalensis. Next base: position 547,839 of record NNCF01126134.1, read on the forward strand.
TGAAATTATTGTTTTTAACACAATTTGTAATTTTATAGTTAATTTCCTTCTGTGTTATTGTTTGAACAACGCATTTTTTTGGGATGACTGTTTTGATGGGTTATCAAATATCTGAACTTGCCAGTCTTGGTAGTATGATATTGTGCTATTTTTTCTTATAATTTCAAATAGGTATTTTGCTGAGTTATGCGGTCTGTTCGGTTTTTGTTACAATTCGTATGACAAATAGTGGAAACGTTGTACTGCAGTCTCGCGCGTTTCCCGGTGGCCTGAAGTCCAATTCTCGTTTACAGGATTTAATCTAGTAAGACGTACTCTGTTTCTTAAGTGATTAATGTATAAAGGATAAAGTAAGTGATTCTTAAGTGATTAATGTATTAATGTTTAAAGTAACTTAAGGAAATATGAACATATTTCCTTAAAATGACTCTTGCTAATTTGTCAACGTGTCAAAACTTTCTGTACAATAATACGATGTGTGTAGAGTAGCTTGTATTTAATCACTGACGTTGTACACACATGTTACGATTATGTTAACGAGGTCTCTCCAATCATTTATTAATGTTCAATAATTTATATGCTTCAGAATTATCTAAAAAGAATTTTTGTTACGACAAGAAAAATACAACAATTAAATATTTTAACAGGTTTTGGAACAGAGTATAATCATTTACTTCTATATCAAAATTTACTTTGTATGAAAAGTGTGATAGTAATGTTTTAATAAGGGAAGTGTGATTATCATTTCCATGCTCATCGATGTTCGAGAAACTGTCATTTCACAGAACTAAAGAATAATATGTTCTCAGAATTATGATAAATTATGTAAATATTGAGTGACTATGAAAGAACTGATCTAACAAAATCAAATTAGAACCTATTTTCGTGGAGTTGCTACAGAAAGTTTGTATTTTGATATGAATGAGGTAAATTTCTTTGCAGTGTGATTTTGTCGACATTCTTATTTTCATGTTTTTGTTCATTTACTGACTATGATTTTGGCAAATGAGTACAAATTTTTTATAAAATTATTTCTTCATGATTAGGTGCTAAGAAAGAAATTGCTTACTGATGTAAGTAAACATGTAACATAAGTTACTATGAGTATGCTTAATATTAAATTTTTATGATACAGCCTAGTCTCCTGTACGGTGGAACATTATTATTATCAGTCGTTAATAATTGATTGTTTCCAGGTGTTAATCCAATTATAATTATTATGGTCATTTGATTTATCAATATTCCATTATAGGGATCAATCTTGTCATAACTAAATTGAACTGTTTTTTAACTTAGCGTAGATTGTTTTGAATTTATTACTGGTACATTTTGCCTAAAATCTCACTTTTCAAACCAATTGAAGGTGAGCCTTGCCGTTATACAATGCTGATTACCACTTTACTCAAGGAGTGGAAAAATCAAAATAATAATAATAATAATTATTATTATTATTCTTTTTAATTCTAGAACAATTTCCCATGTTTATAATGATCTGGAATCATGATCATTGTTTCATGTATTCTTTTGTGCTGGGTTTGATACCTTTCCATTTTGTTACGCGAGCATTTCTTCCCATTCCACTGTTAAATGATCAATTCTGATATAACTATTGTACAAGAAATTGCTGTTTAAAAAGTGATTAAATAATATGGAACGTGGCTGAATGACATATCACTACTATTTGATATGAACCAAACAATATTTTTACAAAACATCTACTTACTATATAAAAATGTATTTCTTAAACATTCTTTCAAAGGCAACACGAAAGACGTCCGATTGGTGGACCCCACTTAAAAAGAAATTAATATTAGACACAGTGTTGCATTATTGAGGGTCCTTATTAATTGAAATAAAATCAATATTTNCGTTATTGAGGGTCCTTATTAATTGAAATAAAATCAATATTTTTTCACCTGTGTGAATCTGGTAAAGACAAAAATGTGGTGAAACTTCGATATTACTACGTTCCTCCGTAAGTGTTTGTTACTTAAAATTTGGGTTATTCTTTCGTGTGAATTCAGTTAAGCATTATTATGATCTATAGATTGTGTGGTGGTGTTTTGTGGTTTCTTTTCAGTTTTAACTAATTCACTGCAACGAGTTATCAGGTTGTTCCACGATATTATCAAATACAGAATAGTTTGAGACTTTGGTATTTCATTATACGGGAAGTGTCGGGTAAGTTCTGATTAATCTTTACTCAGAAAAAAAGAATGACTAGTACAAAGTTCGTGTTTCAATGCCAAAGGTTATTATTATTATTAGGTTCTAAACTCCAGATTCTCTGTTTGTTTTCAGGAAATGCAATAATATTGATAGAGTAATATATTAATTACTCCGTGGAATTAACTCTAAGGAAAAGTAGTCAGTAAAAATTCGTAGTTTCAATTGCATGTTATTGTTATCGTATCAATGTTATTAAATTGAAATACTGGTGAGTAGTCAAAGCTTGTCGTTGATTACTTTTTAACTGTCCAGTTCTCTGGTAATGTGTTGACAGTAAATGTCTGAACGGGCTCATATGAACTGAAAGTTGTCCGTTTTATGAAAATCCAGATTATAAATACAGGATCGTCCCACGAGAGAGTCCCTATCTATTTCCTGCCTTCAAAATTATAATTCAGTCCGCAAACATGCTGTACTTGCAAACATCCTTTGCTGACCACTCACTTTCTCTCTCAGGTGTCCCTGACCAGATGTCACAGAGCGGTTCCGGCACAACTGGGAAATGTGTCAATTTTCATTCCATAGTCATCGAACACGAGTGTTGTGCTTCGTTTCAGCGTCAAATATTCCATACAGCAGACAGAATTCATGATCTGAGGGCGAGTGCTGCAGAAAGTCATCTTTGCAACTCAATACATTCTTATGTTATGAAGTGAGGTTTTGGGTTCAAATTTATCATGATGACTTCTGATAAAACTTGTTAATAATTTAAATAAATTGACCCAATTCATTAAACACTGTATTTAGAAATGTATAAATTACTTCATAACGTTTCGACCTCAAGTACGGGTCATTATCAGATGTTACATACAAGTAACAATCGTTTTAGCCCTTAGGACTGATTTTTCGTGCGACAGTGTGTATGATTGACATTATTTACGCCTACTATCATTATTAACGTCTATCATTATTAAATTGAATCATTCAATAGACTGGGAAAATGTTTCAATTTTAGATCGGGATCCAAATTATTATGAACGTATGATGTCAGAGATGTTACATATTAAGATTACAAATAACACATTAAATTTACAATCTGACACCGAAAACTTGTCAAAAACGTATAGTTGTTTGCAATGATTTTTTTCTGCTTTGAAGGTTTGTGTTTTCAAATTATTTATTTTTCCTTTGTCATTTTTTTTTGTGTGTGTATGCATTTAATTTGGTTTTTATGCTTGTCACTAAGATGAAACAAACAACTTTGTTGGTATGTCCATTCACTAGCGTTCGCCTGATGATGGTAGCAACATGCTGTTGAAACGTTGTAATTATATTAAAAGGTCGATTAAAATTTCAATTTAGTATCTATACTTCTTATTGGAGTGTAATGCAGAGAGGAGTAAAAACATCAAATAAAGTAGATATGTGTAGAGTATTTATTATTAGGTAAAAAATACTTACATTATCGTAGTACTGAAAGAGGTGTGAAAATTTGCATTGCACCAATCGTCAGAGCAAGGATGTCCTGGTTCATGTGCATTGCTTACATTCATTGGTGTGAAGAAACATTAATTTCTGCGAGGTTCGTGGCTTATTCCTTCAGTTAATAATTGACAGACATGGGAAGTTTTCATTAATGCAGACTAATTTTCAGATAAATTTTATCGCCTTTTATTTTTATTTCTTTTTGTCGCTCCGTTATAAGGTACACATGTTCGTGAAGGAATCTTCTATAATGGGTTCTACTGTACTTTATGTGTATGTCTAAATATTTATGAACAATCTGTGAATTGCAGAAAAGAAATAGAATGCTATGTGAGAAAAGTCCAAGTAAGGTAAATAATTTAGAAGTTTGTGTGTATAAGAAAATTACTTTGATTTTACATGGAAAAAACAAAATAATGTTGTATATTTGATGTTTTAAAATGATACATGAATACAGTGCCTAACCTATAATTACTATGCGCTATTTTTGTACTGCAAGTGTAACTAATCAAAATGAGTGATACTACATATATTGTATTGTTCTGTATTTTATTACAAATTAATATCTCATCCCCATCTTTGAAGAATGTAATGTTCACCATAACCTCTCAGCACAAAACATGCTTTGTAAAATCACTTTTTCAGTTACAGTCTTGCAGCAAAAAGATAGAGGTTATGTATTACCTATACAAAACCCTAATCCTAATAATGTATATTAATTATCTCGCTGGTACTACTGAAAACTACCCAAAATACCCGGTAATTAGTTCGAGTAGCAGAAACATAGCATCTGCATAGCAGATACAACTGATTGACTTTCCCAAGTGAAAAAATTATGTGGCTAATGGCCAAAAGAACAACAAAATCGTTTCATTTACAGGCTTGCGATGGGTCTTTACAATAGGTAATTTGGTAATTTATGGCCATCCAACATAAATTATGCGGCATATTATACATAAAGAAGCCTTTACGTTTTGCTACATGGGGAATACAAGAGAATAAAAAGTTATCTAAATACTTCATCATACACCGCAATTGAATGAAGTGTTTTGTGTAAATAGCTCGTTCATTAACAAAATCAAATTTTCAACAAGTAATTCAGTATCAATAATACAATGTACGCTAATTCTAATAACGATAATTGAATGTCATTAATAAATTACGTGATGTAATAACAGAATGCAATCACTCAGTCAATTAATATGATAATTGGAAATGTATATAAATTAATCGCTTAACAATACAACTTAAAAATTTTATTTTATTTAAGTTTTTAAAAGCCGGATTATTTAAATAATTGTTTCTCCCCATACTCTCTTTCTATTTGTTATACTTATAGAACGCACATTACTTGGTCATAGTGTGTGTGTTGGGGGGGGGGGTGTTACTCNCCTAACGCGCTCGCCATCTACCTCCTGGGACGCTGGATCAAACCCGGTCCGAGGTGGTGGACGGAGCGGTGTTCGCGGGGTTCTCCCGTTTCCCCTGCCTATCATTCCACCACAACATTCATTTATAATCACTGCTTCATGGGATGAAGGGCATCCGGCACCCCAGTATTCCCCAACCATAACCAAATGAAGCATCATATATATCCCTTCGCCACATTAAGCGGGAAAAGGTTGGGTTAAAGAAGAAGTGTGTTTCGAGTAAGTCAAACGTCCCTCCTTCGGTTAAGATTAGTAAGTTTTTTGCTGCATCCGATCTCATCTTCGGTAAACCTTTACACATGTTCGGCAATACGCGAGACTCGGCCGCAACGGATGTATCAGAAATCAATGAGACTAAACGATAGGTTATCCGCTACAGAAATCTTCGGTCTTGCTCCTGGCAGCTCTGAATGAAAAACGCCAAAGCTCTGACAATCTCCCAACCGATTCCAGCAGTACGGCTTTGTGATTTGGATTCCCACAAAAGGTTGAACTTCGTGTACTAGCATGTAGCGGCGGATGGAATATTGGAAACCTATGTAACACAATTCAGAGATGGTCGACTCATGTCTTGGCAATTACCAGTGATAATCTTTGCAAGTACTTAATAAATTAACTCTTAGAACCTCAAATTATAAATCATGACTAATTTGTTCTAGAATATATAACTCAATTTGTATTCTGGGGCGTACGTACAGAACAATACTGAATTACATGGTGATTAGTAATCTAGTGAAACAATGAATCTTCACTAAGTTTCATATCCTTATGCACAATTATTTTGACGCTAATATGATGTTCGGATAGCTAAGTGTATGCGCAACAAATTGGTAATATTTCAACAACTGTACATGTCTACTGTTATTCTCTGATACTAATTTGCGTTCTGGATTTATTTATTCTTATTAAAATATCATTTATTTAATATTATTACAAAAAATTATCCACAAAGCATAAATTTGTTTCATAAACAATTCAATATCATTTCAGCTTTTAACCGTAAAATATTTACCTTCACTATCGATTGTCTTAGGAATAGCATGCATCGTTCAAATATATCTCGATTCAAGGTAGTGATTATAAAGAAATGCATTTTCATGGTCAATAGTGCTTCCAAACATTAGTAGAATACAGAACTATACCTATGTTCACTCATCGTACATTTTGAACTATTTCTGCAAGAACAGCATCTCGGAATAAATAGTATTAGGCCTACAATTGAAATCCATTTCTGTGTTTGCATCAAAGTACATACTGCGTTCCAAGGCCGGAATTACACGGATATATTTCTACGTCATACATCTCTATGATCAAAGGTTATATAAGTCATAGGCATATGATCATGGTTGAACTATGGTCAAAACTGGTGCATTACACGGTCATATCTTTGATTATATGTCTTTTATCATAGATATATGACAAAGAAATATGACCTTGTAATACCAGTCTAAGGGTAGATTGGTAATTATACCCATACCACTTTAGTTAACAGTATCTAATATAATTGAATTATTTCACTTTTTCCTTTAGGAAATTTTTGTACGAAGAAATTATTGCGTGAGTTCGTCAATTGTTCGAGAGAACAAATCGAATCGAGCAAATTCGAGTGTGAATATATCGAATTGAGAGTGTTAGTTAATTATATTTTAATTCAATACTCGTTGCCGCTAAATTAGGTTTATGATCACTCCAGCAATTTCCATGGATCAGTTTCGGCACTGCTTCCTTCAAATGAAGACCTCTCCCTGAAATAAGCAATGTGATTCGACTAATAGATTGTCTCACGTTTCAGCGCATGCATCATCAATTCAACGCGGACGCTGAGGCATCGCAAGGGGGTTCATACCCCGAATTCCCCCAGTCCCATTGAAATGCCCTTTCACCTTGAAAGCCAGGTGTTCCTTCGAGCGGCCTCATTCCTGATACCATCAACATATCCCGGGCAGACTACTGATAGCAAGCGTTCATTTCCGAAACTCCTGTTTTCACTCGGTCAGCAGTATGCGGCCATGAAACGGGTTAGGAAAGCGCTGGAGATAAAAGGAGCTGAAATTTAGTTGAAGCGTCATTCCTAAAAAATTAAGTATTCTATGATGAGTTCTCTCCTTTTTTAACACAGAGAGAAAGAGAGAGAGAGAGTTGTTTGTATAAAAAATGAACATTTTAGTATTTAAATTGAAGTAAATTAAACATATTGGTTTATAGTAACATTTATGTCATGTCTTGTTTTGATAGTTCTGTAGATGTTTGGGACAAACTCATTTCCTTTGTTAGTAAAAGGGTGCGGTGTTATGACATAATTGAGGAAATAGGTTTATGCTCTAATTAATTACATGTGATTGCGTTTTCGTTAATTCATTATTTATATTTACGGTCTCTCTTCGAAATTAAATTAATATTGTAAACGAAAACGTAATCAAATGGAATTAATTCAAATATTGTTATTTTTAATGTTAATGTGGAAAAGAAATTACGAACCTTCAATATTTTTGTGTTTAAATTTAAGATCCTAGCACATAACGTCTTCTTGCAGGGAAAACTCGCATAAGCGAATATATTGCTCCTGAACGAGACAACCCTGTTTGTATTATCTTATAAAACTTAATTTAATTTTCCAACCGAATGACATCGTTAATGACAGTTCACACTCACCTGAATTGTTTCATTCCACTTATGATAAATTGTGAGTGAAACAAATTGTTTCAAACCAAGCTAATGTATATCCCACATTCCTTGTAAAAACTGTGGTAATCCATAATTTTACGCAAAACTTTTTATGTTTCAATTTTTGGTTAGACAAAAATTATACATATTTCCAAAGAACTACCGAAGAGTTACGTACGAGTAGATAAACATTTATTCAGTTTCAAATCTTACATTAGTATAAAAGGAATTACAAATACATGTTTCAAAATGGAGGGAATCGAATATTCTTATAATGATCTACTAAATTTCAAATGAATATTTTAACTTTAAATCATTAGCAAGGAATGGCTTCTCGACACCCCGTTCAATGTGTTTTTGTCTTGTACTACTTTTGAATAAAGCATACCTAGAAACGCCAATTTGATGAAATGCATTGAAAAATGTTTTCTACCCCGAGATATTTTTAACGTTCTCTGGGTTAACCCATGCATTGATGATAAGAGCGCGGGTACTAAATTATCCACAAGTGGAAACTCCATCAAAATCCGCTAACTTGTTTTAGCCTGACTCCGAAACAAATATTTCAAATGGATCCAACTCAGTCCGTAGACACGGCGATATAGGTTATACAGCTCTATTAACCAGAATACAAAACTGCGAACTGCCCAACAAACTGTACAATAATTCGTACTCGTAGTTGGATTCAAGTACAAGGGTAAAGCAGGTGGAAAATTTTAAAGGTAATTATGATGAGTAAAACAAGCATCTACAAACAACAAAAAGATTTTTAATATATACCCGAAAAGAAATTTACGCAATTTTATTGAAATATATCGGTCAATATCCTTAATCGGTGAACGATGATCAAGCCCTGACCATTGTGAAGTGGCCAATGTATGCAAAACTTACTGTAAAAATGAAGTGTTGAACTTCAACCTTATTGTCAATCACTTCGAGGAATTATTCTTACCTTGGCATAACTCATTTCCGTCATCGAATTTATAATTTACTCATTATGGTTACAAATAATCAATTGCCGTTGACGAATTTTTTAATCGCTCATTAAAACACGTTAATAATTTCTTTTTAATTTAATGATTAATATTTGTTTACGAATAACATAAAATCTGTCTCTTANAAAATTGTCCTACTTCTATACTATAGCGACATTGTCCTGAGTGATTGTCTTACCAAGCAACTGACTGGCTCAATCCTCAACGCAAAGCAAAAACTATCGGAGTGAAAATCTTGAAATAGAGACAGAATAATCTCTCAAGGAGGGTACTTTTTTTATATTTTATCTAGGTTCACTAAGAAGGGATTTTTCGAATCTCCAATTTTAAAAGGATGAAATATGTATATTTAAATTTGCAAATTTTTTACTAAATCTCACAAATTAATTGAGGTACCTTGGTTTTTATACGTAAACACTGTCAACTTAAATACCCAGAAACGGGATAGAGAGGTTTTCAATGTATCGTTTTTAATGGGTGCAAAGTGCAGAAATAATTTCATATTCTTGTTCGCGTTAACGCGTATCTCCCAATTGCTGTCGTATTTCCGTATTTCCTCCCAACAATCGACGTTTACTTCTTTACAGCTCAGTTGTGTGCCGAGTAGATGCACGTAGCTACGCAAGTTACCTGCTGCACGTGACGCGGTGGTGGTTAGCGATTATGTGTTGACACAACCTACCAGGTTAAATGTCGATTAACTCGCTATTTGTGGCAGGTAGTGTACACACGAAACCAGTCGACTGCCCCAGGTCACCAGCTGCACTGTCTGTGGGGAGGAACTAGAATGTAAATAAGAACGTCCGTATATATGAACTAAAACATAAAAACCACCTTTATCACCTTCATACACCCCTACCACCGCCAAATTAGATTCCAGGAGTCGCTACTGTTGGTTTCTGCAGAATATTTCAAAATAATATTGCTTTTTCCTTTCATAACCTGTCGCATAATATAATACGATACTCATCTGAACGTCTTTTAGTACGGGCACTTATAGACAACACCGCGGCACAGATGGTTACGATATGCATTATGGGGTGCAGTGTTGTGTAACTATGGAGTATTGTTTCATATTCTGCGATTTTACCTTCGATTTAAATACAAGACAACTATGAACTTGGGAGGTCAACCATCTCTTTCACTTCTTCTCGAGAGAAAAACTTTCACGTTAATGCATTTATTTTCTCACAATGAACCTTCTTTCATCATACTCAGTATCATTAATGTAGAATGATAAATTTAAAAAAAACAGTATTTTATACTAAATATAGTTCAAGATTCATCCATGAATTATACTTGTATATGTAAGGAAGATGAATTTGTTGTAGAGATGATAATTCTAAGTTTCAATTAAGCAGTTTGGACTGACTAAATGTTATTCAAATCATTGTAAAATCTTTAAAGCAAAATTAGTTTTGCTCATATCAATAAACGCATTACAATTATAACGTTTATATTTTTGTAATTCCCCTGTTTTCAGACTTCTACTGCTAACAAGAAAGTCAAATTTATTATAATTTTATTTTCAAAACATGACGTAATGTGTTATTGAATAATCTAATTAATTGTGCTTTTTCAATTGCCAGCTCCGTAGTAAAGTCGGAGTGCCAAGATCGACACTGGCATCTTGAGACATAACTTAGCATGTATTTAGGCGGTATTGTCTAAGCAATGAATGATACAGTTAATGCAATGTTATCACAAGGATATAAGTTGAAAATATCTCCTAAATAAAAAATGAAAATATATTCCAGTTGTCAAGGTCGTAGATTTTGTTAGAGATAATTTATATAAATCAAGACTAGTTTGAGGGATATTGGCTCTCATGAATTCTGAATTTGTGCCAAATTTATAACAGAAATGTTCTAGAATCCAAGTGATAAGACGGACGTAAAAGGTGGGGTTCATATATTACTTTTAAATAAGTATATCGAAGCCAATTCTGAATATAATATTGAAATAGATGAGTATTTTACATTCTTTAATGAAGTCTTTAAGACTTTGGTAGAGAGTCATGAAAATATCTATCGTAATCAGGCAATTTACCAAAATTTAATTATGTTTGAAGGAATGAGCGCAATAAAACGAAATACATTCTTAACATTCAGTTTCCAAAAGGAACACCCACCTTCTCTGTTGATTAACTATCAAGAAAAGCTTTTAATTACCAGGAAGAAAGAGGACACTCCACAAATCCTTTGTCAAAACGTACTTAGAGCACGTTCAGCTGTCGTCTCTTCCGTCGCGACAATGGGAAAGAGACCGCCTGCCGTACATAAATATTTAATTAAAGCGGGCTGTTAATTAACTCCCGATCAGCGGGCGAACATCTGCGGTCTCTCTTGTGTTCGCGTGGTCGTCGCTTCGTGGTGATCCAGAAGCATCCCAAGGAGACAAATCCGCTGAAGTTATGTGCGAGCACGTTTATCAGCTATATTATGCGCCGGATTAAAAACGTGCGTAGCTGTAATTGTAAATTGGTATGGCAGCGGGTACCCCAGCGCCGGCTACAAGAGTCGGAGGGGAGCTGAAAAAAAAAGAGTGGCCGTCGGAGAAGGGTGATGAGAGGGAACACGGAGAGAGGCCGCTCGACGCATGGGGAGCCAGGGCCTTTGTTCGGCCGACGCAACGGTGCGGCATGGCATGGGCTTCCAGCCAGCGGGTTNGCCGACGCAACGGTGCGGCATGGCATGGGCTTCCAGCCAGCGGGTTCCCCACCATCCCGACACACCCATCGCGTGTCCTAGTCTCCCCCATCATTCCCGTAACCCGAAACCTCTCTTCCTCTCAGATCTGTCTCTCCTTCTTCCGCACTCTTCTTCAAGCTTTTTCCCGAACCATGTCACTCCAAATCTCCATTCCCACTCGTTCCTAAAACTCCGTACGTCTCTCTCTCTGCGAACATTAGCCCGGTCTCCTCTGCTTCTCCGTTCACGCCATCTGCTCCTTTCTCCATTGAACGCAGCACTCCATCGTGCCGTCTCCGTCTCCTGCAGGCCGGTAGCTCGTCCGCCTTTTCAAAACAGCGACCTCGAGACGCGAGCGCGACTAATAAGTTAGCGAGTGCACGCGGCAATGGTGGTGGCGTCCCAGATCCCGGTAATGAGGCGGTCGTACTCGACTGAGGAGCTACTCTTCCCCACAGTCTCTCCTCCCCCTTCACTTCCCCCCACCACCACTTAGCAGCGCGCCCTGCGTCCCCGCGTCACCGCAAGGGCGTCACCGCCATTGTGACAGCCACCGTCGACGCAGAAAGAAATTATCGAATGGACTCTGGGGTACGACCCGTCGACCCTCGCCGCAACCTTGGTCCTCTTTACAACACACGGCACGGCGTCCCACAACCCACGCGGCGAGCGTCCCTCGAGGGCGCAACGTGGCGCCAACGAGCAACGAAGGGGAGAACGCTGGAGGGCTACAAGCGAAGCAAAGCCAGAGGGCAGTAAAACACTTCCAACCAAATGGTAGGCGAAGTCCTTCTCGGAATGTGGCCGCCTGCGACGCAGAAACTCGTGTAGGAGAGGCTGCCTCCTGACAATTGCAATTGCGTGAGGGACGAGACCCAACGGAAGTTTTGACAATCGCTGGGAATCTAAGGGCGAACTGTAGGTACTTCAAATTCGAATGGTGTAGCGCGAAGCAAATTCAATCCAAAGCGTCGTTCATGACGACGAATACCTTCAGAATTCGCGTTCCCTCGAATTTGAGCTCGATTCATACATTTATATTCAAGTACTACCTAACTGACCTCGCAATTTAGCGTAGAATCTCCAACAACGAAGACACCGTTTTACCATCCAATTGTGAGAATCAATATGACAAATTTATCTTAAAATTAAAAAGAAATGATTATTCATGAAAAAGGATAATAAAAAACTTATAAAGGAAGAAATTTAATGGATATACTGTGTGTTTATTATTTACGAAAAATAACCATCGAATTAAGAATTCGAATGGAGGAGTAAATATTATGGTTAAATATCAGAAAATGAACTCATGGATATTTGAACAATCATTGATTTTAAAAGAGAGGGAACTCATATGCGTACTATTTTTATCGAACTTTCAATTACGTAGAATAGAGTAGAAGATATAGGTTATGAACCTATTAAGCACTGCTTATCCAGTTCCGCAGCCACAATATTTGCATTGATGAAACAACAATTTGCATGGCTAATGATCGAGACCAGCTTCATTCTCGTACACGGACGAGCGACTTTTCATTTCAGGGGGCCAACTCGCCGTTTGGCAGCGGCGGCCCTCCAGGACGCAGTCGGCCAGTTGCTCGTTCAACTCTGCCACTCCCTGCGCCCACCCGCTGCCGGGGTCTCTCCACTCTCTTCAGACCGCTGACACGAGGGTGCTGAGCGGAGCAGCCGATGGCAAGAGCAGGCAGGCCGCGCGGGCGGTGACCGGGAGGCGGGGGTGGCACAGAGAGCAAGCAGCTGCCACCCGCGAGCGCCCCCGGCCGTCAGCAGCCACGCGCAGCGCAGCCACATTCTCCGATAAATAACATGTAAATGAATTCCCCAAGGCAGTGCGGGAGAACGCAGCCGGTGGAAAGCAAAACACTTGCGGCGAAGGCGTCGCGATGGCTGCGAGCGGCGGCGAGAGACTGGAGGAGTCGAGGCCAGCGGCAGGCAGCGAACGGACGTATGGTGGGAGAGAAACTGAAGAGAATGTTGGGGAAGAGAAGAGGCGAGAAGAGTTGGGATAGAGAGACAGGAGAGAGGGGAAAGAGATGAGAAGTGTTGGAATCAAGAAGCAAAAGGGAACTGCAGCCGAGAGGTGAGTTGAGAGGGTGGTAGGAGAGAGCACACATACAGGAAGAAATAAGTAAACTAGGAGCACATACAGGAGAAAAAGTTATGAGAGTAGAGAAAGAAAACAGATTTGACAAAAACAAAAATCAATGGGGACCAAATACAATATTCAATCAGACGAGAACAACGGATATATGAGAGAAAGGCGCTGGGTCTGGAAGCGATAAAAAACAGCGAAGTATGAGGAGCGTGGGAAAAGATGCAAAGGAAGCCCTCGACGCGCTCGTGAAGTGAAGGGTCTGGAGCGTATCGTGCCGAAAAGAGCATCGAACCTCACTATCCGAAACCAGTACCCACGCCCAGGAGAGCGCACACCGCTCGCCGCCTGCCTCTCACACTCCTTTATATTGCTGTATTTGTAAATGGGAAATGTAGCGTGCTATTGAAGCTTATCTACATAGAGCAATAGGAGGTAGGAGTTGGGTGGTAGGCAATTGTTAGTAGGTGGGCCGGTTAGCTGGGTTTACCAGCAACTTGGCCAACGTGAAGAGGTTAGTAGAAGTAGTTAGTAAAAGTTAGAGTTATTGATACTAGGAGGATATGGATAGAGGAAGAAAGGTTTGCTTTTCAGTAGTCACAGCTATGTGAACTGGGACATTAATGTGAAAAGTTACACATTTTCTGGACCCATCGAAAATCGAACCCGGGATACTGTTGATGAGTGACAACACTACCACCTGCACCACCGGTGGGGCTCTCACACTGCTCCACATTGCTCCCTCGACCTCTTGTAGCCCTCGGAGGGTCATCCACGGGAGGCGGAAGCGTCTAGTTCTCAGACTTGAGGACAGTCCCCGCCTTCTTGGCGATGTTTCCTCGACTTTCGCTTTATTTCATGCTGCTGTCACCACCACAACCCACCAAGGTCACAAACCTTCGTACCCTAAATGCTCTGCTTTCTTCATGGTAACTACAAGCATCAACAGTACACGTTCACCGCTTCCTACTATAACAATTTACACTGCATTTTGTGGCCATAACGTGCTTCCTAAGCGTAAGTTAGGAGCATTACAATATATTGGGTCCTATTACAAAAAGTGTGGTTCTTTTTCATTTTTATTATTTTCTCGTGTACATCATTCCATTTCTTGTTCACAGGGACCTTTCTTTTGAAGGGTCAATCTTTCTTCATCTCAATTCTAGCAGAGCATGGTCAACACAATTTTGCGGTTGATACCCTTTCCTTCATCTTCGTATCCTCCCCCGCCGCCACCATTTTTTTCGCTTCCCTCAGTCCCAGCTGCGGCACACTCCACAACCTAACACCTCGCCACTCGCTTCCTTTCTGGAGTTCTCACCACGCGCATCAATTTATGTGTTCTTTGGCAGCGAACGGAGCCACAGCGTGCCACAGAACGTGTAGCCCCGGCCTCCTCCCTCTCCACCTCCAGGAGGAGCGTATGTCATTTTCGGTACAAGCACGCCTGTATTCACTCCATTGACCCCAAATTCACAAGTTATCGACAAGTTATCGCGGTCGATAGGCGACCGCATTGTAAGTCTTCTCCCGACTGCCTCTGTCCTCTGCCGCTGCGTCGGATGGCGGACAAGGGGGGGTGGGGTTCTCGTGCGTGAGGCGCGAACACGCAGACGCTACGACGCATGCGGAACGCGGTGAAGGAGATGTGAAGAGCGCGTACAAAGCACGAGAGGCGGACGACGCTGTTGCCATTGACGAGGATGGGAGAGGGAGTGCTACTTACGCAGAATATGACGTTCAAATAGAAACCTCAAACACGTAAGAAAGAAACGTGTAAGAATATTCAAGTTACTCAGAGGAAGGGAGAGCTAAACCGTTCTTTATTTCATACTTCTCTGAGCAATTTTTTAATACGCTCTGACATTTATTCTTCCAAATTATAACAATTTTTCATAATTTCATTTTCAACTTTTCGAAACTAAATATGCACTTTATGTATAGAAAATTATTTGTTAATTATTTCGAGCAGGATTACGCTGCAGACGAGTAAATCCCATATGAATTAGAAGATATTCAAACTATCTTATTTAAATACTCCTATAATAATGCCCAACGTTTAAAGAAAGTAATGATCGTTTCTCCGAACTCTACTCTATTACTCAACAAATTACACAAAGAGAACAATAAATGCAGAAGTCACTCTCTACGCATAGGTTATCTGTGGGGAATGAAGTAGATGCCCTTGCAAAGTACGGGTGGCTCGCAAAAAATCAACCCTCTCAAAAGCTCGTATCCCAATTCCTCGTGCTCTTTCGTCTTTTTCTCCCTCACCACCCGAAAAATGGTCCTACGCTCGAATTCTGGGTCGTAATGCGATTAGTTCATGCCTGGCTTATCTAACGCATCAGTACGTGATGGAAAATGTAGCAGCAGCAATGCCGGTGCAAGCGGTGGCTTCGACGCAGCGAATGCTGTTCACACTGATGAAGGAGAAACGCAACTGGACCAGGCGAGAGGCGACGACAGGAAACTGTTAGGCATCGGAGGAAGACGGCGAAAGAGAATACAAGAGAGGGCAATGAAAAGTGGCCAATAAGAAAATGCCCCTGCTTCTCGCGGAATCGGGTGGGTGGGTTTCGCGGTTCGCCAGTAATGAAAGAAAACTGGAACCTCGTTTTTTCTTATTGTATTACCGAACATGTTTTTAAAACAAATTTATTCACCTCCCCACTCTTCCAGGAAAAGAAAATGGAATTTTCAAGACGCTAAGAAAAAGATAAAATAAATTCCTTGGTATGTTTCAATCAAATATACTTCCAAAAAAGCGCCCTGTGATAGGGTTTCTCAGTAGACAAGTCATATCTTGGATCCTTGTATTCACTGGCATAAATACTAAATTGGTTTGTAATTATTTGCTTGTGTGGTTAAAATACTAATTGAACAATAGTATTAGCACTTTAGGACATAACAGAAGTAATTTTATTTACTTGGAAGAACCCTATTCGCTTCACTATGTACGAAAGGGAGGTACAAAACAAACATATACAATGATTACCATATACAATGACTGAGGGAAAAAGTCGGGAAGTGATTTTGAGTTGTATGTAAATTAAACTTCCTGACAATTTCGCCCTCTCTAGAAACAACTCTTGAACAGCATACTCGGATTAACTTGCTTCAATTGCTGTTAATCCTAAGACCTATAACTACAATAGCTACATATGTAAAATCTAGATTTATGAAATCAATTTCAAATATGCCGGCAGATCTTTTTGTTCCCATTCCGTATCTGCATCTGAATATGAAACCTCAATTCCTCCTCCAGACGAAGAAATAATTAGCACGCAGAATTTCATTAGCGAATGTACGAGCGCGCTGCACAGAAGATGGAAGAACAGAAGCTGAAGACTCACCCGACGGAGGATTTTCGAGATGGAGGCTCTTGTGGAGTTCCATGGGGCGGAGATGAAAGCAGCCGCAAAGGCGGGCGTAAGTGCTCACAGTCTGATTATTGGCGTGAAGTCTCCCGCCGACATACATCAGGTGATGCTGGGAGCTGTATGGGACGTCGGCGCTTCTGAAGGGAACGGAGCTGAGTCTGTGTCTGACGTGCAGGGAGGAAAAGGGAAGGGGTGTGAAGAGTGTGGAGAAGGCGAGATGGGATGGTGGTGCGGCGACTGTGGTTCGACCCGCAATAGGAGCTGCCAGGCCCCGTCACGTATAGGAGGCGGCGGGCACCATTGGGAGACTGTCGGGAGTGATTGCAGCGCGGTCGGCGGCGGAGTGGAAATGAGGAGACAGGACTGAGGGAAAGACGAACAGGAGAGAGTTGGAAAGTGGAGGCAGGATACAAGATGGGCTGGTGTAAAATTGGGTTATCAAGAAGAAAGTGAGATAAAGTGGAGTGTCATCGTGAATAGGGTGACCTATTCAGGAATAATAATTAAATCGAAAGAGATATACGAAGACATCCACGTTAGATTCAAAATTTATTTTAGTGAACTCCCAGCTTTCTTATGAAATTCAAGTTTGTTTGTTTTTTTCCATTAAAATATTTTTAACGAACATCTAATGAGAATGGGGAATCTAATGACGATATTATAGTAACAAACAAATTTCATCTATGTAGAAATTCCCCCAAAATAAATTTTGAAGACATTAGTAATTATGGGTGTACTCGTATTTATGCACGCTACATGTAGTTTACCTATCGTTTCAATAAGAAAAATAAGAAAATTTAATGAAACTTAGCATGATATTTTTCATGAAAACGCTCTCTATTTGTTGTTTTAATGAAAACGCTCTCTATAACTTGAACCAAAAACTTTCTTGTTGAAGCTCCAGAAAGAAAAGAATACTTTCAAAGAAAAACATAAGCCTTCTATACGAACGAATTTTTCAAATTCCAGCTATAACCAGTTTTAAGGGAATGAGGTACTAATTGGTATAGAACGGACACTTATTCAGGTCACGTATTAAATATTTACTCAGATAATACTTTAGCACAAAACAGAGCAATGATCTATAACTTAACAGACAAAACAATTGTTCTTTCGGATGAATAGCATCGGAGGGAGAATTTACAAATAGTGAGTAACATACATTTATTCAACTACTATTCCTCAGAATTTGCCAATAAAAATATTTAAAAAATTGTATTACCTTCAAAACAGGCAACAACAAACGCAACCTCAACAGGATGAAATGATTTATGCTGTATTTCCTTGGAACAAGTATGTAACACCTTACTGTAATGCTGTAACATTACTGAAGTCTGAAAATATGAAATTGATATCAACATTTGAAAGTAGAAGAAATATGTTATGGACCTAAGGGAAAGATAAGAATGATCATATGAATACTAATAAAATAGTTTACAAAATATAATTCAAAGATTGTAACAATAGCAACGCAGGTCAAACAAAGAGGGTTAAAAACTAGAACCCAGAAGCACAAGCTTTATTAAAAATCAGTTGAACCAAAAGTAGTAACCTCGCATTGTATTAATAATGATCGCTTGATGGATTGGGATAACACATTAATATGGGACAAAGAAATTAATAATTACAAGAGTAGCATATCAGAAATAATATTTATAAAAAATATACATCGAAGTTTGAATTTACGCACTGCCAAAGAATAGCTAGCGGGTATTTACAATACAATACTATAACATGTTTGTGTATTTTCTGCTTTTTTGTAAACATATTTTTTGTTTATATTTACGTTTAATATCATGTTAAATTGTTCTGCTATGTTTCTTGTAATAATTTCCCTGACGACGACTGCAAACGAAAGTCGAAACATTGTGTACTTAATAGTACAAAATATATGGCATTCGTCCATAATAAGGTCGTTAAGTCTTAAATTATTTATTTATTTTGTAATAATAGTCTGTTTATTTTATTGTTGAAATATTCAGCATGCCGTTAAAAATTAATCTGTGTATCGTGGTTTGAAGACCTCTGATTTACAGAATAATACATTCAACTTTAGTTGTGGTTAAAGTTTATCAACGGTTTAAAAATTAATTTTATTTTATACTGGTCATCACACATACTTTTAGTTCTTATTTCAATTGGGTGAGTTCTGAAATGTTTCCGCATAAATATATGCCATTTTCCAAAAAAAAAAGTCCTTCTTTTTGAAGGATATAATGAGGCCTCCTAAGGATTAAATTAAATCCTTTTCTCTGACCAATAACGCGGCTTGGTAGTCAACTCCGCATCCTTGGTGTATAAAGTATCTTTAAAGAATGAAAGATTTTTGTTGCTAATCTACAATAAAACTAAATTTTATTGTACATTGACTATTTCTTTGAATAATGTGAAGTTTTTAAGTATACTTATTTTTCGTCAAATGGAATGGAAAAAGAGTATTCGAGGGAAAATATTTTCATATTTTTGCTGAAGATCGTTATTAAACAAAATAAGATATGTGAAGCGAACGGAAATTCTCGAAGAAACATCAAGATATATATTTTTATTTCATTTGTTATTTATTTAATTTATGATATAATGAGAAAAAGATTATTAGTCCTGTTCCTCTACATAACCATATGAATTGGGCGAAGCATATGGGAAGGAGTAATATTGGGTTGTCCGGTATTTAGGTTCCACCTTCGGTGACGGAAACCACAGGTCAAAACCGCACTTCCACAGAGAGATATCGAAATCACGCCCCTCCCAATCAATTGCACCTGGAAGCGTAAACGCTACAACTTCATTACCGCTCCCGGCAGTGGCGGATCCAAGGAGGGGCATAGGGGGTACGTACCCCCGGTCACAAAAGAGATAGCAAGAAAAGAAAGCGTTTTTACTTCGAAAAAATAGTATGCCCATTGAAAGTAACCAGACGAACTAATAAAGTCTGAGTAAAAAGACGTCTCCATAGAAAGAAAATATGACTTACTTTGATTATATAGATTTCCACACCTACGTGGGAACTTAAGCAAAGAGATGCGATATTTCGCTATATGTGTCTGCTCGTGCATTAGGTAAAAATTATGTACTTTATTTTCGATATCCAAAATTTCAATATCGCCACTTTCGTTCTCACAGTTAATACCACTGAATGTTTATAATTTTATACATGTTATAGTTTTAGATGGAACACCGAAACGTTTCCGGTTTCATGTTCAATACAGTTGAAATAATACCGAGTAAATCTGAAGCAGTGAATGGACTAGTAAGTAGAAATGTCCAGACTAAAGATTTGACAAAAAGAACGTATTTCAAAAACGTAATTTTTAGTAGTTGTTTTTGTGTGAGAACAGCAAATAACTTTTTGTGCTCTTTATGAACTGGAGTGTCTTAAATTGTAGTTTCAAGAAGTTAAATTTTTTAAACTTGCGATAGAGATTCGCTCACCCTGGTATTTCTCTTTATAGGCCCCTCCCAAAATCAAATCCTGGATCCAACCCTGGCTCCTGTCGGCACCGATGGGTGCGTGGTTACCGTAGTGGCATTTCACACCCGAGTGAGCGGGTTCACTCCCGGTCAGCGGATTTTCAGGGAGCGAAAAATCCACACACGGTCTGTAGTATGATTATACTGCATGTAAAAGATCTCTTCAGCATCATTTGGTGCTCTCGGCAACATGAACTCTCGGCGAAAAAAATGCACCCACGCAGAGTTCCGGTTTCCACTGCCATCTGGTAGCGAAGACGGAACATCTAAATTTCGAATGTGGTTCAGTCCAAAGAGTCACAACCAAAAAAAAAAGACCCACAATTAACGGGAGCCGAGACCCATACACTATTATTATTATTCCCGGTTCCTGCTCCCGGTATCCAGTCAAATAATTTTCCAAACTACAACGAACATTTACCGTTTCGTTAAGAGTTGGAGTGGACAAAAACAAGAAATAAATGTTTGACACGATCATTGGACTTCCCGGCTTGGAAACCGTGGTTTAGATAATTCTATTGTTCCTCTGAAATTTCTGACCATGAGCCCAGTTTGACTGTATTCTACAATACGACTACCGTGACTGAAGTATTTTGACAACTCTCAAAAAGACTTGTTCTGAATAGGAAACTGGTTCTCGGTTCCCATCCGTAGTTCAAATGATCCGTATCTTTGATCAGAGGAAAGTCCAAAAGTATATACGAAGAGTTTATTTAAAAAAATATTTTCAGGTAAGGATTTGTGTATAACCGTGATTAAACGAACTTAAGATTGGTTGACTACTAGGATTAGTCGCCAAGACCAAATCTTGCTAACAATTCATTTAAGATTGAATAATTCGATGGAAGTATACTTCTTTACATAGACGAAGGTTCATGCATAAATTATCTCTCAATTTTGATTTAAGAATTAACTGATTTGAGTAATTAACTTAATCCGAAGAAAAAAATAGCCAAAAGCAATTCTGAAAACAATAACAAATTTAATTTCCAAACTTATTTCCTCAATAATTGTTTCAATTTTTTAATACGCTTACACCACGAAGTATTTAGCATTGAAAATAAGAATATTTAGAAAACAATTAATTAGCACTGAAAATACAGACATATCGAGAAGGGTTAGTCATAATTTTTTGGAAAATAACAAAAGATCAATAATTATTTCACTGTAAAATTGAGAGATATTCAAATGTGTAAATACGCTTACTGTACTAATATACATGTTGAGCAAGAAAGACATTAAAAATTTTATTTTTTTCTTCTCGTCTCTGTGTGCATATTCATAAGTGAGATATTCATAAGTCCGAGTGAGTCCTATATGGGAATGATAAAAGTTTGAAGGGAAATTCTAAGTCAGAAACATGGAATACACCTTTATAACTGAAAAACCTGACCTAACCTATAAATTGAAAGAAAAATGCGAAATTAATACCTACGTACCGGCCACCAATGAAATGAACTACTCTGTCGATCAGATAATTAATCTGAGGAAAAATTTAAAAGAGTATTTTATTTTTTCCCCAACAGTTATAAAATTTATATGAACTATTTTTACAGGATTTTTGTGTATATCCTCCGTCAACGGACGAAATTCCAACGACTTCACTGCGTTTGCCTCCTTTTTCGAGACTCTCCTTTGCCTGTCCTCTCCGAAAGGAAATATCTCCAACCTCCAAATTTCCGGGAAGTACGAAATCAGAGCCTACAACATCGAGTGGAGTTTATGAGGTCGCGTTTGACCAGAAAGAAAATCCGTCGGGAACCAGATTAAATCTCCCGACCTCCGAACCCGAGGAATCAAGTCCCATTACTCAGCCCAGATAAGGACAAGAACCCGCACGAGCCAGGACGGCCGCCACCGAAGTGGAAACCGAGACGCTACATGCAATAGACCCAGAAATAACAAGAGGGTTACGTGGGCGACGGTGGTTGCGGGCACCGGCTTCGTTCTGTCGTCGCCCTCAGCGGTGCCTTCTGAGAGCTGAGCAACCGCAGCGAACTCAGCCACCGTATCGGCGAGCGACGATGCTTCGCTGGGAGGCGAGACTTCCCGTGCTCCGTGGTTGCGCTTCAGCCACGACTCGACTTATCGACGCACCCCGCGCCCAGCTGCGGCGGCGATAAAGTTTGCGGACTCGAGAACACAAGTCACAGAAAGCGGCGGCAAAAAGGACGAGTGTCCGTGGATTGCAATTAATAGGAGTAACTCTTACATCGCCTTACTCGGCGCTATTTAAGCACTTGTCTATCCCTTGGTTCTTCCGTAATTCTAGATATTGCTCCCTAAGTCCACAAAGCCGAACCACACTTAACGTTTTCATAATGAGTTAAAGGGTTTCATATGGATAAAATTATCTTCAAATTATTTTCATATTTTCTTATAAAATTTATAGTATCAGTTTCAATTATTAATAACTTCGTCGTAGCTAAATTTTTAACATAAACGACATCTAAATAAATGTTGCCTTAAAAACTTTTTATAATTTTTTTTTATTAAGTACTTATTGCGCTTCTTTGGACTCTAAATTTCTCTTATACTGATAAATATGAAGGTTTTTAACCACTTTAAAACAATTTGGCCGATTAATAAAATATAGGAGAAAAAGGGAATATAAAATAATCGTCACATGGATAAGTGTACTGCTGGACCAATTAATCGGAAAATATCTCTTTTCCTACAGCTTCTTTGAACTCTCCGCCCTTCAGATAAACTCCGAAAACATTTACTTGAAACACAAGTACTTCAATGACTCTGTGTAAGAAAAAGACAGTATTTTGTGTTCATTGATTATTCGAAAACGTTATGTGTTACGTAAGTAAATATCGTGCAAGTAAAAGGTATTCGTGAGAAATTGTCAGTACATTAAAATATCAAAATTTTTGATTCATTGTCAACCAGGAGCCCTTAACTCGTTCAAATATTCATTATCAGTAATAGAATGATCTATATCCGTTTTTTTAGTGTGTTATTGTCAACTATTACGGTCAGAATTATACGAAACCAGTAGGTACCAATACAATATTATTAAAAGTTTTCATCATTACCAACCTTCACCTTTTAATCATTTGAAAAACTTGTAATAAGGTCATACACACACACACACACACACACACACATATATATATATATATATATATATATATATATATATAT
>NNCF01126134.1:571896-680442 GCA_002313205.1 Laupala kohalensis
GTGTATATATTGGGAGGATTGCAGATCCTAAGTGACTTTCAGACTAGAGACTCTGCGGAGGGCATGGGAGTGCCCAGGTTATTTGAGATATGACTTGGTTAGTTTTGGTCGTCAGACCACTGAGAATTGCTGCGGTAATTCTATTACATTGCTATTACGCGCGAATGACGTAACTTGGAACAGTTAGTTATTTCGGGATAGCAACTTGGAAACTTTTGAAATTCGGATAATCTGGGTAGATTTCCGAGTTAATTCATAACACCAGTATCTATATCTGTGTGTAATTGTTGCTTTCAGATAGCAATAAATCTGTAATAACAAATTCAAACTTGTATTTATGATTTGAGAGTTTGTCTATATTTGTAATATAGAATTGTAGCTATTTAATTTGAATTAAATATTTTATTGTTATTACACGTTTGTTTGATTGCTTGGGGAAACCAAGCTGGTGGCAGCGAACTCTACCATAAAGGTTGTGGTTTATGGTTGAATCCCGCTTCTACCCAAAAAATACGCACATCGCATCTGGGCTTGCGGTGTGTTGTAACAATTCTACACACTTCAAACAAGTAAACCAGATTTCCAACATTTCCAAATAATAAAAAAAAATCAACAACTTTTATACATCTAACCACTACATACACTCAGATAATACTAATAAAGTACTGGTACATTCCCACTGAAAGTACAATGGAACTCCAATACGTTTAATAAATTTTATAGTGGAACATGCTCGAAGGAACTTTAAAAGTAGTTTTCCCTTTCGTATAAATATTTTAAGTAAACGCTTAAATATTTACCAAGTGGTTAGGTGTAAAGTGGAAGATCAGACCACATAGTCTAATTCTCGGCACAAATGAAGAAATTTATTTTTTTTCATTTATTTATTTTAAAGCAGCGGGGTGTTAAACGTAACAGAGTCAAAAGTAATAGGTAATGATCAAGATTGTCCCGTGAAAAAGAATGAAAATTTTAGAAATAGTACATTTCAACAGAATCGCTAATATTACACAATTCTAAAAAAATATATTAGTAACTGGATCCACAGATTAGAAATAATTTGTGGTTGTTACACACCATGTAAAGTGCACGGGTGTGTGGGCGGGTGACAGTCAATTTTCTCTGCCTTTAACCATTCATTTCATCTAATATTAAAATTAATCCATTGTAATATGAACTACTTTAAATATATCCTGATTCCGAAGAGAGTCCAATGTATGCGTGTGTAATAACAAATTTTTGCGGGTTTCATATTGGTCAGGTGAAACTGAAATAGCAGTGGAATATCATTCTGGTTTGAGAGAATACAAGAAAAAAAAAATCCAAAGAATCAATAAAATAATATTGACGGAGTTCATGAAAAGTGATTAAGTTCAAGTATGAAATATATCCGGTATTTTGAAGGACAACTTAGAATATTTATCACCCACTCTCGATGATTTAAAGCAGTCTATAATTATAAAATATGTAAATTAATATTGTATGGAAATAAATTCATTTTAAAGCTAAATAAGGGCATTACACGTTTACTATTAAAAAATTCTTCACTTTCATGCAAATAGGAAGAGATAATGTCTAATAACTTATAATTAAATTACATTAACTCAATAATAGTTATCCAACGGTGTTTCCAACCCTTGATAGACCATCTCCAGAGCTGATAAACTTGACTCAAAAGTAAAATAATTTACCATTTCCAAGGTAATATTTCCTAGTTGGAAAAACAATGAAAATACAGACCAATCGTCATTTTCAGAATCATCCTCGCAAGTGCCCACGTTTCAAATTTACATATACCTGTCTCAGAATTTAACATTGATCGTATGTTGGAAATATGTCTAAAGTGTATTGTTGAAGCCATGCAAAATGTTTCGTACAATTTTATGCTCAGAGGCATGTCCGTAGTTCGGGCTAATCCCCGCCCACCACACGTTTGCACATCACTGCTTATCCCTTCCTGCAATGCTGTTTCACATCTTCTTCTGACGTCGAAGCAATTGGTCTCCCCCCTCTACCAGGTTTCACTTCAAAAGAACCTGTCCCTTCGAATTTCTTAATCATATTCTACAAACCCTTGGTAGACATCGGACCACAGCCTTCATCCTTACCCTTTACTGTCTGGAACTTCTTCAGAGCTACTGGCGCACAGCAACCGTTCTTGTAAAAGAGCTTCACAAGCAGAGCGCGATCCTTCACTGAGAGAGTCATACCGAACTTCTCAGACGCAATATGAGGTAAACGCCATGTACCCCGCGTTTTATAAAAAATGTAATACATGAGCACGACACGTCTTTTTAATTTCACATATTGTAACGCTCTTTTGGATAAACTATAATATAATGAATCCAAATATTATGACGAAAATTTGGATCTATTTTTCTTCTTATGTCATACCATTTCCCTCTTCTCCGAATATATTCAGTTCAAATTTCAGGTATTTCGGAGCTGTGGTTCTTATATCACAGCTATGTATACAGGATAATTATAATTCAAGTTTAAAAGTCACGTAGATCCGTCTCACCATCTACGCGACTGATGAAGGCGCGAACCGAAACTGTTTTATGAAATATGGGAGTTTCTTTTGTGTGTTTTCTTTTCTATTTTTCTTTAACTTTAAAACTTTTACTTTATAGAAGACAGTACTGTCGCTTTATTTTCAAGATATATTCCCGTCGTGGCCACGGTGTCAGCGTGATTGCTCGTCAGCGTGATACCCGGGTGGGGCAAAATAAAATTTGTAGCGTTTCAAATGAATGTGTATGAAGCTGTGACGTATGAAGAGTCATCCTCTGCGGCTAACAACCGCAGTTGTAATACAGCAATCTAGATTCTGTCTAGACGCTGTGAGATGGTTGTCAATGAGTAAGTGATGAAAGAATAAATGCCTTCAACTGTTAGTATATGTGATACAAGATTCTACTGTGAGTACCAGCACAGGTATGAAGCAAGGGATAACACGCTAAAAAAGAATATCACATTAAACTCGTTTGTTTCATTATCTCTGGGAGCTCGATAATGGATAATTGATAGTACGCGCTATAGATGAGATCGAAGGATAGAAAATGAGAAAACTCCAATTTCATGACACAGTCGTCTCTACAACAACCATGCGCATTATTCGTCGGAACAAAGCTCGGTCAACCGTTACTAACATCATAACAGGAACCACTTCAAGCTAACTCCATTCACAAATGTCAATAAAAATGCTGTTTCAATGACGTTAACGGATCTACACTTCGATGAGTTAACAGAGAAGAAATATAAAATAATATTGTGATATGAAACAGCTTAAGCTAAATTCCCGATTAAGTTTTGGACGGGAAATAAGGTAACGTTTCAACGATAAATAGCGAGATCATCTATCAGGATTTCTCTGATCGAGTTTAGTGTTGCGTGATCGAGTAGTAAGACGGCGAAAAGCATATGGAGTGATTTATGGTGAGTACGAGATGCATTTATAATTTCTTTGAGTAGGAAATTCCATACCGGAACATTTATATTAAAGAAAACAATATTTTATGGTATAAAAGTGAAAATAATATTTGATACGATCAGAAATGTTAAGCACGAACCAAACTTTAAATGTTTGCGGGTGAAATTTAATTCTATACCAAAAATGTATCATCTACAAGGTGAACAACCACGGCAGTGCACATGTGAATTATATGATTTTGTAGAAATATTCTTGAATCACCACAGATATCCATACATAGCCTGTATTGTGTTCACTCATCAGTCGCAACAAAATGCATAACAAAATTAAAATTCTGTGATAATAATAATGTTTATCGAATGATCATATATGATAGTGCAATCAAAACGTTTAGTATGATGTGATTCAAGTTACTCAATCTCCGTTAAAGATACTTACAAAAAATTAAACAATAAAAAGTAAACAACATGCAAATGAGGAAAATGCAATGGTCTATCTGAAGTAAATCCTTTTGTTCAGAACATTAAGAGGTCATTATAAACCTAGTCCAACTTTCTAATTCTCTTTAGTTGCAGAAATAAAAAATCATGTCTTGACTTCACTTGACATGATTTTGCTTATGAGAGAAGAATTTATCGGACAGAGGAATTCGTTTTCATCTTAATAAGATTCGTTTCCGAATACAACTATTTTAGAAATACTTTACATCATATTCCTCGTTGCTGGCATGGTCATTCTCTCTCCTTTGCGAATGCAGTATTCATTTTTTAAAGTCTGGACAAGAATCCCTCTCGTACAGCACGTGGAATTAGCATACATGTTTCATCTAAGCAGACTGACAGAAAAACCTGGCACAGCCATATCTGCACGTATATTACAATTTGTGACGACAAAATTTTAGCAGGGTGTTAACTATACAAATATGCAAGAATGGGTTTTTAAGTGCTGTTACGAAAGGAAGAAGGAATATATTTCACTTTTCACTTCATTGCCGTGTCTCCCTTGTATGTTAAGCGCCGTGATATTAATTTTAAAGAGAACAATTGCCAGCAAGTTTTGTAACAGTCAATGTTGGTGAAGTTAGTCTTAGTCTGGGCATGACTCACCTAAATGACCTCCATTTGTATGCAAAGAAGTACGCAATATTTCACATGGAACACACACTCATTTACACTTACAAGGAAATTGAAGAAACTTACTCGCGTACATTTACAAAGATTCCTTAATCGTGTCTCGTCTTTATAATCCGTCCTCAAGGCTAGTTTATTGGTCGCAAATATGGCTTCTGTATTTGCTAAAGAAAATCAGGGTTAAAATGAAATAATTGGCGAGACGAATTGCATAAAACGTAGGTATTTTTTCTTTATCTATCTTCCACATTTATTTTTGAGATCATGGAAATTCAAAGAATATATAACGTTTTCCATTTCCTGTACTTAATGTATAAAGTGAACAGAATATTGAATGCAATTGACGAAATTTCAATGGTGAAAAGAAATGAAAAATGAACTTGTGGACAAACGAACCGTCAATAATTCGGTCGTTCTTGAAGAAAAGGACATCAGCGCTGCAGCGAGCCGCCTGATCAAGTGTTAAATTTAAACTAACCTTTGTTTATTTATACTAATGCTGCACATTCTCACTTGAAACGACGGTAATAAACGCCTTGTAAAATGCATGTGGTATTACGAAATGTTGGGGGAAAAGTTTCTTTCTATTAAAATTAAAATAAAATTTTAATGAAAACAATTGCTATTAAAATAAATATTGACAGTCTTAATGAAATTTACCTGACGTCAAAGGTATCAAATCTAAAAATGCTCTTTCCTGAATCGCCAAAGTTAAAAATTAAATATACTACAAACAAGACACTATTCGATCCTCAGATAGTCAACAACTAACGATACATTCAAACAGTCATCAATAAATTTAATTTCACCATTCCTCACTTACGAAACATACTTCCATTTCTTCTTTCTAAGAAATCACTTGGAAATGTAGTTCCTCCGTTCATAAAGAGTAGAAATTTTCAGTTTACCGGAAATGCCCCTCATGACGACTCAGTTAATGGAAGAAAGGCGAGGAGACAGAGCTTGTTTGAGATGGTCTCGTGAAGAAAAGCGGACAAACCTCTGGCTGAGGTGGGTGTGGAGAGAGAGGCGTAACGTCTGCCAGCAGCTTCCCTCGAAATAAAGCGGAGCCAGCGCCGATACGACGCTTCCACGCGTCTGTGCTCACACATCCGGTTCTCTTGTAGCCGCGAACAAGAAGTGCATTTAAAGGGATGCGACGGGCGCGCGACGAACGCCAACAAACAAGTCCCGAATAAGGACCGAAATTTACGGCGTATATCAAGAGGTACTCACACGAACATGAGGCAATAGACACGAAAACCAATGAGTCCGAAAAAGCGAGAGAAAATGAGAACTTTGTAGACACGAAAAAAATCATTCATAGGTGAAAGGAAAAATTCCACGGACAACGGTTTCAAAAAACGGACAAATTTTATCAATTGATACCAAAAATAGTCGAAGAGAGGAAAGTATTCGAAAAAAAAAACATGAGATAAAACGAAAATATTCTTAAAAGCGAAAACTGAGCCGCAAAAGTATGCTACAAAGAAGGAATTAAAGCTTAATCCTGCGAATACTATATGAACTAGTTGGAAATACAGACAAGGAGAAATGAGAGACCGAGGAAACAAAGAGATAATTCCGTCCTCACCACATCATTCGCGGGTAAGTCAAAAGAACAGAGAAATTATACCTTCAGAGAGGATACGAGATTAATGAGAACAACCCGTGCATACGTTGGCATGAAACGAATGCAAGAGCAAAGTGAAGCTAATTCGCAGGCACTATGCTTACAGCAAGGGCGAGCATCCAGAGAAGGCAGCACGAAGCGAACAGGGTTGTCAACATGTCCTTACAAACGTCTCACACAGCGCAGACAAGTTGCGCTCTCCATATTTGCATTTATTATCAATCGAGGATGGATACCGCGCCGCATTTAAGGTAGGGGACGCCTTGTGTGCAGAACGCATTATGGGTAATGGAGTTTTTCGGTGGGTAGAGAGAGACTGTGTGTGGACACAAAAGACGTGGTAGTGCGATCCCTAGGAGAAGAGAGATTCCAGCACACCCTTGCCGCAAGGTCCGGTAAAAAAATCCACATCCGTCTCCTCCCTTTCGCGGCCACGCGCCATCCGCGCCCGAGCGACCACAAGCACCAACGTTAGAGCCGCGGCGTACCCAGTTCATTAAACAGAATATCAAGGTATCTGCTCCATAAATCTCATTTATACCCATACTTCGCTTCGAGGCCCTTACCCATACATCGCTTTATGGAGCCGTATACCGGCAGATTATTAAATAGCAATCATAAATTTCAGAGCGATGATGCGCTTTTTCGGACGAAATAATTTCTCCTGGGGCACAGACGGCCACTTCGGAGGGGAGGACTTGCGAGGTGAAGGGTATGGAGGAGGGAAATCGGTCCCCGCTCTGTCGTCATCGTTGTGCGTCAATCGTGGAGAAGGAGCGCCATTCGGAATCGTCGCCAAGATTCCTGAATTAATTGTATCGCTCCTCGCGGAAATTACTCTGCAACGCCCGCGGGGATCGTACCGCAACCACTGAAAATGTGCGGGCGATTTAATGCCTCATCAATAAGTTTTTACGCGAAACACGACAAGCAAATTATGTTCCCTTATAAAAGCTGAGCACTCCCCCACACTTCCCAGATATCGCTCCGCACGCTTAAACAGCTGCGGGTTGGTCGACCTACCACACTTGCTTCCGCGACTAATTAGGAATAACACTGTTAAATGGGCGGTACAGCAAAGTCAAAGGTGAAACTGAATTGCGAAAACGAGGCGGTTTCAGTTAACGGATGAAAGGAGCTGAGATAAGTAAAACATGCAAATGCTGCAACAAAATTCCATCAAATGGCATCCCTAATACCCAGATTGGTAAGTAAATGCTTACAAGAGACCAAAATAACAGGACTTTGAGTTGCCGTCAGATTTCAAATAGAGATTGTAATTATATCATGCCTTTGATATTGCCTTCCTACTCCGTCACATCAATGTATTTCTATATTATCGTGTAGCCTTAGTGTTCATTGCATCACATTCCCTTGAAAGTTTCTCAAAGCGTGGATAAACTGGTTAGAATAAATTAAGGTAATCTACGTCGGGTAATTTTCTGCTACTCTCGGGCGGTCACCATCGTAACATGTAAGAGGCCGCAAAGCATCTTGTGGTTTGAGGTACAAGGAATAGGACTCGAAAGTCCCGCAGGTTGAGAGAAAAAGCAACTGCCAGAGGGATTCAGGAATTGAGAAAGAAAGGAAGAAAAGAAGTCTATACATTTTGTGTTTCCTTAGTCACTCTGTAAAATATTTTCTTTTTTTTTAAAGGAAAGAAATAGTGATATTAGCTTTCTTCTTCATTATTTCTCCTCATTTTCTTTTCTATCTTCTTTCCTTGCTCTAAAAATCTCTGTTTTAAATCTCATCTGAAAAAAACCATCTTCCCACACTTACAATCTATTTCAATTCTTTCGCCCTGTTTCAGTTCTTCATCTTTCTCCTTTACCTTTCCCTCAACATCTAGCCTCTACTTGATTTACTTTGAATTAGTCTAATTTCATCTTACCATAATTTTCTCTCCCTTCTGAAATTCCCCAAGACGCCAACACAAACCACCCACCTCGCACGCAAGTGTCAGTTCCTTTCCAACATCACTTGTCATGACTCACTCTCTGTTCAATGCTACCATAGACCTTCTCACTTATTTATATTGCTCAATGTTATTAGAGCAGTCGTATCTTTTAAAAATAATAATTGGTAATTATTAGTCTCCGTACATAATTTATATAGGTGTTGCTCACATACTGGAGTCAGCGTGGGTCAGTGGGTAGAGCGCTGAAATGCTAGCTGGATGACCGGTGTTCGTTCCCCGATGGATTGGACACCTCAGCATCCAGACTGACTTCCAGGTTTACTCATCCTACAGTAAAATGTGTACCGGGTCTACCCGGAGGTCCAACCGGTAGGAGCGAGACGCTGGCCACATCTCCTTCTGGTGTCGAGGCCTAGTAATTGCGGAGCTCTACCCAGCGTGAATCCCTTGGGCACCTTCGGGGTCTGTTGTGGACAGTTTGACTTTGACTTGACATACATCGCTAAAACTTTTGCAGTATATCGTTCTCTCGTTAACATTGTATAGGAATAAAAACATCAGAAACTTATTTCAGACCTGCAACCATCTCAGAATAATGGCCGTAGGTCGGTCAATTTAGTCGTAGAACAAGTCCAATAAACTAAATATTTTTACGTTTCCTCCGTTCATTTTGCACATACCCAACGGAATATTGTTCAAAGGTGACAAATTCAATAAAAACAATATTTTCTAAAATGTCACTATTTAACTAAGGGTCAATGCAAACTAGATTTAATGAACTCCCAATTGTTGGTAAACAACTGGATCATTCCTCCAGGCACCTCAGCTGTCAGAAATGCTCTTCCCACTTCACTGCACCTCTAATCTGCGATACACAGGAAAGCGAGATACTGACTCCGGACAACAGCACCTTGGACCTCTCACTTCTTCCAGTACAATTCTCTTAGTTGTTCTCTTTCCCACCGCCAT
This sequence comes from Laupala kohalensis, assembly GCA_002313205.1. Lineage (NCBI taxonomy): Eukaryota > Metazoa > Arthropoda > Insecta > Orthoptera > Trigonidiidae > Laupala > Laupala kohalensis. The sequence goes on from NNCF01126134.1 coordinate 580,983, forward strand.
CCTTTTTCGACGACGTAAAACCCGAATCCCCGCCCGAAGCAGGTTCCCCGTTCGTGCCCCGCGTCGATTACGTTCCCTACACTCTATCTTTCTGTTTTACCCCTCTTGGGCACTTCGTGGAGCGAGTTCTTCGCTAACCCAGCAGAGACCGCAATCCGTTTACTACTCCACCACCCAATAATTTTACATGGTTTATCTCGTGACGACGAGCGCTCAGCTCGTGCTGTGCTGTAAACATTGAAGTGTTGCAGAACTCGACTTCCACCAGCTTCCAGAGAAAAGGGAATAAAAATTGTATTACTGGCAATCGGAAAACTTCGGAACTCCTCTTTATCGGATTAATTTAACAAATGAATTCGTTTATTCCAAGCATGTACGAGTAAAAAACATCAAATTTCCAAATCAATGCACAAATTCCGAGTGCCTTCTTAGCATGTTCATGGAGAAGTCACTGACCCACAATGGCGACGACAAATTACACAAGCAAAATTTATTAAAATTTTTAAGTAATCCTTTCTGACAATTTTCTTCTGGGGAAGATCGTACATAAAAACGTTTTAGAACTATTTATATTGGTACATTACTTTGAATTACTTCGTACTTCTATTAATGATGGTTTCTCATCCTATATAATATATCTTTAAGGACTCTAATTACCTTGACATTGACAAGCCCTAAAACCCCACAAAAAATCATATATATTTTGTTGAGGGTATGTATCACTGTTTGGTTGATTATTTTATTGTTAAATTTTTCTTGTTTTTCTTTTCTAAACATAATGAAACAAACGACCTAATTTTCGAAGTAAATGTAACGCAACCCAATTGTTTGTGAGTAAAGAGACACGCATTCGAATGAGAATTGCACGCATTCGATAGGGCAGTCCAAGGATCTCTAGTCAAGGGACCAGTCACCGCTAGATTGCCAGAAGCAGACTCGTTCAGAAGTCGAAGGCGAGTCTGCCAACTGCCCCGAGCATTCGTCTCTGCGGGGTGTAAAACAGCGTATGTTGCTGGGAAGAGGTCGTAAACAGTGCCGGAGTCGGTGGGGGGTCGCTGTGACCACGGGAGAGGTAGGATGGTCATGGTAAAAGAGATGTCAGAAGATGGAAAGCCCAGGGAATTCAAGGTACTCTGAACTCTATTTCATCACCCTTCCTATGAAATTACGCCTAAAAGCATCATTAAAATTTGTAAACGATTTCAATTCAGATAGGAGGACTCTTTTTTTTTTCAAAATATAAGTGACTTCTTGAATGGCGTAGTCCAGGATTTTATAGATCACTCCACACGTCACTCTTGCCCTCTCCCTTGGCCACTGGGTGGTACAAAATCGTGTGATGATTCTGACCAAATACCGGGTGCACTGTAATGGGACGTTAAACAAATTTAAGAAAACTGGGGTGGATTCGGGAATGGAATAGTTAGGGAAAGACACTGTTGAAGGAAGTGTACTAGTTCTCGATGGACTGGCGATTCAAATGAATGTGATAGAAAAGTTTGTGGTGGCAATGGTGAGGATGGATAATACAGCAGAAAAGATGGTGGGGCAGAAAATTATGGCAGACTCTATGCAGAGAATTATGGCAGAGTCTATTAATTATTTTACCACAATAGGAGCATAACTACCACTCTCCTCAATATTTGAAACCGGAAATAAAATTACAAATGAAAATGTTAAACAGTGTCTTTTTCATTTAATATGAATAAACCAGTCAATTACTCACTGATCCAAGAACACTCTTTGTTCGAAACTCGAAAATTACCAGTTGTCTGTGTTTAATTTCAAAGTCAGGCAAGATGTTCCGGCACGACACTCAGAAAGTCCAACGACGCCAGGATAAACAAATAACACCGCAAACCGGGCTGCAAAGGTCTAGATGCACGTCAACGCCTCGAGAGACAATGGCAAAGCTAACTTATCTGGAACTGTTACTCCGGTTGTCATCCGAAAAGAGACAAAAGCTACAACGAACCTTCGTTAGATTTAAACAATTAACAGCAGTATGCAATAGAAACTATTCTACCCTACTAACTGATAAAATCTGAAACCAGATGTTAGGATCGTGAATAAGCATTTCGCTACAGTTATTACGTATTTCCCAGAGTATGTGGAATTCATTACAAGAAATGGAAATATATGAAGGAAATTCGGGATAGAAGTTACACATTCTACATCATAAACATTTAGTAAAAGTTTATCCCAGAGTTAAATTATGTATACGATGATTTTATCAAAATCATCATAAATTTATTTGTGGTGATTTTATCAAAATGAAAGATGCCCAGATAGCACCTGAGACGTCCTTGGACTCACCGTCTTGGGAAAAAATTACAAGAAGAACCGACCAAATCATGAGACTAATGAGACACAAGTAATGGGTCTAAGAGAAAGAAGAGGCGATTTTATCATAATCTTTCAGAACCGAAATGCAACCTCAATGTTACTGAAGCGAAGTGAATGGAACTAAGTACATTGAAATTGACGCATATTTTGAGGTGAAAGTAATATTCTGAAATAGTATGTTAATTAAAATATTAAAATCACAACTCTAGTAATTTAATAAAGCGTATTCCCATTTGTCTCGTCAATATTCAGGCATTCGATTTAATTATTTATAAAAGAAATTTTCAAATTTACCCCTAAATTTTTCTCAATATTTCTAAAATAAACTGATTCGTTACCTTTGAGTACTACCTAGAGTACTGAACTATACGCGTAAAAGTACTCACAAAGACGTATTAAGGGCAGGACATCGCATAAAAGATGTCAACCGGGACTCAAAATTGTCTTGCGACGGAATTACGTAATAGCACATTTTCTTCAACCATTTACTTCACGGTATGTGAATAAAAATGTAAAAAAACAGAGTACTAAGAAATTAAGGAAGCAAATAACCATTAGAGTAATAAACTTAGCACTACAAAAAGAAGCATGGGAGAATCTCTATGTACTTTGTTTTCAACAAAATCCACGTGCGGTGATAACTCTTAGAAACGATGCATCGTCAGTGTATCTCCAAGTGAAAACTGTGACGAACCGGGATTCAAACCCGGGGTTCACGCCGCAGGTGTGTGACAGCAGCACCACCCGCCTCGTCTCCCGAGACCCATGCTCAACATCCACCTGGCCTGTTCCGGTGAACATGCGTCACATCCCTTACAGGGAGTAATTGACTACAGGCGGCTCCCTTTGCTGTTAGCACTTGTGTCCGGTTTCCACGGATCATTATCGCATTGGAAACGTTTTTCTCGCGAATGATTTGCTATGTCATGAGTCGATAACAATGCAGAGTTTCTAACCACTATTGAATCATTTCAAGAGTGACCGTGTTCGGCGGTAGCTCCAATGTTTACATACCAGTGGGCAAATGATGTTAGCGAGGCACTTGCAATTAACAATTTAATGCTGAGCAGCTTTGCAACTATTTTAGTGTTTTGCGGATAAAAGGATTTCAGCCGTATTAGTGATACATAGTTTCTTCACTCTGAAAATAGAGACATAAAATATCACTTCATTTACTCATACACGAGTCCGTGTGTGACAAAAACTTGCGTAACGAAGAATTTGCTCATTCATTTTAATTCATTTAATATATCACTCATGACGAGGTTCAGGACAAGAGGTGTAACCTATGTACTTCACTTTAAAAAATTTCACACCTTCACATTTATTTAAAGAGAACTACACATTGTTTAGGCTCATTTTTCTCGTAAGTTTTGGCAGAACTCAAATATGTTTAGTATTTTCAATAAAAGTTTTAAGAAAATAAGAAAAAAATTGTTCAGCACTGCCCACTTTACAGCTAGACGTGGTGGTGCGGAGCAGGTAGCGAACAGATCCTAATCCTCGGAGTTTGTATGGGTGAGGAGTCCTGTGCACCAGCCCCATTCACTAACCAATACAACAATAATTAAATATCTCAAACAAACGGCCAGCTTTGGCAAATAAAGCGTCGGCAACTCGTATGATCCGTCGCTCGTATGGAAGGGCCCGGAACGTTTCGGATCTCAGAAGTCACAATTGAAATAACAGAATTACAATTCTCCTGTTTCATTCTGGGCACAAAAAAGTTCGGGAACGTGTGACTTTCTATATACTATGACGATGATAAAAAAATAAATTACATTTCAAAGAAAAATACATACACAAGCTGCAATGCATAGGGAGAAAAAAACAAATATATTTAAATGCAGAAGATAATATTTAAAAAGCTTTTGTGAAAATTTTTCATTTTGACTTAAAAATATTCACAATTACACGTTTATCAGGATAAGGAGTAGTAGTAATGATTATAATCGGATAAATGACGCAATAAATCATACTCTAACGTTATGCATCAACTCCTTTTACGAGATTCAAATCCTTGGGTACAGTGCCACGCGACCACTTAGCACAAGGCCAGCTAAAGCGATCAGTCATGTTCTAAAATGTCTCGATTTAAGCAAAGCTAAAATCAACATTCACTGTTCCCATTATCTAGTGTTGTATCTAAAGATAATTCAGAAGAGCAATCTGTTGTGCAAGTAACGTCGCAAAAACCTCCTGTTGTTCAAACATAATACATAGAGAAGTAATAAAAGAAGTTTTCCTACGCCTCTTAAAGACATGAAAGAAAATCAAAAATGTTTCATTTGAAGAGAAAATCTCCTTCGCTCACATGTTTGAATTCAACGTTCAATTAAGACTATTCGCTTGTTCCTTAGAGCGAATATATCATTGAACCATATCTTTATTTTGGCAGTCTTTGATTATTTACCTTTAATGCATTGTTTATTTATTCATTTTCAAGTTTCCCAGAAGACAGTTTGTGTTTCATATCATGGTTTCAAGTTACTCTGTGCTCACACATCAGCTTCACTTCAGAATAACAAACATCACACAACTTCTTCGAGAGCTAATAATTCACGTAATTACTCCTCAAAAGTTATCCCGAACACTATAATGATTGTACTTTTATTTGTTACAATAAGTACAGATCGCAAAAAACTAATTTTCTTTTCTGTTCTAATACACATGTTTTTCTAAAGAAAAATCGAAAAGAAATGTCGATGAGCATTTAGAACAGATATTCGTTTCATGTGAAGCTCAACTAATCCGATCGATATATCGATTGTAGCTAATCCCCAACAACAGTAGTGCGGCAACAGCAGCTGCTCCTGAAGCTTTCCTCGCCCATGCCCATCCTCCTCAATCCCTTTAGTTCTCTCCCTCATACCCCTGTCTGGAGTCCACCTCGACAACACTGTCCCCTGCGTCGCTCTCACAGTCGTATGCAGAAGCTCGTTTCTGCGGGCAGCGGTGTTACAAGAGGATTTGGGAGCACTCTGGTGGGACGTAGCGACGCACAGCGTTGGGTGGGTGCCCGAACGCGCAGCAGACGCGCAGCAACCCCCACGCTTGGCACAGGAGATGTGACCGTGTCGTAGCGTCGCAGTCCTTCGGCCACCTGGCTGTTGGAAGAAAAGAAGCTCGTTGCCGCAGAGGATTTCACTTAGCCGGAAGCGCAATGACAAAAGGGGCGGGGGTGTCGAGAGCTGGTGTGGTGGCAGGCGTGGAGTTGCGGGTGGCAGGGCGAGCGGGTGGTGTGCGAGAGGACCGTCCTATATCGACCGGCGGGCACCGTCGGCCACGGGCCGCCTGCGCCAGCCGGCTGATGTGCAGCGCGTACTTCGCCGCTTCAGAGACAGCCCATTATAAATGACGTATCAACACTTGGGAGAGCGCCGCGCGCGGCCTGCATGAGCGAGCGCGAGTGCCATTGTCGAGCGAAGTGGCGAAGTGCACATACTGCCGCGCGCTCTTCACCCTCCTCCGCTCGGCCTCCCTCTCTGGACACCGCCTGGAGTACAGAGAATGCTGTCGGCCATAAGCGCCCTAAGGGAGAGTTGGCCGGCGGCTGAAAGCGGCTGGTTGCGCAGCGCGTATGGCGACAGGAGTGTCACAAGAGCGTGGCACTGGTTGCTTTAACTCGGGGCCAGGATTTACCACGATCTATGGGTGGACGTGAATAATTTCATCCAGTAAATGAATAATGAGATAAGTATCTGAATATATGCGTGACAGATTAAACATTATTGATTCAGAACTTTTTCCATCATACAAGTCCTTCGTCAACTACGAAATGATAATATCTGACGGAGGAAAGTAACAAACCATACAGTGTGTTCGATCAAGTATTGAGAAAGGTCTATACGGGCACGACCCAAAGGCTACCTCACCAGGTTCCGTCGAAGCAATTTTAATTATCACTGGGTGCGCGGAAGCAAGAGCCGCAGGGGCTGTGTCTCCCCGGAGGCATAGAGCTGCGTCCGCATTCCCCCGAAGCCACGCATCGAGCGGCGTCCCAGTGCCCCCTTCTCTTCCCCGCCTCTCGCACCCGCATCGCCGGAATCCGATCCTCATCCTCAATCGCCCTGCCGACCGCACAGTTCCATCGAAAAGGAAGACCATCAACCACTCTCATCGACACCCCTGGTTATGAAGGTATAACTGGCTGTGGGACCTCGATATTCCCAGCGTCTTTAGAGCTGGATGCTCGGGGCAGTACGGTCGGCACTTCCTCTCTTCCAATGCCGTCCCCCGGGAGTTCCTTTGCCCCACTTCCACCGCCAAGAGCACTTTCGCTCCACCACTGTACTGACCACCGCCTCCAGGGCTGCCCTCAGGCAAGCAAATCTCGCCAATGCTGTGCAATGTGAAGCTCTGAAACGATACAAAACCATCCCCCTTGGAACGGTAGGGCGGCCCAAAAGGGCAAAAGACGGAAGACGAAAGCGAACAAGGGCGCAGGAAACGGATGTGACGCTGCCCTCCCGCGCTCATGCCAATCAAAATCGAGTAAGAAGACCAAAGAAATAAGAAGCGTTGTGACACTCACTTCCAGGCCAAGAACAGTAAATCCTGGCGTAGCTTCCGCTTCCTTCTTTTCCCATTGTTCTTCTTCCATCAGCTCCATTGTTTTCGAACTGGCGCTTTTCTCTGCTGTCACCACTATTTTCGCCTCCCCTCTCCCAATTCCTATCTTTCGCTCGTCATACTGAGATTTTTTCGTACCCTTTTCTATCCAAGGGTCACTGCAAAACTCTCCGAAACACCCCGACCCTCTCATTAGCGCACTAACGTCCCCTTACCTTCAATAAGGCGCCCTGAATTTCAACCCTTTAAGATTTGTGAAACTAAATAGGATAGGTACAGTCATCGCCTACTCAAGAGACCACCTTTGGAACAACTTGGAAGCGCGCACCAACGGTCAGAGCAGCAAAGTCCGCGCATCATTTATGCGACTGAGATTCTACTTAGGGAAGCGCGGTTGCGCATCTCCGACCATAATGCTGTAGCATCCGCCCCACCAACGCTCTACACTCGTTTCCGTGCAAAACTGCATTCATTTGTTTCTCACCAAACTACAGCCTCTCGGGTAAAATGCGCGCCAGTTGACCGTCAATGCGATTGACAGGGCGCTCGTGATGCAAACGCTTTGTAGGGCATCAATCGACGCCGTATTTTCTACAGCTTGAGCGCGCACATTTGTTCTAGTGTTAGCATCATACGTTACGATAAAGCTTCAATGCACATACAAAGAGAAAATGTAAGAACGAGCCTCAGATGTTAGACGAATCTAATACTCTTGATCCAACCGCGCAGTACCGCAATTACGCTTTTGATTCCTAGCCGCATCTGCGAGTCAAATATTACCCCGATGTATTCGGTTAGCAGGAAGCGGGTTAGCATCCTAGATTTCTCACACTCCCCCCTCCTTCCGCGGTCGGCGTGAACCCTATTCGCCCTATTTTCGTCACCAGGGTTCAGTGAGTAGCGTGACCCTTGCCAGCATACCTCATACGCAGCCGTCGCCCTTCCCATACTCTTATCCGACCGCAGCAAACGCCGTCCCATACCACTTTGTTGTCGGCTTATGAATACGTGAGCCCCAAAGCCACCGTCCCTCTCCGCTTATGCAGTGTCGGTATCCAGAGACCTCGCACGGGATGGGAGCGTTCGCAAGCATGAAGGCAAGGGTCTACTCCCACAGAGCGCCATCGAGCCGCGTTGCGCCGCACGCTGCCAAACCCTGTGCTCCTCCTACAATATCGCAGCCAACGGAGTTGAAAATGAGTTTCCTCAGATGGAGAGGCATCGCAAGCGGCACGCGCGCCGTTCCTGCGCCGCAGTAGAACTCACGCGAGCGGCCCATCGCTACACCCCTCGCCTCTCTCCACTTTCCCCCTCATCATCTGAGGCTGCTCCACACCTGCCTCTCTTCACCGGCTTCAGCTGGAACTCAGCCGTCATTACGAACCCTCTCCTCCCACTATTTCCCCCGCATCACATTGAATTTCACCTCGCTCCATTTCGTTACCATTCTCAACCCAACTCCTCATTCACTTCTCCTTCTGTGGATCCCCTCTTGTGCTCGCACTTCGAAACTCATCGGGTTCTTGGCAACCTCTCCACCTGGCAAAATTCGAAATACGCGAAAGCCGCCTATCTTGTTTTTGAAGTAAACAATCTTACACCTTCGTTCCTATTACAGCTTCCCAAATCGTCATAGCTACTTTTCGTCTTATTATATTATCACATACCTAACAAGTGTTTGTGTATTTTATTCACATTCTAACGATATTGCTTTCCCAGTGAAACACCTGTGGACTACGACAAAGTTAAAGCAAGGAAAACATTGGTTTTGCGTTCTTTCTTCACGTATGATGGAAATGGAAATTACAGATATCAAGTTTCAGCATGATGATAAGTAATTCGTGTGTTCGAGTATATTATTAATAATTTACGACTATGAAGCAAAATGGAGACAATTATCGTAAGAATGATTTCTAATACAAAGGAACAAATAATAGCCATGAAGTAATTTTTTTTATATCTGCATCATATAAATTGAATGTATACAATGCGCATTCTATTCTTTGAATGATAAATGTGTAAACGAAATTTATTTTATTTTTATATAACTACAAATGAGTCGAAGGGTCAAACGTAAAAAACATGGCCGAGTAATACTAATATGAAAAGAATTTCAAACTGTGTATCAATAAATTTACTATGTCTTGAAACTGGCGTATTGTTATAAACTCAAAGTAAGCGATTTCAGCAACTAAATGAATCACACCACAAAAGCATGAAATATTCAAGAACATTGTATTTCTCAACATTCGCGTTATTTGCCTTTATTTTATATGAGAGGAAGTCTATATCGAGGGAGTTTATATGAAAATGTTCTCCTTTAATAATCTTTTTCATATACCATAACAAAAGGACAGCCCGTCTATTAAATACTTGTGTGACTAATCGGATTAGTCGTTGGACATCATTTTTGCTTCATAATTTTAAGTAGAGGGGAAAGAACTGGGAAAGATAACGTATTACTGAATCTGTGTCTCATTAAGGACATTTTCATAGCAATTTATATCCAAAACTAATTTATTAATGGATTTGATTAGCTAAGATTGGATTGTACAAGTCAAAGATCAGATTACCTCTCGAAAGATTATTTCACTATGATACGCGCCAAAAAATTTTTATAAGGATTATTATTCTCGAAACCTCACTGTAGTGTTCTCATTATGTTGCTCATTTTTCTAACATATTAACCTAGGCAATTGAGTAAAAAGCTGGATATTTTCAAAAATTACTGCAAGTTCAACAACGTTATTCCAATTTATTGGCAAAGTAACAGCTTTATGGTCATGAAATTACGACCTGCTTGAAGCAAATTAATCCATATTATAGGTTTGCGAAAAGTAAACTGAAGTAACTTTACCCCTCTGCCTTAAAACTTCATAAAAACGAAACCGAATGTGCTCCAAATTTATTTCTACAGCAGTTTCAAATAGTGTGAAATTAAATGTGAAATGTATTATGCGTGTATGCATGTGCTATTAATTTAATGTATTATGCATGCATAATACACATCTGCGTAAGTTAGCTCTTCTTTTACGCACTCAGTTAAAATTTTCTAGTTCATCAACGTCGAAAGAACGCAACAAAACTATTCGAATATTTCAAGTTATTTAAACTCGGTTCCGAGAGTACACTTCTAATCCATTGCCATTCGCTTTTATTTAAGAGTGAGACGTAACAGGCTTTAAAACGTTACTCCTCTATCACCCGGGATATCTCTCAGAACCGCACAATAATGGTCAGAACTACTTTGTAGAAGCTTAGTACAAGGATTATGGACGATAAATCGGAAATTCATTTCCGGTCACTGTCGATCACATAAACATCCTCACAATATTACGATCGCTCAGCAGGATTGTCATTACACGGAAATAATTCACGTTCTATTCTAGTGTTGGACTTACAGCAAATAAAATGAAAATGTTAACACTTCGTTTTGCGACGGCTTCAAGTGTCCCGAAACAGGAGCGAAAAGAAGCAGTATCGATCAATTCCAATGTTTGACCTCATTTCTTTTGGCGAAGTGAAGCCTGTCATACTGCATTGAAGCATTTTCGAAAAAAATAGGAGCCAGAAGTGAGAGGAAGAATAATTAAGAGTGACAAAAAAATAAACATTAGTTAACGTGATTTATTTTACCACGTGAAATATTGACGTTGTTTTTTGTTGTTGTTTTTTTTTTGGGGGGGGGAGGTTCAAAAAAGATTCAGTACGGATTGTCTAGTTTTGTGGATATCACTTTCACAAACTTTTCCTCTCTATTTTTTATTTCTTATAGTAAAGTTTTGGCCATGTGGCCTGATATTTGACCTAACCATTATTTGGTAGAAGGAACTGGGAAGGAAAGAAGTTGGTTTTCCGGAGAACGTAACGGTACCAAATCTACATGGAATGAGAAACAAGAACACATTCAGTTCGGTGGAACGAGGGATCAAACCCACTCAATAGCATGGTGGAAGCAAAGACGCGCCAACGCTGTCAGAAATCTCCCATAGACGTTATATTGTACAGAAAAGTTATGCAAATATTATTCGAATGTAAGCGAGTTGGAAGAAGTTACAAAAATTCATAGTGTATAAGAGCAGTACATCACCATATCAAAAAATTCCACAAAATAAATTAATAATTTATGGTTAAATAAGCAGTTACAAACTGCATGAGGTCACGTGGAAGACCATTCCATCCATCGAAGGACCCAAGGTATTGAGTTTAAAATTTCTGCGCCCCTAGGCAATATCATGACATATGTCCCTCTCCTTAAGAGAAACAATGTAATTCGCTGCGTGTTATTTTATCTACAGAATACAAACAAACTTTGATTTCAATAGATTATAAAAGAACACTTATTTTACAAACACGAACTGTTATCAAATTATTATTCTCAAAACAAATCGTAACTATTGTAAATCATTTTTAACCATTCAAAATTTGAGTTTAATGATATCAATACTCTTTGTGGCACTGTAACCCCCAGAAGCTGCCGCCCCTAGGTCTAATGGGCCTTTGTATGAATCCACTCTACCCGGAGGAAAATCGGAGGAACACCCGGGTCGGGATGGTATCGAGTAAGTACAGGAAACCAAACAAATGAAAATGCATTTTCATATTATATCATTCCTTTCGCAAAAATATAAAGACATTCGATCAGAAATGTCAGTGGTACCAACTCCACATTTTGTGTGTCAGATATTTGATTTCCATATTAATTCACAGTTTTCGAATTTTTTTTAATGGTACCAATGAATCATCACCTTAGTGAAAAGAAAGTTGAAAAATAAAACAAAGTAATCGACAAAAAAATTGTGTTCTTTCTATAAGATATTTCACCAAGTTCTCTAACATTCATATAGTGCAGCTGCGAAGTAAATAGATTGGATCATCTATTTTGTGGGGATGGAGTATGAATCAGAATTGAAGTGTAACATCTCAAAGACTAGTATAAAATAGTGCTAATCGTCACCTAAAGCTATGGAAAATTGATATTATCACCTGTAACTTCGTATGTTAAAATTAAAATATTTAATTTGTTTACCAAATTTTTACAAATTTTGGGAGGGGGAAGGATTTGACGCCCGCCATCTCCTTCCCTGGCATTCACCCCAGTGCAGTCCAGTATTTGACTCCGCATTTGTTTCATGAAGAAAAGTTTCTACTTAAAAGCGAATTAGAATTCAGGTAATACTATGAAAGAGAAAGTTTTCTAATCTCCTATCACTCAAAGTCCTTGAAGTTGAATCGGGCGTTGTTCAGCAGAACTGTGTTCAAATGGAAGACCCGAGCCGTGAGAGAAGCAGAAGAAAAGTGAGATACACGAGCTTGTATTCTGCGGACGAGTAATGAAAAGAAGACCAAAGGAAAATTTCTCACTCTGTTACTGAACTCCCAAAGAAAACCACGTGGTCGGACGTGTCAAGAATTATATGGCGAAAGGAAGCGCCGTGTCAAAAAGCAAAAGACAGGCTGTCCCATTCTACCACTCGAATGAAAGCGTCGAGTTTTTGCTTAATTAAGTCGACGACGAACGTAAAATGTTTGTGCGTCTAAAATTTAAGTGGAAGGGATATTCCAAATGGCAAAGGAAATTATGAATCGAGCAGAAATAGTTTGATATTCACGTACAATTCACATGAAATGTTGTTTGAAATATTAACGGACCTTGAATTTAAGGCTCTCAACTGTAAAGTGCTTTTTCTATTCCTAAGGATGGGAAATAAATTAAATATTTGTGCAAAATAAAGAGCAAATGGGTAAGGATATGTGCTTCTGCGCGAAAAACAATGAGGGTTCAAATCCTACCTAAGGTATAAACAAGGGCTTCTGGCCACAGTATAGTAAAAATAATTTAATAACTGTCAACAGCACACAAATACGAAATAAATTATTTAAATAGATCTTTAAATAATTTATGATTACATGGTAACAACTCGAATATACTACTTACTCGAAAATGCGGAATCTTCTCATATCTGCACGTCTCACCGTACGTCACGGTCCTCACTGAGCATTGTTGCGTTTGTATGCAATCAATTGTAAGTACAAATCATCAAAAGTTTGACTTTTCTTAGTGGATGAAATTGCTTGAAAATAAGAGAAACTTGAATAAAAAGCTTTTTTCCCCTAAGCCCGTTCAATAAATTTAAAATAAAAACAGCTATGAGATTGACGTTAATTTAGAATTTTCTCGAACCCCATCTTGATATATTTGGTCACATTTTAAATTATCATTTGTCTCGAAATTTTATGCAAAATGGAAAAAAAGATAGTTTTAATTTCGAAATGTGAAAAAACTGCTTCTAAATAAAATCATAAAATGAAGAAAATGGTTGGAAAATAAAATTAAAAAAAATATTCGAAAAACTGACATTTTCTTCATGTGATTCCTCGTAAAATAATCAAAAGAAAATTTATTTTTAACTTTCAACAATACTCTTACGCCACATTGCACCTATAGAACTATTATGAATGAACAAATATTTTCATTATGAGTTCATCTCTTTTAAGTGGGTAAGTAAAACTTATTTTTACATTTTCTTGTATTCCATTAGTAAGTCTGCTGTTGTAACCATTCCGAGTCACTAAGCACTACCTTCGTATTTTCAAAAAAGTTCAAGAGCACTAGCATAGCTCAAACCGAATCAAACTCACGATTTATTAATAATATTTTCCAAATAACCTATAGTTTAATAATAATGCGTATATAATAATGTTTCATAATAAACTTGTTAAATAACTTTTTTATGCATTACGAAGTACAAACTTGTTTGTATTCTGTTAATAACATATCGTGAACTATTTGTATCCTCATCTTAGGAGTGTGCTGAAATGTGAAATTCGCCTCTGCCTTAGGACCCTTGATCGGGATTGATGAAATGGTCCCTTACTTGCTTCCGGAGAGTAAATTAGTTTATTGTCCTCCACGAGGTCATACGCAGTTACTGTTTTTTGACTACAAATTTATTATTATTATTATTACTGTTAGACAAGAAAACATTATCACAAATCTGAATTCAAGTGGAGTCACAAAATCGTAGGTAAGAATGAAATTGTAAAATATGTATATATTGTTCGTCATCCATTAACCCAGGTAGCATCACAACTTGATGATAATCTTGCATGCTGAACAACCGAATATAACTCATCTGCTTCTCAGAAAATTTATGAGCAGCCTGGCCTCACGGTTCCAACATTGCCGTGATCTGAATGCATCTCTGAAACCTATTAATAACAGTCGTGTTTCATAATCTCCATCACGATGAATGAGAGGGACGACCGTTTTGCTTGCAAACATTCTGGAGACTTGTTTGCGGGGAAACTATTCGCTTACCCCGGGAGTCGTGATTAGAGCCTTCACAGTGCCTCTGGAGCGGGACTTATTTGAATAACGAGGTCATAATCGATGCCGTCCACTCTCCCTGACGGCAGGCAAGTAATTGAGTCGAGGAGCGTTGAATACATCTTGTCCACCTCGATCGCTGGATCCACTCGACTACAGCTATATTGCTCCTCCGTCAAATGAGTCAGATTTGAAAGCAATCGGATGCTCAAGACTGTGTTTAGATATTATTTCCATAAATCATGCCGTCCATTTAATCAAAGTACCAAGTAATACAAAATAGTCAACACGGACAACACCTAAAACATCTTGTTAACTGAAGATGCGGATACGACTTATCTCTCACAAAAAGCCAAGAATGAGGAAAATCAGACGCAATTTAATATTAATAATATTTGAATTCCTTAAAAAGTTACCCAATTTTTTAGAGAGATGCATTTTTTTCAAGAGTATTTTGTATATAATTTTAAAAAATGATTCATATTATTCATGTTACATCAGCGAGGCGGGAGGGCTGTGATAAGGGGATATCAACATGATTGATATGAATTCATCACTCTATATTTAACGTGATTATTGCGAGTTAATTATGGCAATAGATGGTTCTGGATGCTTAGGCCTCTATAATTTTTGACATTTCACGCGATTTAAGTTAAACATGAATAAACAAATATTAAACAATATGCTCAATTTGGCAATGTTTGCCGAAATAATGAATCAAAGTTATCTTGTAAAGAAATACTCGCAGAAAATTAAACGTCACAAAAACTAACCGGCCTCATCCTCCAAAATGTGCCTATTGTTAGTCGGTTATGAGTGTTAGCGAATGAGAATCATGGAAATCAAAATACTCATCGTTCGCTCTCACCGCCAGGTGAGAGCTTAGTAGTTAGTTGTATCTTCTTTTCCCTTTGCCAGAGAATATAACTAGAGTTCTGGATCCCAAAATGAAATTACGCGCGTTTCTTTCCCAACGATCGAACATATTCAAGGAAATTTCTTCATCCTGTCTGTCCGTTGGAACCTTCTGGTGAAACATCGTCCAGTAACTCGGTTGGAGTTCAAAACAGACTTCACTTTAGCGAGTTTGCGACCCTTGACCATTGACGGGTCCCTTGGTATTTTTGGTCCTTCTCTGCCTTCTTAAGACGGCATCTTCTGCGCCTTCCTGGAACTTTTTGTGCCACTTACACATTTGTGAGCTTGATGACATCTAGTGTCCTCACACCCGTCTCAACATTCAACTATCTTTATTTCCTTTTTTTTCTCGTAATTTTATTACACCCCTTACATAATGTAGAAACACACTTTTGACCGTAACGCGACTCTAAAATATTTTGTCACATTCCGTAAAAATGAACGATATGGTACTGAAGCAAGTGTACTCCTTCCTACCAACCAACCAGGCTAAGAGATGAGTCCCTTCTCCTTCTGATTGGGTAGCCAAAAATACTCCCAGAACCACTAGAACGTATCTACTATCTGGCAGACTCACGATATTCAGAGAGGAATCGCTTCATTTCTACACTTGGAGTATTTCTCAAACGTACGTGAACTGCAGATAGGAGGAGGTCACAAATGAAACAAATGGATGATTCCTTATCATACTCTCATATTAATAAATTCATATTTGAAATGAGTTTGATTACGTTGATTATAGTAACTTCTTACGAAGGACTGTCCTCCAATTACTTATCAGGGTTCTGAGGAGTAAAATATAATAATATTTATTAACCTGTAAGTGAGCAACTTTCGGCGTCAGATAAAAGAGACATACGCAAAATACACATATAATATAAGAAGTATCCAAATTACAAATATCACGCCTAAATATCTATAAAATAAACTATATTTGAAGAAATCATTAAATACATATAACCCATTTGCTTGCGTTCTCACATATTCGTACATGCACGAACACATTTTCGCATACACACGTAAACATGCACACCCATATTTAACCTAAAAGAAGTTCCTACAATGTAAATGAAAATAGGGATTATATTACTACAGCAATCGTGAGATACAATACAAAATTCAACCCTTCTCATCTTACGAGGTAATTAAACCTTCAACTATGGTACAGCACCAGACTTAGCAGTCATAGCAGACATACTTAACAGACTCTCATTGACTCTCACACGTTTGACGGTACAGAAAATACAGTGAGAAAATAGAGATCGAAAGGATCTTAAATAATTCTCTTTGGAATAAAGGAGAAGTTGGGGTAACCAGAAAAAAATAACTCTTAATGTACCTCAAGGTAACGAAGTACAGGAAAACATACATAGAACAACGTCAGCATGTTTTGATCCCCATACACCGCCTATATTGTCACAAACGACACAGATTATATTAAAATATAATATCGCTACCCGCAAGTTAAAAGACTCCAACAGTAGTCCAATAATATTGTGGAAACATGAGGCTAAATGAGAGAAAATCAAAATTCAGGAAATAGACAACGCAACCACCTCGCAGCAAATACACCTGGATCTTGCGGGAAATGTCTCACGGCAACCACTGCGAAGTTAATCATTTCATTATAACGAACAGCTTACTTCCTTAACTTACTAATATTCTTTAAATTTAATTCAAATTTTCTCTTAATAAATTAATTGAGATGGAAGATCCCACGAATGGAAGTATGATCCCTGATTATATTTCTTACTCCCTCCGACAGTTTGACCTAATCTCAAAGTACTGCTTTTTTTGAATGGGTTAACTCACGGGGAAATTAATTCTACTATGGCCGAGAAGAAACGAGACATTGAGGTTCACCACTAAGACCGTGGGAAAATGTGATTTATAATAAATGATTTTGAAAAGCATTTGAATTTATGATAGATGAACAGTAAATTGGAACTATAGAATGAAACGCATCCCCTTAAATGCATACCTCATCCATCTCAAGTACGGAATGATTCAATATAAATGCAAACCGCAAGTTTTTCTTGAACAGATCAAGATATCGAAATGCTGTTTTCACAAAGATAAGTCGTGACATTGGGTAAGTTATATGACAATATTATATAATATGTAGCTTTTTCAACTCC
The DNA here is from genome assembly GCA_002313205.1 of Laupala kohalensis. Taxonomy (NCBI): domain Eukaryota; kingdom Metazoa; phylum Arthropoda; class Insecta; order Orthoptera; family Trigonidiidae; genus Laupala; species Laupala kohalensis. The sequence continues at coordinate 598,287 of NNCF01126134.1, forward strand.
AGAGATAGACACTTTATTGCTTTTTATGGAAACATGTGTTTTGGCGTAAATTTGGATCCTGAAAAACTATGAATGCTAAATGTGATGTAACGTGCGACTTGGGAAAGTACTACTTCAATATTGATCCAACTACTGATCTACGATTGCTCTGAAATGCGATGTGTGATCATGAGAGTGTTACAACTAACCCGTGTTACTTTTGGTCCCCCTTTTACCTTTTATCTTTCTCTAGTTGGTAGGAAGGAACATCACGAAGATGGATCGTGAGGACAAACGAGCAAAAAGTGGAAATGGACAAATACGCGACCCGATCTAACCGAGAACTTGTGGATAACGAAAATTTTCAGTCAGTTTCGGTCGGATAATTACCTGCCCCTCACATAAACTAAAATACATCGAATACAGATGCGAAGAGGAATCAGCATGTGCCAGAAAAGAGCGTTGAGATACTGGTAGGACGGAAAAATATCAAATTCCAGTGACGCCATGGGATTTGTGCTTACACTGAACGTCCAGACCGACGCCCAAGCCAACTCAGTCTACCGTAAAATGAGTACCGTGTCTTTAGCGAGTCATACTGACCGAAATGTGATGCTGGTCGCATCTCCCTCTCGCGTCGAGGCCGAGAAGTTCCGGAGCTCTAAAGAGCGCGAAGTCCCAAGATCATGCCATAAGGTCAGCGATGAGACAGTTTAAAATCAGGTGCAAAGGAACTAAGCTATGGTGGTGGAAGAGAAAACAAGGGTGCAGTACGAAGTTTGAAGGAGTAAAATGGAGGGAAGAAAAACTGAGAAAAGGTCATGATGTAATGAAAAGGAGATACGTAGATAGCAGATGAAAAAGAGTTTAAAGAGATTTTAGGTACGCCAAGGCACAAGTGGAGAAGAAATGCTTCCAAAATTGTTCACAATTAAATTTACACAAACTTCATTAAATCTCAAGAAATGTCGGAAAAGAGATATGATCCACTCAGTACACGAAATTGAAGATTTTGTTACCTGTAAAGTTTTTGATACGCACTGAAGCTGAAAATGATCGTGAAGAAAGATTGAATTAATAGGAACCAAAAGAAAGTTTGCTTGTTAACACCACTTCTAACGTAGTATTCTCAGAAAACAGCACTATTCTCTTCGTCGACTTATAATTTCCGTCTCAACAGTAACAATAAATTTTAAAAAATACTTCTTAAATTTATAGAAAAATTTTATATGCGCCTTGTTAAATTTAGTAAAATCTAAATAGAATGTATTTTCTACTTCTTTTTCTGTCTTTATAATCCTCATCATATAAGCGTTCAATATAAATGCGTTCCTATGGTTTTCTATTATGATTCAATTCGTCAATTTTTGTACATACATTCAGCTTATTTCTCTAAAAAAGTTAATTCTGAAAACTTAATGCTGAATCTATGAAAATTATTCACGCGTTACAAATTAAAAAAGAGAGTTGAAATCTCATTGCTATGTTGAGTGAATATTATTTCTCTACGATGATACAAGTATCTATTCCTTAGGGGTCGGAGATGGGGTTGATCTGATGCCTCTTTCTTAGTTTTGGAGGGGGAATTTTTAGGGTGCCAGTTGCCCTTCTTGCCGCACCTCGCCGAGGCGAGTGATTCATGAATAACATGGGGGTGAATGATGATGAGTGANTGTCGCGAACACCGCTTCGTCCACCACTTCGTATTCTACTTGGATCGGACCGGGTTTGAACCCACGTCCCAAGAGGTAGAAGGCGAGTGCTGCTAGGCACTACGCCACGGGTGGTCAAGATGATACAATAAATGAGATTAAAAATTATGTATACAAATAAAAACTGAAACCATAAAGATATCCAAACTTTTCTAATAAAATCTATAGTAAGAAATAAACATTTTAAGAGTTAAATTCACTGCATGCACTGTTATTTTTTGTAAACAATTTTTCTATCACGAATGTCAACCACGAATATATAACATAATTTTAGGCTCATTTAAGCTTCCTCCGAAGTGTCGACAATTGTCCCCATGCAGTGCTCTCTTTCGGGATTTTCTTGACACCTTCATGAAATTTTATAATAGATTCTTCCAAATTTCAGATTCAACAGAAACATTGTATCAGCGTCAAGCAATGAAACATCTACCTGGGAGGTAATTTATGAAATTATTGGAACACGATATTTTTTTTGTATTATTTCTTAGTAATATATTAAAAGGTAAAGAATATATTTATTTATAATAAAGAATTTTCTATTCGTAATTCGTGGCTGGAAGAATTAATATGACTATCTGGTTATCTGGACTAAAACAGGAGAAAAGAGAAATGTTGAATTGTCGAGCAGTCGAGCAATCTAAGATACCGAACCAAAATCGGTCTGGAGTAAGTGACGAAACCCCCGTTGAAAACCTAACCTAGTTCGGCCGAGCGAGAAATCGAACCCGCGCTATTCCGTTCAACAGTATGAAGGGGGAGAAGACAGTAACACTAAGCCACAGCTGTCTGTATACGTAAAATTAATTTCGAAAACCTGTCAGATATTAACCTTAATTCAAACATCACATTATTATAAATACTATCGTCAGAACATCTGTCTCATAAGAAGGAAACATCACTAGGAACATCTTATGAGTAAATTCAGTTTCATGACTTTACTTATAAAAATATTTTAAGTTTTTCTCGAGCATCCCATTCAGGAGCAGGAAGGGATTGCAGATGTTACAAATACGTTTCCGCGCTCTGTGTTTATAGGTAACTGATTTATGAATTGATAAGACACCCAATTTAACTTAATTTCCGTGATAATTATACTTCCCGAAGTTTCGTGCTAATGTGAAGGCTTCTCATTCTGGAACGAAACCTCAAACTGAGGTTCTCGGCAGAGAGACCACTCAGAGCTGTCGATTCACACTATTGTAAATACGCACTCAAGATGCCTGAATAAAATCCTTCGTCTCAGATAAAAACTGCCCGGACTATAGACGAGAAAGCGAGAGGAATAATGCCTCTATAATACGAGAACATTGGGTTGTCCTTCGATGTTCGAGATGAGAATAATTATCTTTTGTTATTAAAAAATAGCTATTACGTTATTTTTTATCAAATAAATGTTGAATTTTAAAAATTGTTAAAAATGATATAACAAAAGTTTCAAGTTACGTTACGCGTGTTTAGAAGTTTGATATTTTGATTTTGATTTTTTATTTGTTACATTCCTTTTTCATTCTAAAAAATTTGCATGCGAATTTCGTGTTTTGCGAGACTTATGATTCTTATAAATGTATTTTTGCGTCCCTCATCTTATTTACCGTACGGGCAATAAGAAGCACACCATTTTTAATAACACCCAAGATAGGGCTTTAAGGTGGTGTTACTGGCATGAACATAGTAAATAGTTATGCCTCACAAGTGGTATATTACAATTAATAAAATTAGGTTAAATATTTGTGTGAAATTGTGTATTTCATTTAATCAGTATTTATAGAAAAAAATGGATTTAAGTTTAGGTGGGTATTTTTTACCTAGGGTACCTTAATCAGCTGACTTGCGACATGATGTTTCTAACTCTACTTTCGGAAATTTCGGAAAACTGAGGTAAATGATTTTCTTTATTTCTCCCAGGAAAATGGAGGGACTAAAATTTTTACCACTTACTGAAATTTCCATAGCTTAATTACAAACATATTGCATACAATGGATGTTTTGAAATGTAACATTTTAATATTAACATTTTTATATTTCCCCACGTTTCTCAGCCAAGCTCTTCAGGGATACTATATACAATACCGTAGAGTGAAGGTAACGGTTTCACACCTACACATTTCGGCTGCTTCCTTCGGGAAGACTGGAGGAGTTGCTTCAATCCAATTAGTCAAAATGAATTTCGTGTTGTTTTTCTTGGATTGGTTTATTTTAGATTTTTTTTTTTTTTTGTTATTTAAAAGTTCATTTTTATGTTTTATATGTTTATTGATTTTTAATATATTTAAATATGTAGTGTAAATGAAATATTAAAATAGTCCTCTTCCTGAAACCTAGGGGTCCAAGGAAGCACCATGAGGTTAAAAAAAGTAAACAGAATAGAATAGAGCTTTTAAGGCTGAAAAGTCAAAGCAAAATCTCACCTGTCCTATGAAAATAATAATAAAAATTCCTAAATGCCGGTGGGAAGCTTCCACTGGTTAAAAAAATCACAGTTTCACATTACGCTCAAAGAAATCTTGCGCTGCTGAAATCGCAGATCCAGTAAAATCCATGCATCTATTCAGTTCCACTTTTAGACAATTCAAGGCGCTACTATGCACTGATCTATGCATGGAGATTTGTGAATCCTCCACCACAAAAGATATAATTTTAATAGAGTTACAGGATATTAGTAAACAATTGCAAACTGAAGGAGGTGAAACGGCAAGTTCGGTGGAGGTGAAGGAATAAATAATGAGGATGATCTGATGGCGAAAGTGAAGGTGAAAGAACTGAGTAACGGAGAAGGGGAAATAGCGCAAGGAGAGAGTACGACATTGCTGTAGTTCCACCCCTTAGAATACAGGATATTAAATTAATGTATCAAGTCTTAATCATTTACATTTTGATTCTTGTTTCAAAAAATGCAGACAAAGTACGTTGTATGCCTCAACCATACAAAGCGAAATAAGTATTTCGAGTCCACACAAAGAACGGGAGATCACAATCCTCATTTCTAGGAAGCAAACATCGTCCAGTGTCGCATTTTCCTTAAGCCACCATCTCAACCCATTTTGCCCGAATAAACTCGAAAAGATCCCTAAAAGAGCGTTCCAGGATCAGCAGAAAGTTAAGCACCTGCTACAAATTCTCGAGTTGGCTTAATTTGATCGTCGCTGAGCGAGCCACCCGACAAGGTCGGCGCCAATGTGGACGCCGCTCGGCGAAAACGCGGCGACGGCGCAAAGAAGCAGAGGGACGATGAAACGAGACGAAATTTCGGAAAAGGGGTGAGGACGAGGCGCATGATGCGGGGGAGGGGGATGAGAGCAGCGAGCGCGACGCCGCGCGTCGGCCACAAGCAACTTCGTTAAGGAGCTTTCGAAGTGAAATGATATAATTATTCTTCTCCGCACCGGGCGAGCGAACACCACCACCCGAGCGCTTCTGCCACAAAGACGCCGGGGACCGCGTGGAGGGGAAGTGACGAGAGGAGGCGGCGATCTGGCTGAAAGCCTCTTCGTCGAGGTACCAACTACTCGGCCGAGGCGAATCACGGGAAACCTGTGTTGAACGAGAGATCTACAGGGGGGTCCGGGGCTGGCATAAATAAGAAGAGAATGTCGCCGCCTTGGTCGGGACTACGCCAGAGGCAAACGCGCTGGCGTGGAGAGCGAATTTGGAGCGCAGGTGAACTCGCGCAGATCTAATTCCCAGGCGCAGAAGCGCTTCCCCATTCCTCCTCGTCACCTCCGCTCCCTCGACGCGACTGCGCCCTTCATTTCCGAAAGCGGCTGCGGCGCGGTCGGTCTCCGCCGCCGCGGAAATTCGAATCTTTCGCGAAGGCGAACGCGCTCCCTTGGGTGGGGGGGGGGTGGAGCACGATGGAGAAGGAGTCGCGCACAAGGGCAGTCAGTGGATACGCCAGAGATTTCGGGGACTGCGTGTAAAGCAGTGGGGTTCCGTGGCCGGTCCGGATGGCGAGCGGGGGCGGAGGGAGCGCCTCTAGCCTCGCAACAGTTGTGCGTCTGGGTGCTCTAGCTCAACACGATATTTACTTTAGGGATGAGGAGCAGGCTTCTGTGCAAAGCGAGATACACGTGCGCTGTACTGTGATTCCAAAGTTTATGTTCAAAAACCTCCCGACGAATCTTGCGAGAAAATGATAATCAAAAGAGAGCGTGGGAACTATTTTCGAGAGAAAAATCCCGAGGTTCAAGGATCCTATTTAATCCATCAAATTACTTCCAGAGCCTTGGCAGGTGTATTCTCTTTGAATGCATGAGATGTGGAATTGGAAGTTCTTCAAGTAACAATACAGATTGAAGGATGAAACAAGTTTTTTAGGAAAACCTTAAAAAAATTAAGACAATCATATGATAGATAATTAAAAGGAAATTACCGTCAAATTGTATAATATATTTTGAATTTCATAAAAAAATAGCAAGAACGGCAATGTACTCATTAAAATGAAAAAGAAAATATTAATTCAAAGAGACTTTGAAGAAAAGGAAATTTTTACTCAAAAAAATTATTGAGTAGTTATTAATCAAATGAATAAAATTTACCATTTTAGAATGGTGGTACAATAAAGAAATGATTCGTGTAAAAGAATGATGTTTACTCCGAGACGTCATGGTATTAATTCCGTAATATTTGTGTCTCTCTTGTAAGATTAATATTTTAAGTCTTGCAAATTAATTTACTTAATGTAGTAGGAGTACCCGACTTTAAAATTCTTAATTCATCTTTTATATCAGCCAAACATTGTGACCGTATTTTCAAAATAACCTCTTCTAATCTTCAGAACGGAAAGCATCGACGAAGTCAGTGGAAATGCTCGGTCCTTTTTGATGTATCGCGATAGTTTTATTAAAACATTATTTAATAACATATTTATTCCGGAATTCATATCCTACAAAATAAGTTAACAATGGCTATGCATTCCTCCTGTAACCAACACAACACCTGGAATATGATAGCAACTTTTCTGATTTTCCCTAACAATCGTAGGAAAACGGTCTCTTCTTAAAACATTCATGACCGATACGTTATTTTATTCTTCTTTGTCGATGCTTTATTCTTATTACAGCAGTCATGCACTTGAATGTGAAATATTTGAGTAGTTAAATAGCACTTCTGCAAGTGTTCCTTCATGAGATAAACTTCGGTCAGGTGAAAATGCGGAAAAACCGGGAATGGAACTCAGGAATTCCTGTTGTGAGCGACAGGGACATAACCGCAACGCCGTAATTCCTTTTTTCATTTTACAGATAATTATTCCACATGATAGACTCAAGATACCTTTTCCGAAATGACTCACAATGCAAAACGTGACCAAAGAGTTCACCGTTGAATTTTAGCCAACCTGGTGATTAATAGAAAGGGCACGGTCCCTTCACTAAACGTAGCTGAAAAGTTGGTCCAGTTGAGTAACACGCAATGGGTTCAATAGACACGCAAACAACTTTACATTAGTGAGATCTTGGAGGCTATTACACACATTGTTTCACTGGCGACTTTCATGTGTAATTCTAAAACGTTTGAAAGTTTAATTGGATGTTTTCATTCTTATTCGTATGCAATCCTTTCCAAATGAATACGTTGCTCATAAAAGTAAAAGCAAATGAAGGCTACGCTTTACTTCTCATAAATAAGTAGATTTCTGCTTTCTTCACAGAGCTTATGAAATTCTGCAGAGCGAGAGCACACAGATGTAAGCTGGTACTGCCTCGCTCATATTCGAATTTTCTGTATTTACTCTTTCCACGAAAAGTCTAATGGCACCAAGCATTAAACACCTCTCCTTTTCGAAAGGGATTAATTTGGGTAGCAACAATAGGGAGTAGAAATTAATGTAGTGCGGTAAGCTAAAACACATCTAAGAAGAAATAGAGTACTAATTCAAAGACGTAAGTTAAATAAACTCACACCCTTTAACAACTCCAAACACTCAAAATATGCCTTTGAAACTTATATGACCGAGTATCTTCGGTTACACCTTTTAAAACAAATATTTCATTTAATTGAAGTATTAAGATTTCCATTTATTTACAAGTTCTAATCCTAACGCCTCAAAAAGTTTGCATTCAATGCGCGAGGACTAATATGACTCGTAGAGGGTATTTTTTGTCAATTTTAAAGACTTATGATGATGACGTAAATTATTATGATGGCGTGAAGTATTTTATTCATTTCATTGAAATCCAGTGAAATAACCCAATTTGCGGATAGAATGTCATAAATTTTACAGTAAAATATTTCATCATGTCAGAGTATGAAAGTGGTTCCAGTATAGCACTCGGTACCACGCGTAGCTATCAATATTTATATATCGTATTCACAACAGTGGAGTGGGAGAGGAGTCGTTCGCTAAGTTGCATGATGGAAAGTTACATGGTGAGAGAGAAAGAACGAGAGCGACACGAAAACGAATGATGAAATAATGATCAGTCGAAAAGGAACTACGGAGTATTCTCCTGCTGGACTAATTCTTTCTAATAACTTTTCTAAATATTTTTTCTCGTTTTAATGGAACTTATATTATTCTCAGTTGCACGGTCACATTAGAAACGGACAATTCGCAAAAGACAAAGTTAATTTACTTTTTTTAATTCTTCACTTAAGACGATTGTCAAGATATGTTGACAAGTTTAAGTACGGTTTTGAAAATACTTTTCAAAATAAAATTTTATTATGAATATTCCGATTTACCGTCACGTCTCATCATCTTCTAATTAACTAAGTGTCATGATTTATCCAGAACGTAAAAGAAACATGGTAAAAGTATGAATACAAGATGTTTCAAAAAGGACCAGTGTAATTGTATCTTAATCGACAAGAAATTTAGAAAAAAATGAACAAAACTAAACAACAAAATTAGATATAAATTGGCCAATTTAAAGATCAAAATCGAAATGAAATTTCATCAAATTTTACAATAAAATGTCGTCGTGGACGTTATAGTTTATTCTATGACCCATTACACGGTCGGATCTTGAAAAGATGCTGTTGCCTCCTCTTTCTTAAAGCGGAACTAAGCACAATGAGGCTTTCGGGACAAGGGACCCCGCGCTGCACTGCCTCGGGTCGCTTTGCGCATCGCCGGTCCGAGCGTTACCCACCGTCCAAACGGCCACGGCCAGTTTACGCTTTAACAACGGGACACATCTCCCTGCACCCAAAAAATACTCACAAAAACAGCCGACGAGAAGTCCCGCGTGGAGTGAAAATCAATAAGACAGGAGCTGCAGAGGGTGGGGGTCGAGCACCGAAGAGAGAGTGCAGAACAGCTTGTATGGGATCGCATCACGAAGAATCGTGTCATCAACTTATTGCAGGCTGCTACTACGCGGACAACATACAAAAATTTTATCACCGACTTCCCTTTTTTTTCGAAAAACAAGAGCCAAATTCCCCTCCACCCCACCCACCCCCGAAAAAAAAAACAATTGCCACGCAACCCTCGCAAAATCGGATGTCGAATCACAAAGGCTAGCAAACGTGTTTCCCTCCCCTCTTCAAAACCACTCACCACCCTCTCCACCCCCACACCAAAAGATCAATGGTCCTGAATCCTCCTTCCTAAAAAGAACATGGCAAATCACTCCCCACAAAAAGGCAGACTCACCTACCCCCAAAAAATGTTGCTAAGTACTGCCCAAGCCCAAAAAGGGAAAGCTCTTATTTCAAAAAAAAGATGAATAGTCTTATGTAAAGGAAAATGTTAAAGCGTTAGCACGAAAAACAAAAGTCTGTGAAAGACACTGTCATAGATAAGAGACGAAGTCTAAACGAACTGCATCCTGATCGAAAGCCACGTTATCATCTTGTCAACCTCGATAAGCTGTCAACTATCTCTAGCCCTCAGACTGAAGCGCATGTGCCGTCAGTCGCTCGCAGTGAGCTCTCCCACCGCTCGTAAAAAGCAACGCGCCAGACTCTTTCAATTACGCTCATCCTTGTCCGTCGCGGACGACGTGCCGGCGCGCGCTTAGGCGCGATTCCCTAACATCGCAGCGGCATCCGCGCCAATTTGTTTCGTTTGCGAACGTGATTGAAGTGATGCTCCTCCCGCGTCATCACGCCTCGGCGGCGGGGTGGGGGATCACGCACGGCAGCGTAACGCGTGGCGCGGCCAAACACGCCACGGCTGGACAAAAGCACGCGCGATTTACGCGTGGGCGCAAAGGCCAAAGAGATTCTCGCGAACGACCTCTTTAATACGAGAAGCAAATTTCGTTTATTTTTCACCTCGTTTGCTTTCACAGAAAACGAGGAGAGAGAAGGTAAACGAGACCGATTATTTAATGACCCTTTTAGCTCAAAACAAACGGATTAAAATTTAAAAAATAACGAACTACTAACGTGGTCAAGGGAAGGACGGAGGAAGCGGGTGGCGTGTAATCACAGCTTGCAGACTGCATTATGAGAGAAGTCAGCTGAGCTGCATGGGAAATACGTCAGAGACGTGCACCTGCGTGGGAAGGAGCACAAGTAATCTGGGGAAACCCCTACGTTGACGAAAGCACTGCCACTAACTGGTCTTTACCTCCCTCTCTTCATCACGTCAAAGAGCGAAGAGGAAAGCATTATTTCAGAGGAACTGCTGAATTATTGGAAATGGTGCATTAGATGAGGAGAAAGAACTTATGAGAAAATGAAATGGAAAATGTGACACGATAAAAAGAAATCGCTCTATGTCCGTAACTTTCAGTTCCGTCGCAGAGAAACTAACTCTCAGGAATGTTTATTTTCCAATACAACAAAAGAATGCTAAAAATAAAGAAATAATTTGCGATAATAATAATATAGTGATTTGGTAATGAGTTTTTATTTAAACTAAATTCTGTACTACTGTACATCATGTAAAGAAAGAAATGTAGAAATTGGAATAATATAGTCAAAATAGAATTAACATATCTGCAATGTTCCTGTTTTTGCGTTGGTGGGAAGAAAATTTACTTGTTTTCCCTTTGGTGGGAGGAAAATTTCAATCCATGCAAAAGGAGTGAAATAATTTGTTTTACGATCAGTAGGGAATGCAACGTTTCGAAGACATCAGCAATGTAAGAAAATGTTGTAAGACACAACAATATTTTTGATTTTTTTTTAACGAGAACACCTATTCTACATATAGTGACAGAATTTGTAACTTATCGTCGAGGCCGATCGTCGGGAACATCCATTTCTAGTCAGCGGTGCGCAACAATAATTCACTTTTCAGATAACTCATGTAAATTTATTAACATCGAATGCGACACTTAATAAAACCATAAAGAATACCACAATGCAACAAAAACAACGGTGATGAATTGTGTAACCACATTGTAACACTAGATGAAACCTACGTTTCTTATTCAAACGTGAAGATAAAAAAATTGATGGACAGGGGGCATCCATCATTCCAGAAACAAAACGTTCGAGCCAGATATTCTACAAAGAATCTTACGGACATTGTTTTCTATGCTAATTTGTTTTGAAAGAAGTGTCGTATTGTGGTCATGGAACTTCCGTACAAGTGTCATGTATCACGCAAGAATAAAAGTAATGAAGAGAGCTATGCGAAACCAAAATGTAAAAGAGTTCCCAGTTGTACTTTTTGTAAGCAAACACGTTGCAAATCACACAACTTAGAATTGGAATACAGTGATACCTCATTTTTCGTCGATTTCGCCCTTCACCGATTGTTTTCGGAAGGATTCTTGACAAAAATTGAGAAAATTATTTCCACAAGAACTGAAATCTGTCCAAAGAGGTCTTCCTCCGCGACTGTTTGATACTGTTTTTGTTTCATGTGTTTCAGCCTTTTGGCTACCTCGCTTGTGTTGCCATGGCAATACAAGGTGCTGGCATTGTATCTTTCTCTGTTTGTCGTTCTGTCTGCGCAGCTTCGCCGCCGTCTTGGCATTACCCCTCCCCGCCAACGTGAAGGCGTGCGCTTTATCTACTTATCTAGAATTTGTTTTACGGTCATTATTTTCCCGACGTACTCAACAAACAAATTATATTTGGTCTTTGTCGCAATCAATTGTTTTAGGTAAATATTGATACTTTAAATTTTGAATATACGACTCAATTGATACGATACCTAGTAGAACATTCAAAACCTCTGTGAACAGTTTTGTAGCAGCCAATAATTTGCAATATACTTTCACGTTCTATTTTTCGTAGGTGCTGTCCAAACGTCTTACATTTTCATAGTTTACTCTTACTTCATTTTACTTATATACTTTTTGATACCGACCTAAAAATGAGCAAGACATTACCACTAAAAACAAGTTTGCAAATATTGATTTCGCAAAATTAGCAGCGAGAACACGTGGACTCACCGATAAAATCCGAGGCAACTGACGAAAATCGATACAAATCTTTCGCGAAAAAATCGATGAAATCTGGAACCGATGATAACCGAGATATTATCCTATATTTTGCATATCTCTCTATTTATACATGTATATAAAAGAAAGAGTTTGTGTGTTTGTCTATGTCCACCGCATAGACTCCGTAGATTTGTGCATTTAAGAAATTTGAAAACTGTCTTTAAATCTATAAGTTTGGAGAAATAGTTTAGATTTAACAAGCGTTTTAGTTTTGCAAGCCGTCGTGTCTTGCTTTGGGATGGCCAGGCAAAGCATTCGACTGGCGCGGCAACCGGCGTGAGTTACTTCACGTGAAGCAAACATTTCATTATTTTCAAAAATAATATTACTACCAACATAAAATGGTTTGCTAACACAAAAACACTCGTGCGAAGTCGAGGCGGGTTGTCAGTATCTATTCCGACATCCAGAACATACTTATCCTTCACCTTATTGAAAGACGATACTACCGGCAAGACTCAAATACTTGCTTCTGGATTCATAAAGGACAAAGCTAGTGAAACATGTTTTTAAATGTTTGAGTGGATACGTTTTGTTATGCATATTTGATAAATTATTTTTTTTAATTATTTTAGTTGTATCTCAAAACGGACAACTGAAAGACATTAACATAGTTACACATTTGAAAAAAAATCGAACATATAAAAAACAGCGACATTTTGATAATACATTGATGAAGATAATGTCTTTTTGACTTATATAATACGATAGGTAAAAGTAATGAGGGTAGTATCTTTGTCCCGACAGCTTTCGGTTCTATACTTGGACTCGCTGATTTCTCACCGCTTCAATCGCATCAGATTTTGAACTATGTGTGCAATGAATAGCTCTTGAATCCCCATCGATATATTTAAAAAATNGCCGCTTCAATCGCATCAGATTTTGAACTATGTGTGCAATGAATAGCTCTTGAATCCCCATCGATATATTTAAAAAATACTCGTCATACTGAATTGTCAAACCACCTATGATAAAAATGTTGAACTGTGTAATAGGGTGGCCAACAAGAAATCACAATATGCTCATTAGAACAACCAAGAAAATGAAGAACGACAGTTGGCAATATGTTCGCTAAGAATCTACTCGATGCTAATGTAATGTTATTTTCATATTCTCTTCTTTAAATAATCTAGCTAATATTACGGGACCAAAGTAGGTTACATTAAAAACCTACAGTGCTTCCTCCAAGCACATAGCTTTTAGTGTTCGTTTGTTACCGGGTACCGAAGGTTCCATGTTCATCCCTTTCGAAAGTTCGAATATTTTCTTTCGTATAATTGAAAACAACTCTAAATAATAATTTTAAAAAATAATTGTAACTTTCATTTATTTTCCTGTACATTTATTATTTAAAATTTCTTGTAAAAATCTTTCCAAATGAATGAAGGAAACAATTATATTTTGTTATTTTAAACTATTATTTTCAATTTACGAAGAGGAAAATAATAATGTCTTGTGAGCCATTTCATTCCGTGTATACGTTTTGACTACGGAGTTAATGTAAATCTTTTACTAAGCTACTGCCGTGACACACACGGTAACCTAAATTGTTACTCATTATGTTATTGTTATTGGAGCTTTAGGGTTTATCAACATTTCATTACTTTGTTACTTCTTATCATGGAGTAATGATGAACAAGCAGATATTTACCTGATGGATGTAAGAGATGGGAGGAGATTCGTGACTATAGAAATAGATTGTATAGAAATGCTTCGAAATTTGCAATAATCCAACGAAAGGTTGACAAATTTAAAAGGAGATTTGTAAGCATCGACAAATATTACGAAAACCAAATATTACCTGTAATAGTGCGATCAAGAAATCCTGAACTTGAAATAAATTATATATATATATANTATATATATATATATATAATCAATTAAATCTACAAGCATTTTGTTCAGTTGTCAGAAGTACTTAAGAGTGCCAGAAATACAAGCAAAGTTTAAAAGTTTAAAATTTCGACGCCGCCTTACAGCAATTCACATACGATTTCAATATACGAATTTTTCAGGGCGCATCTATGGTAATTCATCAATAAGCAAGTTGAGGCGAGCAAGCAACAAACGAGTGTCATTATATTAAATACATTACATTAATGAAAATGCACGTGTAGCGGATACATGGCTGGTTTCAATAGGCAGGTAAATCAAATATTCAATGACACTTCAGTAAATAATCTTATTCGTATATTTCTCCCGCACTCGTGTTATCGAACCCTCCGATAGAAAGGAATTTATTTCTCTGATTGGCGCATTTGGAATGGCGTTTGGAATCATATATGTTTAGTGAGGCAATGTGATGTAACAAGTTGTCTGTTAGTCCACGTGAATGGTGGAGTGGGGGTGAGCAGTGTCACCAGGGAGGACATGGTGGCGTCCAAGCAGTGTAATTGAAAGGGCAGTGAAAAGTTTGGCACGTGGGACACAACGCGAATGGCAGATGATGGCATGGAGCATCGTGTCTAGCTTCTGCGCTAGAAAATCTCTTCATGCGACTTCCACGTTTGTTTCGTACTCGGGACATATTGTGATATCTTGTCCATCCACGGTGGAATTTAAGAGAATTTCTTATGACTCACTAAACACAAAAATACAGAACTGAAAACATAATGAAATTGTAATTCTAAACTGAATCTTCAATGGGTTAAATTAAGCATCAAGTTAATTTTGTTGATTGTTTTTGTAATGTATGGTCGTCAAATGGTATTCAAAAACAAATATTAAAACCAAAAAATTGTGGATCGAAGGTCATACCTACCACATATTAAAAACTCATAAATCTTTAAGAAGAAGCAAAATATATTATCAACAAACGCAAAGTAGAGAAAAAACACCGATAGATACGTTATAAAATTAACTTTGTAACATTATAGCAATTATATTCATGGATTAAATGTTATTTTCTTCTTTAAATTCATAAAAAAAAACTATTTAAAAGAATATGTTGGAATATATTCGATAAGCACCCCGTGCATTACATATTTGATCGAACAATCAAGATTTATGTAAATATATTCACGCAATAATAGAAACATGCTTAATTACACAAAGTAAACTTATATTTGTTTTTAATTAACATTTTAACTCTAAGTTTCTTAGTAAATTAAATATGATTATAATTAGAAAAAGATGACGCCAGCAAAAATGAAGTAATGAAATGGAAAAGGGTCTATGATTTTGGATGTGGGACAAATTAATTGGTGTAAAGTCTAGTTGGGATCACAAGGTGATTTGGTTCATGTCATTTAAGATATAAGACAACGATGGGGTACAAATAAATTAATAGATTTATTATAAATGTGTTACTGAATACGTCACGTTTTTAATAGATAAATAACTGAAACGATTATAATAAACGCGTCATACAGTTTTGTGACAACCAAGATGATTTGGTCAATTTGTTTGATTGCAATTTGCTTAATCAAGGTAATATTTAATTGTATCAATGTATGGATTATAAGAATAATATACTAAATGAGGTTTCATCCAAACTTTCGTAAGCTCTATACGCAGTACGTTTACCTCGTAAATCCGTAAAGCCTCGTATGTGGTTTTAGTGAAGATGTTTCTGCCATTGTTCGGAGAAAGACCGCGGGAGCACGCATCTTACGAAATGGAATTCAGCGTCGGTAGTTCCATAAACACCACATGCGCAGAACAGCGCAAAACAAACACACCTCATGCAATATAAAATTCTTTCCCCAGAAAGTCAATTCCAAGGTAGGTAAGAATCCTAAATTCCGAGACTAGGCATAAGCTTTGTTGTCACTCAGAAAAAGTCGGAGAAATTTCCACAAACTTGAGAATTAAGGATGAGCTTTGCGCGCTCGAAGGCTAAAGTGCAACATATATTAATATTTAAATACGCGCGGAGGGCGGATGAGATGAAATACAAGACAAAGTGCTGGATGAGATGGAAGCAGCGGAAGTGGCTGGTGTCAGGAGGAGAGAGCCGGATGGCGCATGCATCGGAGGGGCCGGAGTTGAGGGATGGGGAGGAAGAGTTGGAGGATGGCTTAGGCAGCGCACGCGCGGGGAGAGAAGGGAACTGCGAGCTGAGGCGCCGTGAACGAGAAGCCTGTCTCGCGCGTTTCATCGCGTATCAGATTTCCTCGCTTCCAGGCGTGGAGCGCATCAAGAGGAAAACGAATAAAAACGCGCTTCCCAGTTCTCGGACAAGGAACCAGATCAGCATCCGCCTCGCGGGAAGCGGCAGAAAGTCGTGAATACGCTCTCGTTGGCGCTGAGCGGGAAGTCGCTGGAGATATTTCTGGATACACGGTGGAGAGTGGAATGGCGAACACATCTCGTGGAGCGAGGAGTCATCAAACAAGCGCGGAACTCAGTGGAAGAGGCTGGGGGCTCCGAACAAGGAGAGTGAGGTTTCCTAAGGAGGTGGTATGATGTATTTTGCAAGGTGAAAAGTTGGGTGATTGGAGGATGAAGCAGGAAAGTTGCCGAGCCTCACATTGTGTTTCCAAACGCGCAAGAGGTTCTGGCAAAAGGAAAGCAGAAGTAGGCGTTGCCCTTTCTGCAAAAGACATCCAGTAGGTAAGCAAAGAAACGCGCCAGAATCTTACGACGGAAACAGTATCGCGCCGTAGGGGCGTTGGAGCGTGCAAACGAATCGCGCGGACCATTAGGGTGGCGCGAACTGTAAGTCGCGACGCCGACGGCGCCGGGTGCTCACTCCAAGTCGTACAACGTACGGCGGGTGGCGCCAGCTAGCTCATTTCCGGCGAAGGGGGGGTTCGGGTTCGGAGGTCGGGGGTACACACAACGCGAGGACGCCGCGTCGCAACCCGAGCGAAGAAGCTGCGCACACGATAAGGCAACGCGCGCCGTCGTTCCCCCACCCCAAAGCATCTTCACGCCGAGACGCCAACGTCGCCGCTTCTTCTTCCCGCGCCGCCCCACCGGCGCCGTTACACCGACTTCCTAACAAAACAAAGTCCCGGTCGCGTTAGCTGAACATATTCATGAAGGGGAAAATACCTACAACTTGCTGCTCGCGCGCCACCGATCCTCTGGGGCAGAGGATGGGACGATGCCAAGGGCGTAAAGGTGGTGGAGCGGCGACGAGGATGAGGACGCACGTGACGCGCGCGAGGACACGAGGAAGCAAGTGAGGACAAGGAGGGGGAACGAACATCGGCGACGAAACACCGCGGGTGTCGAAAAACAAGAAACGGAATCGTGATATACCACGTATGGTGGTGGATATGAGCGAGCACAGTAGATTTTGACGAAAAAGAAAGTTTTCCAGAGAGAATAGGGTGAGAAGTAGCGACTGCGCGAGGAGCAGCACACAGGAAATGAGATCAGTAAGACGCTTCAGAGGAGAAAGGAAGAAATTAAAGTAAATTGAGAAACAAATTGGAACTCCTCTGCGAAGATGACATCCGCAGCTGTGACAGGATAAGAGAAACAAGATGTGACCTTGAGCGTCAGAAAACAGGGCAAGATAGAGAGGACTTTTGGAGCACAGGCCTCCAGAGCGAAACGTTGCAGGAATTCCGTGAGCAGTATTAAAGTGGAAAAAAACGAGATATGAAAGGAGATAACTCCACGCTCTGGAAAGGTTTAGGTAAGAGGCTGTAATACAAACACGCCAAAACGAATAACACGAGGGAAAAGCAAAAAGTCATGAATGATTCCATAGATTTAACTCACAAACAAAATTTTAAAAGTTCTCTTTAAAAATGCTAGTATCATTAGAATAAATTTTAAAAAATAGATTGAGGTTATTCACGCGTTGATAAACATCTTAATTAGTTTTTTGTTACTGGAAGTAATAATCGAAGTTAAATCCACAAAGAATTCGAAATGCAATTTTTACTTATAATGAAATTCTTTTAATAAGAACTTAGGTTCATGTTATTAGCAAACCGGCTTTAAAACCTAAAGACGTTAGCAAAAAGATGAAAATAGATTCCGGAGGAGGAAAAGGAGGTACAACAAATGAGAAACGTCGAAGGATCGTCCAGAAACGAAGAAGGAACGGATAGGCGAGACACGGTGGTGTCTATTGCGGGGAAGGATGCAAAAGGGAATCCGCACAGAGCGGCCACTCGTCGGCGAACGAGCAGCAGCGCGGCTGCGAACGGCAGTTTTGCCGGCTGAAAACGGTTTCGCGGGAAATTGAATTAGCCCCTCAGATGCAACTTCCCCGTCGCTCTCGAGTTAGCGACGCTGCGGAAAAGGGGTGAGGGGCAAGGACGAAAGAGAACGCTGCCCAGTGGTGGCGTCGCCGGCGCCTCTCCGAGCACAGTCTTTCACGGGAGATTTTTATTCCGCTGCTGTGATCGGAGGCTGAGCAGGTCTCCAAGACGCCGCCGCTACCGCTACTATGGAGATATTATCGACGCAGAACAAAGGACGTGATTTGTAGCCTTCCCGGCCGAATACTAGAAAGTTCGCGCGCGTAGTGCAGAATTCCCACCAGGCCGGCATTTATCTCCAACACCGACGGAGTCGGCCGGCGGATTCAATTGGGCGGTTGGGTGGTAAGGAGTGGAAGGGGTGTGGTGGGGTGGGCTCAAAGATAACCGAAGCAGAGGAAAAAATACGGAAATCCCGAAGGTAAGCAAACGAGGTGTCGGGAAGTAAAGAATTGAAAAACGAGAGAAGTGTGGAAGATGGCGAGGCAGAAAATTGAAATGGTAAGAGCCTAATTCTCGAGATACGACATAGGTCATAAATGAGAAAAGCACCTCGGAGTCATAAATGAGTAAAACACCATAAGATAATGGAGAAGGGAGACGGAGGAGTGAGAGGCAGCGAAAGTTGATCCAGAAAATAAGCGAAGACCTACGATACGATAATGCTGAACGCGTCAATAGTTTACGAGGGGCCGTTAAATTAGAGGAACGCAACAGCAGGGAAAGAGCGACAAGAACCGCTGTAGAGAAACGTGTGCGCGTGACAGGCAAACAGAGGGCCCCAGGTTCACTGCGCGCGAGTTGCTGGCGCGCTAAAACCCATCGCTGGGTGAACGGCCGTGTTAAGAGAGTAAGTGAGCGCCGCGTTTATGGCGCACACGCTGAAACGGCCCTCCTGTAACGGTGGGGGGGGGGGGGTTGCTATCCGNGCGGAGGGTCTTCCCGTCCGACGAAGCCCCGCGCCCCACATCCCTCCACGCCCCACACACCAGCACATCTCTCCCCAGTCGAAAAGCGACCGGCACGCGTCTTAACGAAACCGGATCACGAACCTTCAAATTTACCGCTCGGCCGCGTCGTGAACAACACGAGAGGCTACAGAGAGTGAGAGTGAGACGTGACAGAAGGTCGGCCCAAGAAGCTCGTGAGGAGCGGATCAACAACTGCATGGGCGAACGACACTGTCTCAGCCATGATCCGAGAGGATTCAACGCCGCAGCAGCTGCTGCTACTGACACCGACGCACGAAGCCTCTCCTGCTTGTGTTTCCACCTCCACCTGCGCGAGTAGTAAATTACGCTCATCCACAACTTCTCGTCAACATCATCCCATCGATCATCGATAAACAGCACAATTAATTTTGCGAGCTCTGCCCCCGAAGCCTTTGAAAACTGCGAGTATACAATTCCCTTTCGCCGAACGCAAAGCGCTCGCATACTCAAAATTGTGGAGTATTCTTCATTTGCCTTTCCAAATACATTGAATACGGATTTTACATGGAAAGAGGAGAGAGGAATATTGTGAATATTGACACAGCGAGTATATCCGGTCTGAGAGCATTAATCATTCTACGAATTCTTAGCTTTGGCATCCACCATGAATTTTATGAAGGAACCACATATTTTTGCAGTCGCCTCCTCAATGCAAAAAATATTTAAATTAAAATTATAAAGTATAAATTCTCATTACTAGATTTAAAGACTTCGTAATTGATTCAGTATATTCATGTTTGTGCTTTAGTTGATTCCATTCTTATTTGGTGTTTGGCACACACAATAATTGTCAGTAGTTTAAAAAAATCCCCATTTGAAATACGAAATGTAATTTTAACTTTATGGTCGTTAGGATTTACAACAATCTCATTTCAAGCTCACAAATAAAGCGAAACGTGACTAAACGACACCACGAGCCATTAGGATCGATCAATTTACATAAAGATATATTTTATCAGTACTCTTCATTCCTTAGTTAATGGTAGTTTCCCTGGTCACTCAATTTTCTGGTTCCGTATAAAGCAATACGAGAGAAACAAACAAAAATACAAATATATACACTTTACATACACGCAATATGGTGGAAGTGGGTTGAACTGCACTCGACCGCAGTGTAAGTTCACTGTTGGGCGTTTAGTCACGTACTCCAGAAAAATGTCAGTAGTACGAATCACATTACAAAATTCAGGAAATAAATACTTATCTACAATTTAAACTTTCTGTTACACTTAGAACGAGCGCATTTTAGGGGTTGGAATACAGCAGACGTTAGATATATTTTTTTAACATTCTATAACATCAGTCTGAAACAAAATCATTCAAGGTTTAAATTGGTCATAAATACTATAAGCCATCGTCGTGATAGATTTTAAGGTATCAAAAATGCGTTTCTTGTTATCGTCAAATAAAACCATAAATAACCCATAATTCGAAAAATATGTAAATAGAATTATGCCACACTTATATTTTTTTCGGAATTTTCGCTCTATTCTTGGGAATACAACTTATATAATGATATGGGGATGCATTAATTACAACATTCACAAAGATATTAATTATTCCTCATTTCAATATCTTTAATACGACTCACAACTCACCGATTCCACACAAAATTGATAGAATTGACATCGATCGTGAACTATTCATCGTATTCCAGTTAAGATATCGGCGCATAACCCCTCCTTGGTCTGACAGCCTCGACATTACTTGACCCGTATTTGTCGTGTATTAACGACTAGCAAATGAAACACGCGGCACGCGGCAGTTCTTTCCATAGCAGCACCGTAGTCTTTCCTCTTAAGTCCGGAGACGCAGAAACGAGAGACCGCAGACGCCGCCACCGCGCCTTGGATGCCCTGCAATGGACGCGGCTTTCGCGTCGACGTGCTTGCGACCGCATGCGCCATAACACGTCTCCCCTTCCCCGACGCCAGAACTTAAGCGCGACGCGGAAAACATATGCAAACTTTTGTCCTCGAAATACACGAGCCCGCAAAGAGGGTCGCGTCCACGTACGCATACACTTTGTCGCGCTCGCACTGGGGTAGAAATTTCTCGGGGAGACGGTCCTCCTCGATTCCCCGGGGACCCCGCGCTCGACCGCGATGGCGAAGAGACGCACATGGGGGGTGAGGATTCAATTACGACACAATCGATATGCGAATACTTGCCGCCGGGAATTCGAAAGGCGATATTAGTGACTGGGGTAATCCTATTATGGCCAAAACAAAATTCACGGAAGACGAAAACAAAAAAGAAAATTAAGATTGGAAAGTCACAGAACTCCGCACCAAAACCCCAGGGGATTGACAAAGCGTATGAAACCCAAACATACCTATTTTTCTGTTCTGAAAATCCGTTTCCTGAAAAGATGTTAACTCATTTCAACTATCATGGACAAAAATCAATTAATTATTTTAATGCGTAGTAACTTTAATTTCTCATTATTTACAGAACACTTTTTATCAGTACTCAATCTCAGTACGGCTGTGCACATAATCTCTGAAACCCTTTCGACCCCGTTACGAACCCCGGTTTTCTTCAATCGAATTGATGGAATGGTGCCTTACTTCACCCCAAAGAATGAAGAAGCTCATTGTCCTCAAAGTGGCCAGTTTTAATACTTCCCTCTTTTTTGACAAAATATTTTTACATTACCAGTAATTTTCCCAGATATTTCGAGCTCGATTTCTGGCACTAAATAATCAATAAATCATTTCAGAGGGTTTCAGTCTTCGAGATGAAATCGATAATTTCTTACACAAAATTCTCTTCAAATATTCGATAACTGAATGATCAAACAAATGATGTCATGTATAAATAAAACCTCCAATTAATTTCGCACGGAAAGTGCCATCAACTGGGTGAATGTGAACCCTCGAAAATACGATTGAAACTAGAATAAACCTGACCACTATCTCCCTGGCACCGCTGCGGCTTACTGGTCAGAGTAATCCAAAAAGAGCTGACGTCGAGTTATCACCGAGAGTATTAAAGCGAAGACGGGTTGTTTGTGTTTCTGTAGATCCACCAGTTCAATCAAACAAGCCATTCTATATGTAATCAGTATATAAAATAAAGTACATCATAAATCCTGTCAGCTTCATCCATTCATCGTTTTAATTATTTGTTGCTTCGATTTTATTTAACATTCATAATGTTTTATGTTTTATTATAACTGATTTTTTGGACACATTCTGAGACATTATTAATGTAACCTACTTATCAATATTTTTGAACGATAAAAATATTCAAAACAGAGGTCATCGACCAAATAGGTATGACATTTCATTGTGACAAAATGGAAATCAAATCATAGAACTCACTGTCATAGCTCCATTAACATGCTCCTAGAAGTATTTAACAAAGTATAGTTTCATTGAGTCTTCTTCTTTCTCTACGGTTATCTGGAATATCAGCGCCCGTCAGCCTCCAAGACTCCTTCTCTACCGCAATCTGTTTGTACTTAATTGCCTGGGACGTTGATCTTAATAAATACCGCTCAAAAAGCCTCGAATAAAATAATATAATAAATGCATGTTAGCTATATCGTGAGCAAACTTCCAAGAGTATCTTCAATATATTCTGCTCCAGAACACAAACACATCAAAGTCTCTAGGATTTAAGCGATTGCGTGGAGTAAAAGAAAAAAAGACAAACGATTTCAATGATATTTCTATTCATAATAATTTGTCATCATCAATATAGCTATGAAATCATAAACAATAAGCAAATCACGTTCCAAACAGAATATGCAAATATTTTTCAGCCACACTAGATACGCTCTTAAAGCATTCAACATATTATAGAAAAAGAGACTGGTGTTTGCATGTATTACAATCTTTTATTTGATCCTTTTCTAATACAGTATATTGCATCACACTCGGAATTATTAATGCGAAAAAATGGTTAATGTGAAACAAACTACTCTGTGTTCCTTTTCATAGAATAAGTGGAAATCTGTTTCTGGTTTTCAGGAGACTTTTTTTCACCCTGCTGTTGTCTTTTGACAATTACAAAAAGAAATCTGCCCTCCTGGTAACTCGGTGGCTAGCATGCTTGCTTGCCACCGAGTCACTCCGGGTTCAATTCGCGGTGGGGCCAGAAAAAATTTGTAGCTTTTCACTTCAATGTCCCAGTTCAAATAGCTGTGACAGCTGAAAAGTGAACCCTCCTTCTCCTAACCACCTCCAACTACTCCTGGCATCATTAACTCTGACTACTACTAACTACTGCTACTAACCCCTCCACGTGGTCCAATTTGTTGGTAAACTCAGCTAACCTGCCCACCTACTAACAATAGCCCTACCACCCACCTCCTACCTCCTATCGCCCGTGTAGATAAGCAGCAATAGTACACTACATTTCCCATTTACAAATACTACAATGAAAAAAAAATATGTTGAGAAGATCCAAAGAACAACAGTCCAGATGGGTGGGGCGCAAAAATTAATAGCGCTTCCCATTTCTGTACGAGTTCAAGTACGGCGATCCATTGAGAGACATGGTCGCTCGATTTCACAAACGGAGCACAATGAACGAACTGATCCTGCCTCATTCGAGCGTTATTCATACTCCGGAGAATAAGAAAAGTAATCATTTCACAATTATGTAAGAGAGACTTTCATTGAAAAGTATGCTTTTTTACGACTGAATGCGCGTAAGAAAGATGTTTCACTCAAATTCTGCACCGAGGAAGTCTCACAGGGCATACAAATTGTGCCTGAAACAGTGCAAATGCAAAACACAAGAACTCGTTTTTCGGTCTTTTCGAGTTGCGTAGTGTTACGAAGAGTCTGCTCTTTCCAAGTTGCGGGGTGAATGCATTATTACGTGTTTCGCGCAAGTGAAAGATTTGAGTCAGCCATGTTGCCATAAGATGCTGCTTGAAGACACATGAACTCTCTAAGTCAATGCTCAAACATTCTTATAATTCCGAGTCCTAGACTCTGCTCAGAATGCATAATTGAACAGCGTTCCATTCAGTCTCATAGTGGGATGAGACAGGTGTGCCCGTCCCGAGCATGCGCAGTGCAAGCCAATCGTATGAAAGACATTTTTCGGAGCGGGTGTATTAGGATATCGCTTCACGCCTACAACACAGCCGAACATAAATCTGTACAGTATCTTTAAATTCCCTCTCAAAAATGTCTTGCGTTTCATTGGTTGGTCAACGTTCCCTTCCATCTCGATGCGCAAAAGGAACACCCCGTGCTCTTCCACTATGATTCAGACTTGACCTCCAGACGCGAAACTCGTCAGAGTTACTGGAAGGCAAGAACGTCCATCAACGCTCCTTCATTCAGCGAAAGACACACAACAATTTTAGTGTACAGTGAAATGTAATTATACAATATGAATACTTGAAATTTTCTAAGTTAAACAAAAACAATGATGTCACAAAATTAGTTTGTTTATTTGTTTGTTTGTTTATTTGTTTGTTTATTTGTTTATTTATTTGTTTTTTGTTTGTTTTTTGTTTGTTTTTTGTTTGTTTTTGTTTGTTTTTTGTTTGTTTTTGTTTGTTTTTTGTTTGTTTTTTGTTTTTTGTTTGTTTTTTGTTTGTTTGTTTGTTTGTATGTATGTATGTATGTATGTGTGCTACTCATTCATTTTACGTCCTTGTTCATTACTATCAACCCACTTAATTCATATAAGGGTATTTATATGAATTCATTTAATTCATTTTTTTTCATAAAATAGTCCATTCGCTGGACTTAAATGGTCACTCTCACGCATCCAACTCAGTTGTTGGCCTTGTACTGTCTGCAGTTGAAGGACTCGAGCACTGTGATTAACACAGATATCGTGAATTGAAACAATAACATGGTTGATCGAATGAATAAAAATATATTAAATAACTTCGTATTCCTTAATATGAAAGATAGACCGTCATAAAGGACGAATTGAATTAATTCCTAATTCAAAATATAATAACTTTAACAAAGAGACGAGTAATTCACTCGCCTGTCTAAATTCACAAGAAACACGCCCTAGATTGGAACACACCTAAGAAGTTATCAATCTAAATAAACATTTAAATTATTCCTGTAAATTCGATGCAAACATATTTTAATTCATGTTTCTATATCGCTTAAGGATATTGGGGTGTCTTCTTATCGCAGCAGCTTGTTCAATTTCAGGGACCACCGCAGAACAGACTAGAAAGAGGCCGAATGAGTCCCTATATATTTAAATACGCGCAGTTAAATACGTGTAAATCGATATAAGCACACAGTAAGCCTTATTGCGCCAGCAATCGGTGGTCACTTATATCATAAATCCATGATTCCCGGATCTCGTGTTGACGTGCATTAAAAATTGTTGACTCGACATCAAATTTACCTCCAACTCTCTTCTGCGGAGATTCCTACTTTTGTCGTAAGAAATGCCAACATATGTAATAAAACGTCAAGCAACTCATTTTGTTACGCAATTTTTGTGTTTAATACACTCAAGCTGAAATACAAATTGTTGTAGCTCGTGAAACAAGCAAATCGGAATTGTATTTATATCCGCAATTGTATGTGTACTATACCACGTTAAAAATAGTAAATCATCCCTCGTTCGCCCCCCTGTAATCGATGACGGAGTTACCCTCGCTAAGAACGCTTGGGGCTGAATCCCACCCACGAATTTGTAGGGGCAAAATCCCGAATGTGGGTCTGGAGGAAACCCCCAGCGAACGAAGTGAGTCGACTAAATAGAAACTAAATGGAATTTAACAAAATAGAAACCATACGAACAATAAAATATACTCGTAATAAAGAACTAAGGACACTAATGACCTCGACGTTGGCGATCCCTAAAGCTCCAAGAAGGAGAAAAAAGAACTAATAAAAATTTGGTTCTACGCAAAGTTTCTTCCCAACTATAATGATTAATATATTAAAAATACACGACCTACTTAATATATTCAATAGAAAAATGTTAGAAGAAACTAATCTGAACAATTATTAATCTTTTATTTTCATTCTTTTTTAATTAAAAAATACGTTGATTGAAGATGATTTCTAAATTTAAAAGAAAAAAACTAATTTAAAAAATCCACTCGAATGACAAGTGCTTTGCCTCGCGAGTACTACCAAATCGTCATTAACCTAAAAATTAAATAATCTGTAGATTAACTTTATTTTACATACAATTTCCAACAGAGTTTACAAAATCAATACATTCTAAGCAAATAGTATTGCTGTAAAACAGTTACATTAATTGTAAGATTACGCAATTCTTTTACTACTATGCGATTAGTTCACCGTATGGGTATTTTATACATATGTTCACACACACACACACATATATATATATATATATATATATATATATATATATATATATATATATATATATATATATATATATATATATATATATGTATATATATATTAGTATGAGTGTGCGGACAAGTTGTTCACCGTAAAATATTAGCAATATTAAATAACTGAAAATTAATAAATGATTTGAAATATTGTATAGTGTAAAAGCATCTTTGTGGATTACAATCTGAATATTAAATAATAAAGGAATAGAATGAAATATTCATAATACCATAACCTTTTATATAACTCTTCTTAGCGCACATATCGTGAGACGGCACTTACGCCAGTTTCAGAATAAGTGAATTTTGTCAAATATTTTTGGAGAAACCATCATATTCTGAAACAATTCTAATTTCCTATCAGAACAAAACATTTTTAAATTAATAAAATCAATGAAAGATGAATCATTCAGATCCATAAGGTACGAGCAGCATAATAATTGGAATGGTACACGCTGCCTTTAAATGGCTGGACATATTATACAGTACATTCAATAAAGCGTTATATTTTATGTCGAACTAATAATTTTATGGGTATTTTGGAGAAAATAAAATTTATTTCGCGAAGATGAAGTGCGTATTTATTGCTTAGAAATACCGATTCATCATAATGCTTTCACCTTCATTAGTCAACATATTTATTACCTCCATTCCTTTTATATTTCAGCAACGCGCAACAATTTGATTATTTATTAATACATTATCTATATTAGTACAGCAACCGCACTTTGCCTTAATGGAACATTTAATTCCACGATCAAATTACATACTTCATGTGCGAAGCAAAAAAATGTTTGCGTATACAAACACTTTTTCATATTTATGAAATAATGAAACGTATCCTATCGTAACCACAACTGAGTAAACGAGAAAATTAATTTCTAAAATTGTTTAATTTGGTTTCCATATCTCCCGAGTAAGATTTTTTTCAAATACAACGTGATAAACGACGATATACATTTTTGAACCAATACCAATATACCAATATTCTTCATAAAAACACCATATTTAAAAATTATTATTAATTTGCATTTTAATAAGGAATCATCACTAAATATGTCTGCGATTTTCTAACTCTACTCTTCCATCTTTCCCCGCGAAGTGGAACTATATGCTGAAACACATCCATGGTTCGCTCCCTTCAAACAAGTAATTTTACTTCATTCCAAGTTCCCATTCTATTACGATATACCTTTAAGATTTAAATGTGTCGGCATTGTAGCCCATTGAATGTCCGGTATTCATGCAACATGCTCTCGCTGTATGGCAATACAAAAAAGGATAAAACGCTGAATGACACTTGCCAGCAACACCACGAATACGCCACATGTAATCCCTCGGCCCTCCATTCAGCACACAAATTCACGCCGTGATTATCTCCATATCTTAGTCGTTATTGAACATAAACGCGGTTGAATTTCATTATTTTCTCTCTATTCGCCGCAGTCGCACGCAAAGCTCGATAATTAGCTAGCGCGCACGCCGGTGGCGCTGTAAAACCTCGAGCAGGTGTGATCGCTTAACGACCATTAATTGGCAATTTGGTCGGCAGCGCGCTGGCGCAGGAGTGAGGAACACAAGAACTACACGCATCCATTTCGTCCCCCCATCCACTATGTGTTCCTTGCCCACCCCCACTCGACCAATCCTAATTATAAACTTGAGGCGTCGCCATTTCGAGGCGGCGGAGGCGACAGCGACGCGTCCGGAGCACTTCGCATCGGATTGCGAATCGAACCCGCGCCCTACTTCCACACAACGATGACAGGCGAGTTAATTAAGTCTTGTTGATTCAAAGATCGGACGCCGCAGCTTCTGCCACCACCGCGTGAGTGTAGGCGGCGTGGAGCCAGACAGCAGCTATCGGTTTTCGCTCCGAGCGCCACCATCCTCGCACCCACCCCTCTTTTGACTCACGACACCATCACTCACCCCATCCTCTTGTGGCTTTCTCTCGCGACAGCCATTCGAAGTCGCAATGTTCGTGATCCGTGCAAAACCTCATAGGACAGTTTCATCGCACGATGAGGTACAAAAGATGAACGAAGTTGTTTCTCACTCGTTAATTTAAGGCACACTTTGGTATTGTCTTGGGCACGTCCCCATCCTTCACCAATTTTAGTTAATCTGCTCAAAAAGACTAGTGGGAAGAAATTTTGTTTCCTCATTTCCAGTTTGAGTGGAACGCGAGAAGAGGTAGGACATTGGAACAAAAACATCCCGAGAATGAAAAGTCGATATTGCAGATCCAAAGACATCATTCTCTTCTCACACCGTAGCAAAAAGTCAATAAGCGAGCTGAACATGGATGACATTTTTTCATGTCTTCGTTGATTTATATTAGCAAAATGCGATACAGTTCCTTAAAGAGGATATTCTTGAAATTATGAATCGATAAACATGGATGTGAGTAGGGAATTTAGCGAAATGCTTTTATTCTGAGAACGACTACTAAATAGCTACGTTTCAACCCCATCACATGCATAGCCACAGTATATATAATGTTTGAAAAAAATTGACCGTCTATGCCAAATATGTTGAATTTGTACATTCATGAGTGCAGTTCAAATAAATTATTTCCTTTTATTCGAGTTCCCATTCATTTCCAAAAACGTGAAAATTGCTATCACAACATTTCAATTCGTTCCATGTGATACATTTTCTTATCGCACAGTATGGTATCTGTAGTACGATCTCTGATACATTAATCCTTCCACATTATCTCTCTCCAGTACCAACATGAGATACAGGGGTATTTCAATAATATTTTTTATGTTAGGCAATAAAGCATTTTCTATACAGAGTAGTGTTGTGTCTTCAGACAATGAGCCTCGCTCGTTAACGAAATATCAAGAGATTTCTCGTGGCGTGAAAAATTTCTCGATCACTAAAAAAAGACTTTATTGTAAACAACTTATACTCGTAGTTTTTCTAGCTGCTAATTGTAACTAAAATATTCAAATTATGACTATTACAGTTTTCAAAGTAATGTCTATTCTTTCTTGAGCCAGTATAAAAAAATGACATTCGTTAATTCAATCTAGTAGTAAACAAAGTGTAAAAAGCCACTTCTTCACTATTCTAATTTAAGAAATACAAGAATATGCGTACAAACCCGGATTCTGTCGATGTCATAGGGCGGTACAATTTATTCATTATTCAGCTGTATTTCGTATTCGATATTACCTTATTCCAGTTCTCCCTAGGTCACCCGGTCGGAGCAAAGTTCCGATCATTTCAATTTGATATTTGGCTTTCACTTAAGCTGGATGAAATTTATAGTCCTCCAAAACGTCTGAAACCTAACAGTTGGGAAAGTGGGGCATTGACAAACAGTAATAATGAGAAACAACGTCTGTTCGTTTTCTCACGGGCCTAAGAATGTGCCAAATATAATGTATTAAACATAGACTTATTTCATATATCATCTTTATTTCGCGGTGGAGTTTAAATAAACTTTTGAAGAAATATGTCATCGGACATGAATATATTTTGACAATGTTCTTTTACTGTAACTTATTTCATCGTTTAGAGGTATTTAAAATTCTTCTTATTCGAACAGAAATATTGTGCGAGAGTTTAAACGTTTGAACACAACAGTAAGAGTCGTTTTTAAAGGGATGTTGCATTAAGAATTTAATCTTTATAAGCACATTTGTAATTGGATGAAAGTTAGCTGTAATACTCTTCCCGGGCGGTCCATTAACAACTGCTGACGACCCCTCTCAATTAAGTTACTCGTCTTACCTCGGTTCTATAACACTTAAGCAAAACGTTGCTTTGTGTCATGCCCAAGGCATCTAGTGAACAGCTACCCTTTACGCTCCAAGATCTCCTCCACAAGCACTTGGCAACGAGAAGATCACAAGAGCATGTCTACGAAAAGTTGTCAAGATCTTTCTCTCAATTGTCACGCGCCAAAACGCGCTATTCCATTTGCCGTACTTCCAATACTTCCCAAGTCAGATTTTCTGTCACGTCGAATAGGGACAGATAAGAATACAGACTAATGAAGTCTACGAAACAATCCAAGAAATTTCGATAAAGACGTTTCAAAGTTCAAAAAAATTTAATTACAGGTTCATTATGAATCTGGAATAACTTACAACAGTAAACGTGCCTTGAAAGAATATTCAGACACGTGAAACAACTGGAAACAATTAAGGGTGGAAGTTCATGTCAAAGATACTTCTGAAACTTCTTTCGTTATCTGATATTTGAACTAAAACATTCGCTAGCATTGCTACCAAAGACAAAACATCACTTCATTTAACATGGATTAATTATTAAAATATCCCGACGAGGTGAGTTGAAAATAAAAAGTTATCCAGTTGTATATATTATCCCAAATATCTTGATCGACTGTAACTATTAAGTTAGCGTAGAAATCTGTTGTACAGCGGAGCACCTTTAGTTTCATTTCTACTGACTGATCTTCCAAATGATGCCAATTTCTAATTGATAAAAATGGAACTCTAAACAATATTCCAGCAAGATATAAAGTCTTCGAGATGATACCGGTGTAACATCCATCGATCGTCTCATCAATGGTTGTCAAAAATGAAGGATAAATAAGATGATTTATATATTACGTCTTCACACTCTTATTGTCGATGATGATGTATTACTATTATTTACGATGTGCAGATACATTAAAGACAATCAATAACATAAATACAACATAGGGTTATTGTCGAGATCACATGATGAGTAACGTCATATTTTCACAATAGTTGAGAACAATGTTTCGATGTTATGGTTTAACTTCCTCTTTTCACAATAGTTATGCCAGTACATTTTTTTGTGAAATATCACGTCATATTATAAATACATTAATAATTAAGTAGGATTAAGTCAAAAATTCTATAATCTGTCATATGTACATCAGCATCGTGTCATTCTGTGCTGTTACGTCTTTCCATCATGGCAGAGTTACGTGACCATGTATCTATGTTATTGATTGTCTTCAATATATCTTCACATCGTAAATTATAGTAATAAATAAGATGAGTTTCAAACTCCAACGGAAGCTGTTGAAAACAGCAACAGTGTGTTCTAGTCACAGAATTGAACTAATTACTCACTGACTACATTTAACACATGAAGAAACCATGCTTACGCATTTTCCAGAACTCTTAAAAATACTTATAAATTGAAAGTACAATGAATAATTTCTAAAAGTTTGCAATGATGTCGAGAGTATACTCTTGATATGATTTAATAATTGAGTAAGTCGTCCTAATTTGAGGAGTACTCCCAATTTCAGGAGGTACGTTAGTCGGATTCAGAACTTGCTGCAAACTGAGTTTCCTTGCTCTAACTAGGTGGTCTTTAACAGCCTTTGTGCACGATAGCCAGTGTCTGGCAACAACTGCAAGTACAGGGTGAGTGCTTGTAGTTTTTGTGGATGCTTCTTGTTTGAATTTATTAATTTGTTCTAATTTGTAAAGTATTTTTTATAATGTCATAACATTGATATTAATGCTCTTAACTGCCGTATCTCTTGAATGGTAATTGATACTTTAAATCTTATCACTCTTCTAAACAGGCACCCAGTAAACTAACGAAAAAGGAAATTCCCCATTTGTTACCTTTAACATTATAAGTATTGATTATATTTAAACACACGGGTTGTGATTCCTAATTTTTGGAGCTGCAAATTGCTCCTACATAGCACACCTTTTATAATTTTCAAATGGCTGTTAGGAATCATTACGATCATCATATAAGCTTTGCAAACATGTAGAAATTTATCCAATTTCAACAATTAAACTTACTTAGCATGTAACTTGTTAATGTGCATTATTGATAAATGAATTAAAATGTATTTGACTTAAACTTTTTTGTTTTGACCCTGTGCCAATGAAATTCAGAATGCTTTTAAATTTATATTTTAGAGTGCTTTTTTAACACTAATGAGCATTAATATCAATTTTATGACATAAAAATACTCTACAAATTAGGACAAATTCAATAACAAACAATAACTTAAGAATTAGATCAGTTAAAAACACTGCAAGGGGTAAATTATCAATGAAATATTTTTAAATTTCACTTCATTGAGGTAGTCGTTTGGAAGCGAGTTGTTCTATCAACTTTGCGAACGTCAGTTAAAATCCCAATTGATTCAAGAGACTATAGTGAATGTCCGAAAGGTAAGAAACACGTTTTCTATTTCCCTGTCTTTCAGTCATTCACCTTTTCGTCATTCATGCATTATCCCTACTGGGAGGTACATCGGGCACAGGTCTGGTAACCTTCTAATGCCCCTGCACTGATAATCTCATCATCAACCTCGCCGAAGGCAAGCCAAGGCAACAATGAGAAAATGTTTGAATCACCTTTCTGAGCCTATTTAAGAGGTTAACACAAGCTAAAATAACCCTTCTACATTGTTTTAGGAAAACGATTCTCTGAGGATTCCCAATTCAGCAAATCATTCATCCATATCGGAGAGATTCGAACACAGACTCTGCTAATCAGTTTTCGCGATGATAGCCAAGGGATGGGTTCGAGAGATGGGGAACACGATAGAATCAGAGCCAGTGATCTCTTCACGTGCGATAATAAGGAGCTCGACCAACGCATCGATCGCTGGGATTAGACCCCAGGGAGGAAAGTAATCGACAAGCAAACGGCCACACCCTTTTGCATCCCCTCCCCCACAGATGCTGGCGCTTGTTCGTCAGCCTCCCGCAACCTTCAGCTCCTCATCGAGGTCTCCGTGGAGCAGCCTCAACCGCTCCCGTTTCAACCAACTCCGAACACCACATGCTGCTCAAGAGGAAGAAGGGTGGAGGGATGGTGCTGTAGACCGGGTAACTAACTGGGCGCGTGTCGCTTTCGTCACCTCACAACTTGGAGTAAACAAGGCTTCAAGTGTCGCCGGGTAGTGACTCAGCTCTCCAGATGCGCGCCGCAGCGAAACGCCACAGCTGAGGCAGAGAGGGAGAGAGGAAGCTGGGGTTACATGAACCACGTCAGACGAAGCAAAAGGGGAACGCGTGTAAAAGAGGGGAGGGTTGACACCAACGAATAGGTCACCCACAAATTTCGCTTTGCACACGACCTCGTTCGGGACGGAATGAGACTTCTGTCAAACTCTTCAGAGGTCATCATCCAAGTCGGGAAAGCCAATCTTTTAAAGTCATGAAGCGGGAATACCAAGCAGTGCTTACGATTTTATATCTGCAAAATGGGAAGAGTATTATGGCGGAGAAAGTTACATACAAAATAGAATGGGAGAGGGTGTTATTAAGTGTGATGACGAACACGTACCGATTTGAGGTACCAATCTCAATTCGTATTGTTAATTATGTTTCTCGTCTGCTCTTCTTAATATAACTAATAAAAAACAACCTGAGTTATTCAGCACAGTTTAAATTTTATTCAAATTAATCAAATAAAAGACACGTCACAATTTTTTTAAATAATTTCGTATTCTAAACATACAAAAGAACACTACGTTTCGTCTCTAATGTGAGACTTCTTCAGGTGCGAAAGTTTATTGCTAGTGGCTTACTGGTTTCAAATCGGTAGAAAGACTGGTAGAAATTGAGAGAAAAACTCTGGTCATTTGTCTTTATTAGTTAATCTCAATCCATAGTTGAAAAATATTAAGCATATTTTTCCATCACCTTTCTTCGCATCATATGGGGATAGTGATGGCGAAACGAAGAAAAGATCATTAAACAAGAACATATAAATTATGACGGTCCTCCTATCGAAGTGTGAGCACTAATTATGCCCGTATGAATGTAACTATTCGTACATAAAAACGTTTCTTTCACAATTTTTCTTTCAAACTGCTCTGCGACTATCAGTTTTTACTTTAGGAAACTGTTGTGAATTAATTTCTTTTCTATTGTGGACGATTTTATCGAGGAGAGCAAATAGCTCATCATGATTGTTTTTGTGATCACTTTCTTGGGTCACACAATCATCAATTATCTCGGCAATATTAGAGCGAAACATCGCGACCCGTACTATGCTGGTCACTATGCATGTGGCACGGCTGGCAGTGGAAAACGCCAAATAAAAGACCAAAATTATCCATCAAACATACCAGAGAATGTTTAGTGCAGTAAAATGAATATGATTTTCGGAAATCGGAGTTGGCATTGGGTTTCTGTCGATACTTTGTGTGGGCAAAGGGTTGAATTTTGTTCTATTAAGGAACATACTGACAAAAATTATAATTATACAATTGTATGTAAAAATTATACAATTATATTTATTTTACCAGTAGACATGTAAAATCGTAAGGTTATTTTGAATAGTTCGTTGTCGAGTGCATATTGTCATCATTATGTTTATTACAAATAATGTATTTACCAATGTATAATATTAACATAAGGGTGAAGAGACAAAATTTAGTTGAATTTATCACAATCAAAAATGGAAAACGAGGTAAAAACTCATTATTCCCTAAGCTCCGCAATAAGTAAGAACAGTCGCTTGTAGGAGTTCAAACTAGAAGAGTTCGGATAGCAAAGCAAAGCGCGACAGGGATAGAGATGGAAAGACCTGTCAAAACAAAGGAGCCTCCCAAGGCTATTGCGGTATTGGTCAAGGGGAAAGGTGAAGATACAGGGAAGGTGGGTGGGTAATATCATAGACATGGTCGCTTTCAAGCAGCGTCTACGAACGGGCCAGGCAGTCGAGGAAGAGGTTCTCGAGATCTACAATGGACGTACTAGATCAGGTTGCCTCCTGCGCCGGGGACACGATGCCCCAAGTGGAACACCGCGACGACAGCCACGCTGACGAGGGTCCACTGTTCCACAAGGAAGTTGCCAGATTAAGCAGGAGTTAGTTTAGCGTAACCACGTCCGATGTGAAATCCATATTCAAAGTAGGGAAAGGTGATACGATACCAAAGAAATGAGCGTTTCTTTAACTCTCTTCAAGTCAAATAAATGTATTATTTAATTCTTCACTACCAACACCATTATGGGAAAAATAAAAATAAAAATGTTAGTGCGAATATTATCAACTTTAACGCCCCCCCCAAAAAAAAACAACTCAAATTCATCGAGGCTCGACCATTTGACCATGAAGTATAACTCTTCGGCTGGTGTTGCACGGTCATATTTCTATGTCATATGTCTATTATCAAAGATATGACATACGCTCTCTCAACGCGAAAGTATGTCATCGGTACATTATTAAAGCTCAACTATTACCAAAGGTTGTGCATAACACTGACATCAACGTTCTTTGATAATAGACATATAACCGTGTAATACCGGCCTTAGCGTTAACACAGAACTCCTAGCGTCTACACCTCTTCAGTCAAAATACAATCCCTCCTGTCAAAATTGAAGTGTTTGAGTCAAAACCGAAATCTTTAGGTGAAAATAGAACAGTATATCCCACTTTTAATTATCGGTCTCGTATATTACTGTTTGCTTCGTCTTTTATAGTATCTCAAATATGACATACTACCAAGAACATTATCAGGTTTATAAGTTGTCTTATTTTACTGTACAATCCAATTCGTTCAAACAATGTATTTGGGTCTCAGAATTGCACATGAAGATAGAATTGGAATCTGCTTCAGGCATCGAGTCCAGTGAAATAGCTGGAGGGCATGAGGGTTCGACCAGTACCACGTCATATGTCGCTGCTCATTGCATGGTCTAACCAGAGATAGAGGTACCGCTCTTTTAACCGAAATGTTTCTGCCTTCTCCATGAACCGTGGAAATTAAAGCTCCGTTTCAATTCACCATCAGTTCAACTCTTTTATTCATATTGAAACTATTCTAATCACTGCGTATGACAAATTTAAAAGCTAACCATGTAAATACTTTTGTGTTTTCGTTTTTTCTATTTCTTGATTTGTTGAAGACAGTAGTGTCGTAAAACATAAACTGTATCTAAAAACATAAAATAATAACACAATTATATAACATGTGACTTGACAATTTGTCTCTCTTAAGAAACTACTGCCAAAGGAGAAATATCACAGATTAATGCGGGGCCGAGAGGAACCTCCGGCCATACGTGCGGAGGGAGCCGGCTAGTCTCTGAGGCCGGAACACGTAGCAACAATCAAATTATTTATTTCTCAAAAACAATAAAAATAAATCCAACTCAATAAGAAAAAAAACGTTCCTCCATCCGAGATTCTTTGTTTTCAGATTAAGACACGCAATCGGGCGGCCGCGAAGTTGGAGAACATGGTAGCCTCCTTGCACGTGGGGTAGCGTGCCCCGTGCCGGCGCAATCAGTCGCCACTGTCCGGTCCACCAACTTCTCCTTGCACACGGGGTAGTCTCCCCGATGCCGTCGCGAACCGTCGCCTCCTTGCACGCCGGTCTAGTCTCTTGTCTTCTGATGCCGTCTCGTCTCTCGCCGTCTCAGCCGTCGCCGTCGCTCTTCCGATTGGCGGCGCGGGGATGCGTTCCACAGGTCACCGGCGCGGCGCTGCTCGGCGAGCCGCGCGCTCTCTCTCAGCGGGAAACGGAGCGGGAAACACAAATCTGCTCATGGGAATTATGGGTTTTATCCCATAAAGTCTCTCTCTCTTTTTATACAATAAATTTAATTCCTTAATATTATGTTTAAACTAATTATTTTTGTTTACTAATTAATTTCAATGGAAACATGACTACAAAATACGATATAGGCTTTATATCATGAATGTTCATTATCTCACATGCCCCACAGGTTCGCTTGGTGACGAAGATTTTGCACTGGGTCGTCTTGATGTGGAAGTGAGAGGAACCCTCTTCATGTGTGTTAGGGAGACCATAAAAAGACAGAGTGATAGAAACTTACCACTCATGTAAGAGAACAATAAAATTGATGTTCTTGAGGAATTGTCGATAATTCTATAAAATAGTTACTGGTTACAGTTTCGTATGAGCATCTGTCGTATTTGGAGGGCAAAAAGGATTCGAGGTTTTCTTCGATGAACGACAATTTTTATCAAAGTACATCATTTACAATGTAACTTAAACTTCAGATAATCTTTGAACTTCACAAGAAATCTTACAAATGTATTTTATCCTTTATTACTTAAAAAATATTAAATTGAATCTCTCCAGCTTCGCGGTTAAATGTTACTTAATGCGGCATTGCTTCTACAGTGTAAAATAATTCATCTATTTTAATAAAAGTTAAAATTAGTTTCAATTTCCCACAAATATTTTAGTTTTCCACGTCAGTTGTGGTTATTCTGAATTTATTCTTTATACAACTTTTTTAATGTTTCCAATGGAACTGTTAAGTACACTTCAAAGAATGCATTTATTTAAGTTTTATAACTTGCATTTTGGAACAAAGCACATATTTTATTATTTATTTCTAGCTAATCACGCCGTCCACATGCTGTGACTCTGGCTGTAAATCAACATATTGTTCGTCATTGTGTCCGAGTGTTACATTTTCCAAAAGGAAAATCAAGAGAGTTGTGGATAAAAGAAATTTCAAACGGAAACTGCCAACATAATGACAGATACTTCGTGTGCATGAAACCCTCCAAAGTGGAATATATTATCTAAACAGGTTAAAACTATTAAGCAAAATAAAACGTTTTGGGAAGTGCCCAGGGAACGAAATAACTAAATCGAGATATAGTGTTATCTTTCTAAATCGAAGACAAATACTAGCACAAAAATCCCACTTTTTTGTGAGAAGAAGAGAAAATTACGTACTAACAAAAGAAGAAGTGAAAATATATACCCTTTTAAATTCATATAATGTGAAATCATTTCACGATTTTTTCATTTGGTGAAAAATCAAAAACAAACTCGTACATTTTTAAGTAAAATACTTGTCTTTCCATTTTGAGGCCGAATTCTTAGTCTTTAAATGTTACTCTCACATAATTTGTAATTTTATGATTAATAAAGATGATCTTGTTTCTGTTTTCAATGCAATTTATTGAGGTAATTGTACGTTTTACACCGCACACTTAGTTCATATTCCAGTAGTTTTTTAAACGTATTTTTTTTAATTAGCAAATATAAAAAACACTTTCCTTGAAATCTGAAAATACGCAATTTAAAATACAAGAAAAACAAACATTTTATTCCCTTCATCTTGTCAACTATTCATAATCTATAAATAAATAATATAATGGAATAATTAATAACTATAAATTTATCAATTTCACGTACTTAATCAAGTGATATTGTTCTGTAGCTCTTTTCCTGTAATTTTTTTTATTGTCTATTAAATAGAGTAATACTTATTTAAACAAAATGTTGAGACTTTTATGATTGAATCTGAACAGTCTTTAATAAATAGTTCTGTGTTAAGAATACGGGAAAAATACTTTCCAATATTATCATGTTATTTTATTTTACACAAGTTTTTCTAACACTTTTGTGCTGGAGAAAAATGTTTTTTTAACTAAACAGCAAGACGCCATAATCTGTAGTTCTTTGTATACGGTAGTAAGAGATATAGAAATCTCTTAAATTGCGGTGATCCTTACCGCCAGGTAATAGATCAATTATGTAATGTTGAATAAAAATGGGAGGCGGAACTCGAATCACGATCCCGTCCCTCATTTTCATTCAACATAACATTAGTGAGAGAGTTATAATTGATATAACGTTACCAAAATCCATTAACAAAATTATGAGATAAAATTTTAAAGTACCCTTACTTCGGTTTGTATCACGAGAAAGATGTAGAATCTTTTGATTTGAAATTTGACGTTCATATACACGTACTTCGTAAGATGGATGTTTCTTTCCACTAAATTTAAGAGGGACTGTAGCTTATTGTCCGGAAATAAATCAAAAAGGGGTATTCCACTTCTCTTATCGTGAATTCTCTCCTCCCACGCCGTACGTGAGGTTTCAAACATATATTTTTAATAAAATATTTCCTGGCGTTTAAATAGAGTACTCGATCGCTTACTGTCACATGACTAAACAGCGTTCCGGGCTCATGGAACAGTTGCGGCGGTCACGCCGAAGGGTGGAAGTATCATTAATCCTACTGTTATTACTGTTATTGCCTTACAAAACTGAATTATAAATGTATATACGCGAAAAAGGAATTATGATAATACAATACAAAGCAATATAATATAAAGCAAGTAAATACAACATCTACAAGCTAGGAAAACAATTCAATATAAAATAGATTTAAAAATAGAATATAATACGTATAAAAAGGATCACTGACGCAGGAAATGGTCCTTTAATCGTTATTCGTACGTTTAATTCCTAAGGAGATTTTGTTCGTATATTTCATACCTGAGATCATGATAACTAAAATAGTTTTGTACTTCGGGTATTTCGAATTGAAACAAAACCATTAAACTTATAATAAAAGTTAGATCAAAGTTTGATAAATTGTTTCACAAATTTTTCATGTTTACAGAAAACTACTCTGGCGGCAACTTCACGTATTAAAATCTTTATGTCTCGACGTGTCCACAAAGAAAGACCTCTCGTACCCGCAAATTGTATACAAACATTTGCACGAGATTTTAAGCCATTTTTAATTTTTCTCACCACTTGCTGATGATGACCATAGGTTTTTCGTGAAAGCCCCCAGCATTCTTTATGCAGTAAGAGATATAGCCAAATGTTGCAAGACAGGTTGTAACGGTAAATGTAAAATTGTTCTTGCAATAAAACAATAATCACTCTGCATTATTATTAAAATAAATTATTGATTAAAGGAATTATTTGCTTACATATTTCTTAATAATACGTTCTCCTTTACATATTGTCACTTTTGACCCGAGCGAACCCGCGAAAATGAACTAACAGAGATTATTATTATTATTATTATTATTATTATTATTATTATTATTATTATACTTTTCTTTTTCACGCTCTAACAGAATGGCTGGTTGTAATGTACAGGCAATCTGCCAGGTACATTACAGTAATACTGTTATGATTGAGATAGAAACTTTCTATGTGACACGTGTTCAACAAAACAGACTTCTGTATTTTAGGTACCAAGAACCCCACATCCAATTTGTCCAAACATCTCTTCAGGGTCTTACGCACTATCCCAGTTGCAGATATCACAAGAAGAACAATTTTGACGGTCTCCAGATGAAACAACTCCTTCAATTCTTCAGCTAATGCTGCATACTTATTTATCTTTCCTTGCGTTTGCGGACCGGAATGATTTTTCCGCAAACCTGTGTTATCTTATGGACAAAGACACAACAAGCGGGCGCGGAGCGGAGCGGCGATCTCCGCTGCTTCCTGCGCAACCTTGTCGCCGGCTGAAGGTCACAAGTGGTAATAGATGGGTATATTGAGAAAAGCGAGGAAGACGGCGGGTGATTTCTTCACGGTGCATCCCTTGAATATCATTTTCTTCAATATGTACGGACTGATTATTAATTATATCAATGTTCATATTAATTATTGAAACGCTGAGTTTTAATATCACATTGTTCTAGTGCTTCCTCACTTCTTTATAAAATACTTTTCGCGTTCTTTATATTGGAGTTCGTTTTTCTGAAGCTTTCTTATTTTCGTGTTTTACTATTTTTGACTTCTTCGTGTATTCTTCTGTTTGTATTTTATTCTTTAGAGGTTTTCGTTATGTAATTGTCAAAAATTTTGTGGTTTTAGTTAAAAAGAGAGAAATGCGCATTTTCACATCTACATTTTAAAGCTTCACATTTCAATTATTTGTAATATTTGTTCCTCAATTTGAGTTCAATGTCGTACTATTTTTGTAAAGTCATTGTGAATCTTTGTGTCATATTGTGAATTTGCATTGTGTTGTGTTTTTGATTGTCCGTGTATTTGAAACGAACTAAACACGACTTCCTATAAATTTAATAGAATTTTGTCGAGTAGGGAAGTTTCAAAATATTGGGTAATTTCGTCCGAATAGTTCGCTTTTAATTATCAAAATTATATGATGTTAACAATTTTTGAACTTAGATGAAAGATTGTCCTACGGTTGGCCTTATTTAAAGTGTAAATTTAAAATTTATATTACTACTTAAAATTAACTGTTTCAAAACGAAAAATATGGAGTAAATCATGTTAAGTATTTTGGAAGGTAGTTATTTATCATAAATTATTAATAAATTACTTGGTTAGAGTAGATACAAGGGAATTATGTTTGAATTAAATAATTATGTATTCTACTATTAACGTCCATTATATATATAATAAATAAATAAATTACAACTTACGACCTTTTTACGGACGATTACAATACATATTGTTCTTATTAAAATGCACAACGTAACGACTTGTGGTTTGAGTCGTCGTTTGGTGGTAACACATTGTAACAATAAACGTGAACGTATCAACGTATTGTAGTAAGAACAATATATATCGTAATCGTCCGTAAATAGGTCCTACGTTGTTATTTATTTCTTACGTAAGTATATTTCACTATTGCTGTTATATTGGCATCCGTGTATAGTAGGTCTATTTCTATTATTTAAAAAATACGAAATAGGATGTTCATTGCACAGTAAACAATAAATATTACTTTAAACATTTTCACAACATATAGCTATGTGTTTTACAATAAACGCGTTGTGTAGTTAGCGAGCAGTTGCATGGATGCTCTGTACAAAACGTGCCCGAAGATGTCTGTTTTCGTCGTGCAGTGACCTTGTTCCTTCCACCCCTACTCGCGTTCCCCTACTCCTGTCCGCTGACGCCCGCTCCGCTGACGATCTGCTGACGGTCCGCTAGGTGTGTCTTTGCACAAGCGGAGCGGAGCGGAGTAAACGTAAGTGTGTCTTTAGCCTTAGCTAAAATTGTCCGATCCGTTCTAATTGACTGATCCCAGTACATTTTAGCGAGGTCGTTCTCAAGTAATTGAGTGTGTTGGTACATGGAATACGCGCACTCCTCTGATATAAACCAATTTGAGAAAGGAATTTTC
The DNA here is from genome assembly GCA_002313205.1 of Laupala kohalensis. Taxonomy (NCBI): domain Eukaryota; kingdom Metazoa; phylum Arthropoda; class Insecta; order Orthoptera; family Trigonidiidae; genus Laupala; species Laupala kohalensis. The sequence goes on from NNCF01126134.1 coordinate 640,649, forward strand.
TGATGGATGATCTCGGCAAAATCGTTATGACTCATTATTATTATTATTATTAATATTATTATTGTTATTATCATCATTATTATTGTTGTTGTTGTGCAATTGTATTTTATCTGTTCCAACATGTACTTGGGACGGACTTATACGCCAAATCGGAAGTAAAATTTAGTCTCAGTCGAGGCTAAGAAATTTCCTTGTTAGGTGGCATGTTTGTAATAACACAGATTTCTGTTTTTCTGGCAGTACTTTTTTAGTTAATGGCAATCTTTAAAGATACGTTTTTAGTGTTTTGTTAATGACTCCACTAGCTGAAATTGTGAGGGGAATAATTAGTACTTCATTTTGTTTCCAGATCTTTTGTATTACTGTCTTTCTTAAATTGTTACTGGAAGGAATAGCTAGTTCAATAATAAAAGTTTTTCTTTAGATTCCTTTATTAATATAATGCCTGGCTTATTATGATTTACTGATCTGTCTGAAATGAGTTGCTTATCCCAGTTGAAAGTGGCGTTCCCATTTTCCAGAACAGGTGGTGGATCGAATTTATAATAGTGGGCAACTGATCCAACCAAGTTTTTAGCTCGCTGTTGGCGAATTATTTTGGCCACTTGATTATGTCTGCAGGTGTAGTCCAGAGGGGTGAGTACTTGGCAACGTATTATTATTGTATTATTATAGTTTATGAAACATGGCATTCTCTCCCCACCAGCAATGACGTATTTTTACGATCATCCTTTTCCCGTGAGGAACTATTTCCATTCAAGAAGATTCTCCAGCGTCTGCATTCATCTCGACACTAACAATGTGTTTTACGAACAACTCATAGGTAGTTTTTTCTGCTTCGCGTCATCACAATTTTTGCTGGAACAGCAGCAACTTTTCGAGTTCATGTCTCAAAAGAGAAGACGAAAGTGTTGCTCCGTGCGAAGCCTACAGTGACTAATACACTGCCAGCCTACAGTGGAGAATTATCGCATGTAATACGAATCGTCCTGACGCGGCAAAAGCACTGACCCAAAAGCAATAAGAATTACAGCGCGCTCCAGCCACTTAAAAATACGCGTAGTATTCTGTTTTATGTGCAACGACGGAGCCGGACTCAGGATTTTCATGATGGGGAAAAGAGCCTATCGTCCAAAAGTAATCCCGAACCACTTAAGGCATTAACATAAAAATTAAATTATGTTTCTCTTAATGTAAAATTGAGTCAAATAAACATTAGAAAAAGGAGTCAATAAGTCAGCCAGTGCACTCGTATCATGGAAAGAAAAAGAAGCAGATTAGCTTACTTTTTGTAAAACTATTGTATGTTCTTGATAATGTATTTGCGTTGTATAGTATTTTGTGTAGTATGTAAAACTCACACAAAAACTGAGCGTTACTGGTACTCGTCATTCGTGGTCCTTAGCTGGCCGAAACAAATACATACATACATACAATTATCGAAGATAGTGAAAGTGACTATGAGGACAAACAACTACCGTTTATTTCAGCACATAAGGCGATAGTTGAATCATAATAAACGTCATTCAAAATCCGAGATGGTCTTATAGGATAGATACAAAAAGTAGATTGAAATTCATTTAAATTAAATGTGTTTCCTCTTCATGCATAAATTAATCGATTTCCTCTTCGTCATCATTATCCCATAAAAAAGCGTCCTCAGAGCCATCCATAGTATTTGAAATCCCATAATTTTTGACTTCATAGCCCGTTGATAGTTTGGGGATCGTCTTATAGGATAGATATAAGCTAAACCAATAACACGTTTACGAAAATGTATACCTTGCCGTATCTGAACGTCGTCTTATCTGCGGAAGTATACGGTATTTTTAAACTAAATTACATTTCACTTTCTCCTCTATATCATCGGTGGACTAAGACTCCTTCTCTGCTCTCCCGTTCATCACAAAAAATCAAATTCGCTGTTCTCGTGACCTAGTGATTGAAAAAGAAGAGTTCGAGTTAATAGTGTAACCGGAATAACTCTCACTTCAAGAAAAATTGTTCAATTGGAACCGGCTAAATTCGAAATTTAAAAAAATGGAGACGACTATAGAATTATTTTCAAAGTCACATCATTCAACATCAAGTAAGTTCAAGACACACTTACAATTTGGCACACCAGGCATCTACTCAGAGCGAAAAAAGTTAAACACAAGGAAAAGAGTCAGAACTCAAGTTGAAAAATTACAACGAATTAAGAGACATTAGGAGTACACTTTTGTTATTATGAAAAATATTAATTATAATAAAAATAACATAGTGATCAAAATTAAAGACCTTGAGTGAAATTTTAAATGGTAATATTCTTGAAAATAAATAAACAACTGTCTAATACATTTTTATCTATACAAGTATGAAAATAGTCTTAAGTATGAGAATATATGTAACACAGTAATTCAGTTTATTTCCCCGCACGTGGTCATAGGCAGTTTGCCATGTGCCTTTCCGACAATAACGTTTATTTACTTATTCGTACTATTTCCATACAAGAACATACGATGATGATAATATTAAAAATAACGTTTATAATAATAATAATAATAATAATAAAATATTTTTTTTCTCGGTGGCAGCGTGCCAAACCTTAACACAAAAAGTAAATATATCTTAAACGAAAAGGGAATTACGGAAATCTTGAAAGTAATACGACACTTTTGTCTTCTAGTAAATAAAACAGTAAAAGATAATAAAACATAGGAAAAGACACACATAAAAGTCACTCATATTGGACGAAGAAAAAATAGAATATTACAAATACAAAAATATGTAAAACCTGTATACGAAATTACACGTAAATCATGTTAATGAAAATATTTAAAAATATAAATAAATAATAAATTTTAAAAATCATTCGGCATTTCCAACCTCATAAGGCATATCATGGTAGAACATTCAAATAATTGTGATAAAAACGTTACCTGACCCTTTATTTTGAATGGTCTGAAATTTTGAGTCGGTTAGTAGTGGAAAAATAAATGTGTGACAAAATAACCAGACCCAAACAAAACAATCTAAACAACAAACATAAGATAAACAAGGGAAAAGTAAATATTTATATTTATNATTTATATTTATATTTATATTTATATTTATATTTATATTTATATTTATATTTATATTTATATTTATATTTATATTTATATTTATATTTATATTTATATTTATATTTATATTTATATTTATATTTATATTTATATTTATATTTATATTTATATTTATATTTATATTTATATTTATATTTATATTTATATTTATATTTATATTTATATTTATATTTATATTTATATTTATATTTATATTTATATTTATATTTATATTTATATTTATATTTATATTTATATTTATATTTATATTTATATTTATATTTATATTTATATTTATATTTATATTTATATTTATATTTATATTTATATTTATATTTATATTTATATTTATATTTATATTTATATTTATATTTATATTTATATTTATATTTATATTTATATTTATATTTATATTTATATTTATATTTATATTTATATTTATATTTATATTTATATTTATATTTATATTTATATTTATATTTATATTTATATTTATATTTATATTTATATTTATATTTATATTTATATTTATATTTATATTTATATTTATATTTATATTTATATTTATATTTATATTTATATTTATATTTATATTTATATTTATATTTACAGAAATTATGGCTGAGGAAAAAAATATTTTATTTGCTTTGAGAGAGAAACGAATGTGAACCTTTTCCGAACAGAAATAAAAATATTTTCATCGAATTGAAAATTCTTTCCACCGCGATAAGGGAACATAATTTAATTACATATTGTTCAAGAACTTGATTATATATCCTCGCAATAAATATGCGGTGTATGAAAAGTCATTAAAACTTTCTAAGCTACGGATTCACGGATGAACGCAAAAAGTTGCAGCAGGTCACAGTGGGAATGGCAAATACCAAATCGCCGTATTCCTGATCGAATCATCCAATCATCCTTTCCCTGTCTCGCCCTTGATACAACCTCATTAGCTCGCACAAAAGCACCTCGGTACAAACGCTGAGGTCATCAACTTCCACAAATTGAGGAAGGTGTAAAGTCATTATAATTATAACTTTGCTCTCCCTCGTCACGTCAGGATCCCTTCTCTGACTGGCTGCACCGCGCACCACAGCTACAGACTGCATTCTGCACCGCTGATTTCTATATGCGAGGGGAACTGACTGGGAAGGGGAGATGTCTCCACACACGTATGACCCGAGATTAACCATTACGTACATGAAACCACATACACTATCACGAATGTATTTATACCAATGTTTATGTAAAGTCTGCAAAGAATTGGAGAGGGACAGTATTTCTGAAACATATAAAAGAGTAACAATTATGTTTTGTGCTTTTAATCAAGTTAACAGATTGTCACCGTTGTGTAATATTTTAAAATCACTTCTTTGACAAGAACCGTGAAGTTCAACAACCACCGCTGTAAAATTGTTTAATAAACTTGTCTGTATAGACAAGGACGTTTATTTGTGATTCCCCTGGAGTATATATGTTGTTACATTGTGAATCAAATACTTTCGTCTTACCTAGAAAGTATTAGCATGTATTCAATCTAACGAATTCTTAAATAGTTATCTTGGGCAATTAAAATGGAAATTATCTTGGGTGTTTGTTCCAATAAAATAATAAACAAACAGGTTCAACGTGTCCGTTAAACTCGAACCATTTTCAGGACGAAAATTATTCGAAGTAAATTATGACCTTAAGCAGGCTTCTGACCACAATAGATGAGGAAATTATAATATTCGCGTCGGTAAGTTCGTGGATTATTTTATTTTAGCAAACTATTTAAATCTGATTGATTCTCGATGTTTGAACACATCGTCAGGTGCACTAAAGAAAACAATGAAAATAACTCTCCGCTAGTGCAAAGACACACCTAGCGGACCGTCAGCAGATCGTCAACGGAGCGGGCGTCAGCGGACAGGAGTAGGGGAACGTGAGTACGGGTGGAAGGAACAAGGTCACTTCAGGACGAAAACAGACATCCATGTACAGAGCATCCATGCAACTGCTCACTAACTACACAACGCTTTTATTGTAAAACACGTAGCTGTATGTTATGAAAACGTTTAAAGTGATATTTATTGTTTACTGTGCAATGAACATCCTATTTTGTATTTTTTAATTAATAAAAGCAAGATTTAATACCTCGCATATTGACCAGATGAAATGAACGTTAAAATAAGAATTATGTTACAAAAACAATACAAAGTAAAATTTTGAATATCACATTGTAATTTCTAGACGTGTTGTGAACATTAACAATTACTTTACATGGGTTAATGAACAATAAAACCGCTTGGGAATGCAAAGTATGTGGGGGGGGGCGAAGCAATTTTTATAACCTGGGATGCTGCACATTTACACTGCTCCTGTAACCTTTGCTACCCCTCTAACAGAATATAGTAAGGTGATAAGACAACAGGGTTTCTAAAAATCGTTTCAATAATTTCTAGTTTTAGGTGGCTAAAAATTGAATAAATATGTATTCTCCTCCAAAAAAAGTTCCCTCTGGCACTTACGCCACTGATTATAGAATCCAATTACAGAAAAATTGTGATTTCCGAAATGTTAAATATTTATGGAAACAGCATTCATTTACATACAGAAATTGTTGCACTCAAGTAAATATGTTGATGTCTCAGTGCAGGAATTTGTGTTGGCCAAGACCACGTTCATCAGTATTTCAGTTGCTACTACGCATCGCTCCTCACTATTGATGGTTGCACGAAAGGAGACATTTTTTCCTCTGTGGTACCTTCATCCCCTTTTCTCCCAACCGTGTCCATAATCCCCTTTCTCCCCATTGAATAATCTTTTAGAGCGTATTTTATCATTTATAAGAGATATGCGAGACTTATTCCATTTGTATATGGTTCTGAATCAATACAAAAATTGAATTAATTTTAATTAATGTTTTCTTCCTCTCTTACTTCCCCCTATTTTAGCCTTTTTCCCTTCCTCTTCCCATAAGAAATGTGCGTTAAAAAGTCCTAACCCTGTTCATGCGGATGCGTTAAAAGATGTAAGTAAAGGCCTCGTCATAGACCAAAACACAATGGTAATACAAGGTACCTCGGAAAAGCGATTTCCATGATGTAATCAAAACATATGTTAGTGTATTCAGATTGACCATGTGCCAATATTGTTAAACTCTTATTTCCTTTATTTATTCAATCGCGCTTTGCCAAAAAGGGTCGAATCATTCGGGAATCGTTCTATATAATTCCATCTCCAAATACGTAGAAGATATTCATAAATTGAATCTCTTCAAATCCGCAGTTAACAGTTGCCTAGTGCATCATTGCTTCTGCGATGTAAAACAATTCATTGACTTTAATAGAAGTAAAAATGGGTCTAACGAGAAGAATTACCGGCCTAAGACAAAAAAATAAAAAATAAAACTCGAATTTAGAGTTATTTTAATAGCTACGTTTTTAAACAATATATTTTCCGAAAATATAAAAATATATTCAAATAATTTATAGCTCGACAATATTACGTACTTGAGAACTATTTTCTTGCGGTTTATTAAATATAAATTTGATTGTATTTTGTTGATATTATAACGTGTATCTAACATTTATTTATTTCTAAGGAGTGTGGTGAAATTTTCAATTCACCTCTGCCTTAGGGTCCTTGATCGTAACCGAAGGGTTGGTCCCTTGCTTGCTTCCGGAGAGTACATTAGTTCATTATCCTCCACCTAATCATACGCAGTATGTAACTGTTTTTTGTTTTTTTTTGACAATAAATTTATTATTATAATTTCTTATTACGTGTTCTACAGCTTTTGTTATTTTATCAGAGTTTCAACTTCACTGAAGACGTTCCCTTATCATAGAAAAAACTGATTAACTGTTTACATAGGAGAAATACATCTAGTTTCTACGGAAAATTTTTATGGACCTTTAAAATACTATTAAAAATATCAGGAATACGTTTAAAAGGAGTAATTCTATTTTGGACACGAATGCACTCAACAGTAAAATTAAATTTTTTAGTCCCCATAATTTTTTTTTCTGTGGTGAGATCTTTTTTGACCGGATATCAAGATGTTCGACCGAATATCGAGATAAACAGAAAGGGGATGTCAATTAAAAGTTTTCATAATTACTCATTAAAACCTTACGATAAGAAGCAAATTTCTCGGTTGATTATAAAACACTATATTAAAGACAAATACAAAAGAAATCAAGTTAATAAAATATATAATTGACACACATCGCTACTTCGCTTAAAATACAACTAAGATTTAAAGATAAACTTGATGCGAATGCAATCCATACAAGTATACTAGTAATTAGGTGTTTGAAAAATAAACGTAAATGCACTTCATGAATAATTTAATAAGTTATACCCACTTTAATTACTTTGGTTGCACTCCGTATTTTTATGACCAGTGCAGTATACTTTTTTGAAAATTGAGTACAAAATTTTGAATAGTCCCAAGACCCTTGTAGAGTACAATTAGTCAGATTGTATTCGAAGGTCGAAAGAATATTTCTGTTTTCCCTTCTAGCAAAATACTATTTTATGTTATTATTATTATATTAGATGGAGAGAAATGTTGAGAGATTGTACTTAAGAAACGTTTTTCAGTAGGTTTTCCCTGTAGCACTCATACTCAGGAAGTTCGCAGGAGAGCTGGATCAAATGAGTGAATAAAGCGATTCATGAGTGAATGAAAGGGAGGAATAAGGGAATGAAAGGATGAATGAATGAATAAAAAGGAGGAATAAGGGAATGAAAGGATGAAAGTGAATGAAAGGATGAAAGTGAATGAAAGGGATGAATGGGTGAATGAAAGGATGAATGAGGGAATGAAAGGATGAATGAGGGAATGAAATGATGAATGAGGGGTTGAGAGAATATCGAGTAGATGATGAATTGTCGGGCAAATGGGAATATCCCGAGAGAAACTGACTCGTACCCACTTCGTCCATCATGAATTTGAAATTACTTCACCCAAAACAAGTGGGTTGTCATATATTATATTCCATACAAGTACATTTGTAGAACTGTTGACCATACAGTTCAATTGGAAATATCAAGACCTTTCAAATAATGAGACCAAGTATATCTCAGGGAACTTCATTTAAAACTGGTTATTGCACAACATTTTTAAACATTTGCATGTAAATTAATTAATAAGATAATGCATATAAATTAGTTAACTGTTAATTCGGATTCTTTCGTCGTATGAAATTGAGCTGGGAGTGTTGCAAAGTCCATTGATAGGTCCCCTATTAGGAAAAATAATAGTCTGCCATGGAAATTTTGAAATAAAACTATCCTAGTGGATCATTGACTCAAGTTATTTCTCACAAGTATTTAAGTGTCTAGGTATGAAACTGTTGAATTTTTTGGAAAACATTTTCTCAGTATCTTACTATTTTCTATTTTGTATTATCCAGTGGTCAGAAAGATAACTACCAGGATTGAAAACGTTAATTCTTTTTAAAGAAATAAATATTTGTAACGTGACACGTTTTATTCTAGAATACCCCACTTTTCTTCATGACTAACGTTGTTCATATCGAACTTGTGTATTAACAGTTTTAATATAAGCCAGAAATTGATCGATTTTTTAAAGTAATTGAAAGTGAATGAACTAAAATTCTAGTAGCTCACCATATTTTGTTTAAAATTAGTGAATTTTCTTTGATGATATTAACGCGAAGAATAAATGAATTCCAGGAATCCCACTTCGACGTCCATGTTAATTCCGAAGTGTCATTTATTTTGCGCAAGGTCTTGCATGTTAACATTTACGTTCCAACCCACTTCAGCACGAAATAACACAGCCCGGCGCACAGCCGACGTTCACCAAACGCTCTGGTCCACCTCTGGTGCCGTGTTGGGGCAGTTCAGTTAGAGCAGTGCAATCACATCATTCTGTGGGAACACTACATACGAATGAGGGGGACTAAAGAGACTGCATGAAAAGCACCGAAAAAATTAATTACAAGACATTTCATTACACATTTGAAAGGATAATCTTTTAGATTTTCATATTGCAAAGTTCTTAAAAGTTCTCTCCTCACTACCTACTTTTTAAAAGCATTTCTTCCCCACCACGCATTTCAGATTATTTTGTTTAAATAACTCAGGCACAAAAAAAATTGATATGAATCAAAGACAAGACATATAAATCCTAATGTATTTTGGCACGTTATATCCGAATATGAATTCCAAATTGCTCCATCATCCCCCAGTTTTTTTAAATGACGAAAAGCCGCCTGTAAATACAAAACAGAAAAAATTTAGTCCCGGAGACTAATCCTGTGTATCCCCATTTATTTCGACGCGCTGAATCCATATCCGGGGTCACAATTGCTCCACCACCCTGCATTTTTTGAATCCGTTTTTTCTGAATTTTTATGTGATTTTAAAAACTGGGGGATGATGGAGCAATTCTGACTCATATTCGGATTAAGCGCCTCAAAATGCAAAACGATACACAGGTTTACTCTTCCGGTCAGATCAATTTTTATTATTTGTGTGCCTGTTTTATTAATACAACTCATAGACAAAATCGTGACATCTAAGAAAAAACATAGCAGAAATGCACCATTTCGCGTCAAGCGCTGTCCTCAGAAAGCGCTTCAAAATACACCTCATCACTTCGTTACTCCCCAATCCTCTGGCACAATGCTGAGCCGTCTCCATCAATGGAATGCTCGTATTCTTCGCCAATTCCACGATCCACATTTCATCGATCGCTCACTGTCAATTCATTTTCAAGTGTGAAATTCCGTTTCACTCAGCAAAATCTGATGCTATCAAAAGTCATCCCTTCACGTATCAGACCCGTCAACAGAGCTACCACCAAATCAATTCTGTGGAGTCTTATCTATCACTATTCTATTTTCTGAGAACCCATGGCGTAGTCACGTTAACGAAGCAATCGAGGCATAGTGTTTCTACGAGGTGCGGAGGTAAGCACCGCAGGATACATAACGCAATTATGACGCCAACGACGCCCTCGCTTTGTCTCGAGGTGGACCTCGCCAGCAGTGAGGAGGAGAGAAATGGTGAACCGCTCACTGTGCCTGTATTCAAATATGAACAAGCGCATGGAAATCGCATGGAACTAAGAAAAACAGAAGAGCGTTAACGGCACCCGCACAGGGTCCCGTAATCCTATAGCGGGACGACTCCGTTCCGAAGAGCAATTCCGACCGCGTTGTTTGAGAGGTGGGATGGCCGAAGAGGGAGGATGGCCGAATAGATCTGAAATAGTTTCGCGAAACTCTCCACCACCCACCAACCTCCGCCCCGGTGAATTTTCGGAAGGGTGTTCGTATCGTGGCTCTGGTATTTCGCAGAGTCCTAGATAGGAGAGAACCGCACGTTTGAGCTCGCAGTTTTTCATATCAGTCGTTTCATACCACGCAAGTTCTCATAGCCACCCTTTTGACCACCTTCACTGGAGATTTCGGTAACAAATATTCTAATAGCCGCCATTCTTCAGTGTGCTTATCAATTCTCCTTTTCGCGGTTCTCTTCCACTTTGAACTCTGGTCCGTGGTAGAGTCCTTAAAGAATACAGAACCGCCAGCGACAAACCACTTCTCTGAGTGCGTAATTTCTCATAACCCACGTTTTGTATCGCACGTGTTCGAAAGGCTCCGATTTCTTTTCAGTACACTCGCGAAAGGGAAGCCAGCGACGCCAATGAGAAAGTATTGTTATTCACGTGATCCATACTCACGTGGTAGTACAAGGAGCAGTGCGTAACATTTTCGGGAGTTATAAGAAATTTCACTTTACATTTCAGTCGCTGGCGCTTATTTTCTCATTTAGGACTCTAAGTGTCTGGGAAAGGTGTGAAGTTGACACCGTTTTCGGCTTCGATGCTCATCCTTTGGTGAGGGCTCCCAGGTCGCGCTCCGGCATCTGCGAAGTCCACTCCGGAAAACACGCCGGGCTTTTAGCTCATTACCTTCTACGCGTGCATTCGAAGAATAATGTCATTTTTTTTCCACAGCCTTCCTCCGCAACATGCCATGAGGGAAGAGAAGTTAACACATATATCCTTCCATCATTTCTATCTCTTCAACATGAAACCGCGGTAAAGTACGTCCCTATGCTTCAGGAAAAGGTTGACAGAGTAAACACTTCTGTAAAGCACATAAACACGTACATGCAAAATAATTTGAAACAGCTTTTCCTTAAAGTATTAACTCCTCTCATCTTTATTTTGTACCAAAGAGTTTTCTACTGTAAATAACGAACTTAAATGTGAGAAAGGAGAACATAAAACTTCTCCAAATGAAGACATATTCCTTTGATATCTTCTAAGGAAAATGTTCAAAACAACATGCAATACTCTTTCCGTAACTGCTAGAAGCATTCTCGTGGTTCTAATTATTGCATCGGTTAAGTTCCCACACAAATTATTTAAGAAATTCTGTCCGATGTTTTTCCGTAATTACGATGTTGACTATGACTAGTCCGTTGAAGATATCACTGAACACAAGAAAATACTACCGTTCGTTTTTTTTGTTGGGGCTTTAGGGCTCGTCAAAAAAGACCTTCGATTTTGACGAGCCCTAAAGCCCCCCCCCCNAAATATGTCTTCCGCAACATATTCACGTTCAACAGTTTGCGGGGCTGACTCTGTCGTTCCTGATCGATTGCTTTCTTATTTTATCCAGGCCACGTTCACAAATTCTCCTGAATTGCTCTTAGCAACCACAAACCTCTTAACGCGTATTCTAAATGAAGACAAAGTATTTCCAGTTGTTCCAAACAGACGCAAAGCAACTAGGAGTATTATGAACATCCAGAATATTTAAAGAAATGAATAAGCGTAATTAAAAGACAATTTTAACATCTTTGGACCTTAAATGGGTGAAGCTTACGTACTGTGGAAAGAAATCATTAGAAAAGAAAATAATGAAAATATTCAGTGTTTCTTTCTGTAACATAATTACCACGAAGCTACACAAATAAATAATTGCGAACGAGAATTTAGGACGTAGGCACAATGCCTTCTTCATTTGGCGTCGCAGACTGAGTCGGAGCCAGGCGTCGTACGAAGCCCATCAGCGTGGCGTGTACCCAAGGGCCTTGCGAATGAAAGCCCATCAGCGTGCATTATGTGTGACGCGCCTCGCCCCCTCTACGCTCCCCCCTCCCATCCCACGCAACGAAGGAAACGACGAAGGAAAGCGAGGCAGCGAACGTGGATGACGCGCTCGGAAATACACTCATGTTACGATCGCTGGGAGAAGACGAGAATGCGGATTTATGCCATTACCAACCACCGTGGGTAGCGGACTGGTTGCGTCACCTCTCCCTTCACTGACTGGACGGGCGCGGGTTCGATTACCGACTTGGTCGAACTAGGTGAGGTCTTCAGCAGATGTTTCCCCCCACCAACTCCAGACCTATGACGGTACGGTATTCTTCATTCCCGACAACACACCATATTTCCTCATATTCCTCCAGCCAAATGTGGTTGGGTGAAAAAACGGGCCTCATGACCTGAAGCTCGCCTCAAATAATTAAATAAACTATTTTTAAGGAGAAAGGGTTCTAATAAAATTTGGAAATCTGCTTTTTTTAATTCAATCAATATTAAGTGCTTTACAAAGTGAGAGACTAGATACTGAATTTTAAAGTGAATTTTCCGGTGAACAAATATTAACTGGCATTTATAAAGATTTTTATATTCCGACATGAGACTTTATTGCAACATAAATACATTGACCCGGAATTGAAGTTTACAAAAATGAAATTAAAAGATATTTAAAGTAGATTATGTGAAAATATTGTATTATAACTAACAAAGATGACACTGTGATTTAACTACTATTTACTGCGACTGACTCAACAAGGTTTAGCAAAGTTACAGGAAACGTTTTACAACTATATACAAAAATCAATTTTGAAATAAGTTATTGACGTTTATTATCAAATTAACTAAAGTGAGAATATACTTTATTTTGGGTAATGTGAGGATATCCTTCAATACACTTATATAAAAACAAAGTTAAAAATTACCTTATAAAATCATTATAATTCATCAGCATATTAACGAATTATAATGTAAAAAATGTTGTGAGTAGAATATATGGCTTAGATTCGAGAACCGGATTATTTCAGGGAAGAGAGGGTTTGAAAGGTTTAAGGAGGGAGCGAAACTTGCGGATAGTGCTAAAGGAATAGAAGTAGAGATGAAGAGAGCGAAATGTATTCAGAGGCTGAAATATAGGTACCGAGAGGTTCAGTGGGGAGGTTGAAATGGAGGGTGACACAAGAATAATGACCGAGGTGGAGTGAATGAGAACATTACATCAGAAAGAAGGATTCAAGGGTAGAGTGAAGCCGAAGGACCATGGATAAAATGGCCAGAGATGCCAGAGATGGAAAGAGCAATACCAACTAACGGGGGTGCCGAAACGGGGAAGCAGTTAAACTCATGAGCGAAAGGGTGAGCAGAATGATCGGGGCCGGCAGCGTGCTTCAGAGCTCCCCGTCGATTGTGCGCGCCATGCCATACACGTGTTTGAAAGGCCGCTGCATACGCCTGCATTGTGTCACGGCGCGCGCGTGCAGAACAATCATTCTTAATGGTGTGACTTCGCGTCGGCGCAGTTTGCTCCAGTCCTAATCCCGGGAAGTGAAGAAACAATGGCGCGTGCAGATCGGCTGTCCGGTAAATTGCTTAGAGCAGGAGTGCGTGCAGAATCAATTCATCAGTTTCGAAAGACCCCAGTTTTTTTGCGGATTGACAAATTGCTCCACCAGACGCGAAGATTCGTTCGGTGGCTGTCGCGTTGCTCCTAATCTTCGGTGCCAGCGCCTCCCACCGCAGGCAGCTGGGTCGCCGCTCCCTGGTTTGGCATGTTGCCACGTGATGGACTCTTCACCTCGAAAAAGTTGCTTGTGAAAAATACACCGTTCGAACAACGTGTCATTCACATATATATCACATTTTAGAGAAAAAGTGACTCGTCACATCGAACTCGCAGCGAGATTGACTCTTCTCCGTCAATATTACGACGGCGGTGGGGATTTTCGTTCATCCCAGACTCCACTCGGGACAAAGTTTGGTATCGTGCGGAAACACTGCATAGAAAAGTAAACTGCAGGGAGTTCGCAAGCCTGAGTTCACACTGCTTCAGTACCTTCCCTTCCTTCCTGGTCATCCATCACATCCAACCATCCTTTCGTCTCGTCCGACGGCACATTTCACGCACACATTCCCATCGCACGCTCCATCATGAATTTCAACCACATTTCCCTTCTAAGCCACGCAGTACAACTATCCATCCCAGTCTTCCATTTACATCATCTTTGCACGGTACTTCCTTCATTCTCCATCACTCTCATCCCACATGACCTCACTAACCATTTGACTTTCAATACCTATGATTCCTGAACCACGGTCATGACCCGCAAATAGATCATAAAAACTCATTCAGACCCAAAAGCTTCTTAAAAACGCACCTACAAAATGGAGATACACATACAAAACTACTTTTTGAAAACTTCATTCGTATTTCGCAAATTTCTTCAATCTCGACAGCATTCGTTTCACAGATTTGTACATCTTGTGTTGCGAAATTTCATTCACACACACTTATATATTCCCTGTCGAAGTATGTGCAGATGTAATTTCCTCGAGAATCTAATTTAGAAACCGGGTCCCACGTACTTCAATGCTCCTCGAGATAGACTCTCTGGCTAAAAAATGCTGATGACTTCAGGATGGGAACCCAGGACGATTCAAAATTCTATTTTCTGTGGAGCAGAAATTTAAAAATATTCGAAAACCCGCAAGTGAAGTGGAACCTAAACAATTAGGTTCAGCAATTTCAAGTATTTTATTAATATTTTACTTTAAATATCGAAGTTCAAACAAGCATTGGGAGACATTTATATTTAATGAACTAACTGCAATGAAAGCCATTGATCGGTGTACTAAAGAAATTGTATTCATTTTAAGACAGTCGCCAAAATGCAATCATGATAAGTTAAAAAACACCGTTTTGTTAGGCAAGTTAAATGACTAGATAACTATTTGATCATTAACATAATTTGAAAAATGACAATTATTTTATGAACAAAATTAGTTCATGATCTTAATTCTACTATTTCTTTATGTTGTCGTTACATTGTCGGACACCAAAACCCAAAGGAACCTTACTATTCCCTGATTCTCGGGCCGATTCATGTTACCGAACTGACATTCGTAAACATGAATTTCTTAAATTGTGGTTAACCACACAGTGAGGTAAAGGATTAATTATGTTATACTGAATGAAAATGGGGGACGGGAACCGGGATCGAACATGGGACCCATTGAGACGCAAGTTGAATGACAATGGTAGACTGGGTCGGGAAGCGAACGGGATAGTGTAGTGGTGACGCACCAGTGTGTACAGCTGGAAGTGCCCGGTTCGATCCCCGATTTTCATCCAATATAGCAGCACTAATGGGACCAGACGCATTTCTATCTTCGAAAACCGGAGACCCGCTTTTCCCTCCCAATGCGCCATCTTCGTCCTAAACGTCCTAGAACAAGTTGCGCGAGTACCTCGCTGCCAGCGAGGCGCATGACACGACGTGCCGAACCACGAACTACAACTTCCCACGAGAGCGCGCCAGGGATGGGGAGGCAGCCGCGGAACCTGTTGCTTCCAGTCTGTCTTCGTCTCTCCACACTTTCCTCTTCATTACCATTCATTTCGAGTTATTTCGCGGCACAGAAGGAGAGCGAACGCATTCATTTCGCTGCCCCGCACTGGACGTCGGTTCTCCTCTTCATTTTTCCCGCTCTCGCGAACGCTCTTACAGAGGCCGGAACAACATACATCACTTCTCATCTTCCCTTCCACAGGTGAGGAAGCGTCAGTACCTCATCTACGGACATGGAGGGGACCAATTTTTATTCCTGAGAATTCGAGAAGTTTGAATTACTCGATGTTTCCCTCGCAACTTCCACGTAAATACCGTTTCAACAGTACATAAAATTCCACAACTTACTCTTTGTCTGTTGTCACTCATTCACAGATCTAACGAGTTGGAAAAGCTCGTCTAAATGTATTTACCATTCGAAAATAAATCTTCATTTTTATCTTGCCTCCGCCCTAAAAGACGCCATCAAAGTACGCCCACCTTTACTTTCTCAGTATCTATAGAAATAGTTTAGGAATTGCGATCTAATTCCAGCAATATTTAGAATAAATTAATAATAGAAGATGTTTCATAAAATTACAACTGACAAACTACTCAATTTAATACAACTTTCAAGAAAAATAATACTTTATATATTTTCCCTGTATGTATGAGTAAAATTAACTGATGTGTTTTTTAAAATCTCGACAAAAAACTATTATTATGTGCGAAATAAAAATCATTCATCGGCTTATACTGGTGGAGAGTGGGCTTTCCGAAGCACACATGATCTGGATTCAGAGAAATATTGGGTGCACACAACTCCACCTAAGTTACAAAGCCTTAGAGCTAGTTTTATACGTCCCCGCACGTAGGACTTCGAACGCAAGGATCTCTCAGCGACCGAGTTAGATTATTAATAGTTTTAAAATATTTAAAATAGCATTTCTGGGTATATTGTAAATATTGGTCTTATTTTTATATTCCTTTAACAACACTGTTTACATTACATGTAAAAAACGAGAATATTTTAAGCTTGGATTCACATAATTTGTCGAGAAATATCTCAATAAAAACGGTAATGTCAGATATACTTTCTCTCGCTTCTATATACATGCTTCCTAGTGCATTTAATGCATTGCCTATTTCATGGATTCTATCCATGCTGCTTAGCATTTGCACGAAATCAATTTTCTTACTTGTCTGGATTGGTGAAATGCTAATAATATCACATTTTCATCCACACAAACACAGATATCCAAGAAAGTCTAACTCCTGTGTTACCTACTACAACCATGTAAGTCTTTGAAACAATGGTTTTGTCTTGTAATTTGTTTTACTAAACACGCTGAATTCTTCCAATGTCTTGAATACGATATCAATTCTTTTCTTTTCTTTTCTTGATAGTTAATCTGTTTGAAATTGCCTCTCATAACTGCCGATAATTCGTCGTTCCTCGGCACTCTCTCGTAAAAATAATATTATCTGATAAGTTAGGTGCAACACCAGGTGTCTTTCGTAGAAATAGCACCTTTTCAAATACGTGAGATCTTCAAAGAAGCTGAAATACAATCGCTAATTTCTTCTATGAACATATGTTACCTTTTCCATATTACTGGGATGAAACTTTTTAGATTACATACCTGTAATAGTAGAACTTGTAACATAACATTTTTCACACAAAAAAAAGTATAAGTATATTATTAAATAAATTTTGTTAAAGTGAAAGCTGAATTATAAACATATGCTCTCTTCCTTTAAATATTTGCTTGGGACGAAATCCTTCCGTCTTATTGCAGCTATCCATTTCTGGTTCAATTCACGATATTTTGGAAGCAAAAAAAACGTATACCCGAGGTCCATGTTTGTAATTTCCATTACACGCAGCCCTTAAAAACCATATTGTACTTTGAAATGTATGATCTGATCTGATAATTATGAAATTTAAGAACACAACACTAACACACGTCTATAAAACATTAAACAACACGCATTTCTCATCTCAATAACCTACTGCGTTCGCCAAAGTACTACATTGTTCAGAACGAAAGCTTTGTAATTCAGGTAGCGTTGGCGCACATCGGTGCGTAGTATCTACGTCGATTGTTGCTTATAAAATATTTTATTTCAGAAACTACTTTTTTGTTCGAATTAAAACTATGACAATGAGCATTCTGGTAAAATACTTAATTAAACGTGGCATTATCACGTATTGATACAAGTTAATGTTATCATTCTTGTCGTGAGAGGCAGGTTCCAGTGAATAATTGTTAAACCTTCTGTGGTTGGAGGAAAGGTACCAGCTGCTGTAGCCGGATGAAAGAAGACAAATGGCACTTCATCTGTGGACCTCTGAAAGCGTTGAATCGATCCTCAGTGTAAAGTGGGTAGCGAGATGTGTTGGGACTGTTCACTTCTCCTTCATTCTTTCACACTACAAATGCTGCAAGTTATATGAATTTTTAAATTCTTTTGGTATTTCCGCGAAATATTCTGATGTATCGCCAGAATCAAAATGACAGTGAATTGATCAAAACAACCTTAAGTATGCGTTGACTTAAAATATGACATTTCGTATTTAACAAAATCTAATTCACTCAATTCGTAGCTCTCATTGAAATGTGCAGAAAGCAGTTTTATCTATTAAAGTGCCACGTGAAAACTTAATTAGATTGCAAATTATATAAACCAGATGATATAGATTAATAATTAAATATTTTTTTCAAACGACGGAAGCGGATCAAAATTAAACAGGAAAAATTTGATAAACAATGGAAGGCAATTAATATATTTTAGGTTTTTATTTCAGAGACGAATCAGATTTGGAATACCAGGAATTATCTGCCATATGATTTTACAAAAATGAACATTATACAATAGGTACACTGTTACGACTCGTGTCAGATTACCAGCTCTATAAAAAATGCCTCACAATGAATTCCGAAACGTATCAAATTCGAAAACCATTAAAAGAAAAAACAAGAATTAATCGATGACGTTATTAATAGATCATACTACACTGAATGAAAATGAAATATAAATTTTGTCGTATGAAAAATTTATTATTTTGCTCAGTATAAGAATATTAAATTGTGAAAAGGATTGCTGATGTGTAAATAAGCAATACGATGAGGCTCGAGAAATTATTTCATTTTGATATCATTAAGATATATCATTGCATCATAAGTATGACAACGACATATTTCATTTATCTTTACTTTCCAAACAAACATTTGAAGAAAATGAAGAAATGCCTAAATGTCCAACGGTGTTAGGATTTCCACAAATACTTGCAGTGAGACCTAGTAAAACATTTTTAAAGCTTTACTAGGTTACTCAGAGTCATATACGCGACATCACCTCATAAAGTGTTCCCATACTTGAATTACTACGTATGTCGGTTTAATGAATAATAATATTTAGTAACGAAACTTGCAAACATTCCACAACTTTATTGCTTTTATGTATTAGCTGTTGGTTTAATTATACAAAATTATATACAAGATACTGAATTTATATCCTGACATGCAATAGAGTTAATGTTTTGCAAATTTATTTTACGACAGGGGTCGGCAAACTATAACTAACGTCCAGCAACCGATCTCTTTTCGTACGATCTACGAAGTATTAATGTTTTTATTTTCTTCTTTTGTGAAGAATTTCGAAGTGTATGCGCTAAAACGACTGACAGCTGAATTGTGGAGTTATGAAGGAAACCGTGTGCGTTAACAACTGTTATTAACAGCAAAGAGCATCAGCGCCAATTGAGGCCAATTCCGAAATCAAATCATTTTGATAGTCCTGAGTATGAAGTCCACTTGCACCTGATCATCTGCATTCAATTCTCACGATAGGGATAACTAGCTATAAAACCCAATTTGATAAAACAATATTCTAAAAATATATTCTTTCTTTTTTCTCATGCCATTAGAGACGCATGTAAACGATCTGGTAATATTATTATTATTATTATTATTATCATTAACTTATTATTATCGTCATTATTTTGCACTTTAAGGGATATTTTGTTAAATATATTGCTCGTTATTTAGGAATGCTAATCAACAGGAAATACCCTGAGGGTCGTGGAAACTAAAGTATTTAATGGTTGACCGCTTAAAAAATTTGTCGAACCTGGATGTTAGAGTATTGTAGGAGTGCTAATCTTACCACGTTTCTTTCTGTAGATTTCATGTTTGCGACCGTTGAAGTTTAATTTGGAACAGAAAATGAATACCAATTCAGAACCATTCTTTTTTGTGGTCCAGAGTTTGTGCCAGAATCTTATTTGAAGATATTATAGATCTAGAAGTTACATTGAAACCTAAAGAAAATTAGGTTTTGCAATGTCATTCCGGTTCAACTGTTAAAATCTCAAATTAAATTAACTAGTTAATAATATATAAATTAAAATTTAAAATAAATTAAGAATCAAATCAATCAATATACCAAATAGTGCATCAAAATTGAATCCGTATTTTATGTGACAAATTAATACGCACTGAAGCGGTACAGGTCTTATTAGAATAAATGAATAATAAATTTAAAGTTTTAAGAAATCATTTAAATTTTAAGACTTCCGACAAAATTTACAAGAAACATTTTTTTATAATTTTCAATTTCCTTTTCGTTATAATTATATATTCTCAGTCCACCTACAGTAAAACAAGTTGTATACAATGAATACATTGGAATACAAACACTAAGATCTCTGAAGGAGAAGAACAAAACGTCAAAGATGTGGCATCATCCAGACAGTCGACATATTAATAATCTGCGGTCACAGAATCCTAAACATGCCTTTCAAGGTTCCATAGAAGAATATCCATTTAGAGTAGGCGATGAATGTCATTAATGAAGACGACTGATATAATGGGAAAATATATATGTTCTTACGAGTTCAATGAGCTTTCCTACACTTTTCCCTCAACACGAGTATTCCTAGGAAATGGAAAGGACGAAGAGATAAAAACAAATGTAACACGGAGCAAAATAAGATACCGAACAAGTCCAATTGAGCTCAGTTCGAAAACAACGCCATCAAGTGTCTAAAAGTAAAAACGCTGATTGAAAATAATTCCCAGTCCTTTTTCCCGCCTTCTTTGGAGTCCCACGTGCAAACTTCATATCCGACAGTTAGACAACTTAACACCAGCTAAATGGGTTAAATAATCTTGAGAGAACTCTTTCCATTAAAACCTGAACCGAACAATATGATCCCAACTATAATGTTCTATTTTTTGTTTCTCATATAAGTTGTATAGATACAGTATTGTAATAGAGAAAAAATCGATCGTGAGATTTTGACGTAAATATTCGTAATTTGATGACGTTTAAGTTCGTGAACAATTTGAATGAAGTTTTATTTGAAAACAATTATTTTCCGCAACAATTATGTGAGTTACTTATTTTCATACATTTAAAACTTACATGTACTAAACAATTTCTTTATTCACTATTTTACATTTTGTATTATAACATATGATTACAATGTTTGTGAAATTACATAATTTTTTTTATGAAGTTAGTTTTGCGTACTGTAGAGAAGGTTTCTGAAAGTGTATGAGAAAGTATGTGCAATGGCTTTGCACCATTAGGTTTTCTTCCTGGTAATATTTATTTCACAACATTTAATAGCTTTCGGTTTTGACATAATATAAGAATATACTTCGTTTCATTAATTAATCAAATTAGTAAATAACATGACGTACAGCACTAATATCCTGACCGGTTTTACGAAATCACACGAGACAGCTCTTTAGTCAAAGTGCACGGCAAAGGATGGCAGAAAACACGCGAAGACATTCAAGGGCACAAGTCTCTTTCGGGAACATAACTGAATTCATTCATTATGGAATATTTCCCACGGGTAAGTACTTGAAAAATATGAGGATTTACACACGAGCACAAAAAATATAATAAGAACCTAGTGAATGCTACGGCAAGGAAAGTCAATATTCATTACATTTAAAGCAGGACTGGCGCTCCTAGTTAGTCATTGATAAATATAATTGTCTCCTTTTTTTCTCGTAATTGTTACATAACAGAACGTTATGAAATACAATGATGAAAAAACATAATGTAATTTATATCTATCAGTTGATAGTACAGTTTAAACAATATCCAGGAGCTCGCTTGGCTCGTTCGAAATGCCGAAATGCATGAAAAAACATAGCAACGGTTTCGTTACTCATGCATCGCCACGCGGAAAAAGTGAAAAATGTCTTTGAAATGTTCCGAGACGTATAGATAAAAGTGGCGTAAAAAATACTACCAAAAATTTATTACAATTATTAAATTATTATTATTATTACATTTTTTAAAATTTATTTCATCGTGTTCGTGATTTAAAAGTTTGACATTTTTTGAAAATAAGTGTCTCCTCTATAAGACACCATGTATTGCACCATCAATTATAATTCCAATAATTTCATTTACATGACCAGTGAGGTATGTTTTTCAAGTTGAAATCATTAAAAGTACATGTTACCCTGTTTATTTATGCAGATTTCAAATATTTTAGTGATTCCTACATTCGCTAGTACTTCCATAAGTACTCAATCAAAATTCGAAGGAGTGAATTGTTCACCCATCTCCATAACGTTAATGAAAGGACCTGCGATTAATTCGATCAAGAGAAAATGTTTAGGGATGGCTTAAAACAAGTTTCTTGGTTACAAAAGGAAAATATTACTAAAGAATCTATAGAAAATTCAATATATCCGCAGACGAAGTGAAATAAGTTTTTTGAATTTTGAAAAATGTGTGAGCATAAAAAGGTAAGCAAAATCGAAAATCCGATTCGTAATAGCAGGAGTAAGGGAAAATTGTTTCAAATTTGGAGCAAAAATACTGTAAGAGGAAATGTAAAAGTCCAAGTTTTCAAATTAATATGTACGGCATGAACTAAAACACGGTCGGAAGCTAAAGAATGAATATTCTAGAATGTTCTCACTCATAAAGAAATATTTTGTAATTCTTCCGAAAGTAGCTTGGATGCACAGATATGCTGTGAAATGTTTCACCTCTGTGGTCACTCCGAAGTTGTGCTACAATCAGCTTACCTATCATACTGTCCGAAATAGAGATTAGTGCAGTCGAGATAAATATGCTACTTATATTTCATGGCAGACCTCGTGTCGAATTCATTGAAATTTCCCTGAATGATGTACTGTGTATCACGCAGAAATTGGTATGCATTTTGTTCGCGAAATGGAAGCAGACAAGGCAGAACTTTCCAACTCGGAAGTTACTCGACCGTTCTAGAGCACGAAGCGGGTAAATTCAATATCGCTTTGAAGGTCTGTCTGCTCACAAAATAAATACGGATATAAATGTGATCCTTAAATCAATATACAACAAGTTTAAACGTAGCTTAATCCTCTGGAAATGAAATCTTTTTCTTGTTTGGATATATCGAACGGTGAGTTTTTAAATACTGCGAGAGAAAATTAAAGAAATCGTAGAAACAATAATTTCATTGTTTTAATAATCCGATTAATTATTCCTGAAACGAAAACCGAAAACCAAAATATTCAAGGCTCCCAGTCGTTAAGATATTACAAAAAATTTACCCACGTCATCTGAATATGAATTCTAAAAATCGAACACACAATACGCACACACAATATTTTTTCTACATGTACATGTGTGTATGTATGCAGGTTATATACACATGTTCGTGTGTATGCACATACAAATATTAGAAGTAATACAAAAAGGACAAATTTCTATTAATTTTGGGGGAGGGGGGCACAGATCCTCCATACCCCCCCCCCAAGTATGCCCCTGTCTAGAACATATTTTTACATTTAAGACTCCGTGCATAAAAGAATCTAATATTACATTTTATGTAATACATCTTACAAATGATTAATTGAATACAAAGAAAGAAATCAAGCCTCAGATTCGACGTTCCATATATGTAACTAAAAAAGATATTCACCGTGGATGGTGTCGTTCACACAAATCTCCCGAGCGAAGTCGAGTCTGGGAGAGGATCACATTTCGCTTCAGAATCTCAGCAAACAAATAGCAAAATTTACTGTCTCTTTTTTGTGATATCAGCAGGTGTTCTAAACCCGTACTTTCAGAACTTTCTTTCACAAAGAGTAAACATCTCGATGAAAAACTTGGCATTTCATAGAAAACTTTTGAGAAGTCGGGACTTTATTCCGAGCGCTTTGGCGGAAGGACTCTGTTTTCCTTCTCCTTTCACACAGAATCATTGCAACGTATGTAGAAGAGCTCCTGACATTAGATACTTGTGGCTTCTAAAAATTGTAAAAGTTGATTTTTTTAGTTTCCCAGAATTAGTCTAACATATCGCGAACAGGTGATTACCACTTGTAAAAAAAGTAACAGTACAAAGTTATTGAAAATACATTTCTTTCGGTGCAAATGTAAATAATATAAGTTTCCTATTTTACGGAAAAAATCTATCACTGCATCAGAAGATTGCGACGTGATTCTGTCTTTGAAAACTATTCCGTGCATTTTCAGAATTTTCAAACTTCACGACAATAATTCTCAAGGCTGAAAGTTGAATCTTTTAAACATCTAAAATTTGTATCAATGGATTCAATAATATGTACCGATATCGGTTTTAGCTTTCAAAATACACATTTTTGGCCTCTAAGCAATATAAAAACTATTTAATATTTGGAAAAAATACATTTTCTCTTATTAGAAAATAATTCATATCCGAAGATAGTAAGGCTTTTGAATGACCCAGCGGAAGGAGTTTTATGTAGGCCTTACAAGGGCGATCCAGGAAGCCAAACGGCCTTGCACCACTCGAACACTCGCCGTTATATCCAAATAGCGATGGCTTGACGTGGCTCGGTGCCTCAGGCTCTATTTCAACCGGCCCTCAATTCACGACGACAGACCACCGAGCTTTGATTCAGACTCTCCGTGTGTGACGAATCCTAATGCAGTACAGTAGAGCATGGAATTATACCCACTGTCGATAAGAAAAAACTACATTACTCACGCTCGTGTTTCACGGAAAAACAGAATGTGACTAAAAGACTAAAATTACTACTTTAGTATTAATCAATTCTTGGGTTTCAAATGAAATAAATCAGGTATTATTATGAGTGTTTGAACAAGTAACAGAATCTTTGCTGCATTTTTATTTTCCCTGCTACTGTTTTATAAAGTATAATTTTGAGCGCTAGCAATTCAATTCAAAAGAATATAATAATCTACTCAATATACAATAAAAAAGTAACGTTTTACCCTCACAAATACCTCCACGCACAAAAAGTAGACCAATGCTAATCTCTCGTTCATATTTTGTGAAACATGATTTCGTTCATTAACTTAACTTCCTATACATGGCTTCGTAAATATTAAAGAAAGTATAATCAGTGCTTAGTAAATAAAATTTAAAAAATAGTTCGCTACTAAAAGTTCAAAAGAGGCAAACGGGATGATTTCACACTCTGAATTTCCATATCTATAGCAGGTAGAAAAAAAGAAACATTTACTTCACATGAATCCAATCCATTGTAATCTAAGCTGAAAACTATCTGACCTCGTAGAAGTTAATTTTCTGGACTCCCCAATTTCTTTCTGAAGATGTAATCATTATATAATTCAACAACATGTTTACTAGCGTTTTTTTTCTCAAAATATTGAACGAAAAAATTCGGGTATTATTTCAAGAAAAAATTATTTTCTTGAAATAATAACAAAAATTAATTTAAAATCAAATTTGGAATTCAAGGAATTCTTTCCAATGATACAACACTTGTTCACAACCACTTCGTATTTGTAATCTAACGTCCCCTCAAAATGCAATCAACTAACATAAGAAAGATCTGGGTAATTCACACGCTTCAAAATAGAAATTAATTTGGAAACTTCAACCTGTTGAGGAGGAAGTTGTGACAAAAGACGGATATTGAGTTCTATCACCTTGTGACTAGTGTTCATGACGGTTCCATCACGTTGTGAATGGTTTTACATCATTTCTTTCTTCCTTTTATGGTATTCAAAAGAAATCTAAAAGAATGGAGTTAGTAATCCTTGATAATTAAGTCATAAAGTAAGTATATTGTAGAAAAAGAAGTTTACAACGAAATTACTCCTACACCGCAATTATGCTCCAATTCTTCTCAATGTGATTTCATGAAATTTGGATTCTCATAAGAAGAACTAATTGAAACTGAAACTGTAATATTGAACTATACCAGAAGCTAATCATGACATTGAATGACGA
Organism: Laupala kohalensis; assembly: GCA_002313205.1. Classification (NCBI taxonomy): domain Eukaryota; kingdom Metazoa; phylum Arthropoda; class Insecta; order Orthoptera; family Trigonidiidae; genus Laupala; species Laupala kohalensis. The sequence goes on from NNCF01126134.1 coordinate 666,587, forward strand.
ATCTACGGAGAGGAGCTTATCTTAACAATGATAGCACTATTTACCAAATACCTGAGCTTGAGAGTCATTTTCTAGCGCAGATTTCTAGTCATAAAATGTTTTTTGGTAATCAATTTATTTCGTTCATATATTTAATATTTTATTTTAGTATTTATTTTTCGGCAAATGTTAGATAAACGTATGTTAAGCCATTTACAATATGAACAATACATTTGGGGGTATTTAAATCATTCTAGATAGTTTTGGAATTCGCAAATTCCTGATTAGCGACGACTTACTCCGATTTATTCCGCCAGATGCCGCAATCTATTGTGAAAGAACTCTAAATTTTTTCAACCTTTTTCATAATATTTTATTTATATCATACTACATCATACTATATAATATTATTTTATATCATACTGCCCGTCATTATTACTACTCCACAGCACTGTCACACAGTTTCCTTGATGCGGAGCGACCTCCAGTAATACACAAAGGCACCAATAAGATTACGTGTTCGAGAACAATAAGGATCGGGGATATACGATGGCTTGTGCTCCCTATGGTGGTTTCCCTTCCTCATTGACTTCATGGGGTGAAAGCTCCCGTGCTCATGCGGGAGTCAAAATCATCATCCTATCTTAAGGGAAAGGGTCATGACACAACGGGGTACCCGTAGCATCATTACGTCGACTGCATAGTCTATTTCGCTCACTATCGACCAGACTTCTAATAGAATTGGCACTATACCTCGTTAATGAAACTCGGACAACTCCACTAATGCAAAAGACTTTACTAAAAAAGTGGAAATGTTGTCCGAATTACCAGGTAATAAGACTTACGATACTAGGTTATAAGATTACGTTCGTAGGTGAAACAAAGATTGAGCGCACATCGAACGAATTGACCGATTCACAAAATACACGAACTTAAATTTCCTTTATCGTAAAGTAACATCAAATCACTTTAACATCATTAACAATGGATTTCAATAGTTCAAGGTTTTAAATAATTCCTTCTCACATACAGTTGCAGTATTTCAATACAATAATCTAGCAACAAAATAATGAAGTTTTAATTTTTGTATTAAAGTGGTCGAATAAATGTTATTATTCACCTCACTATTGTAAAGTTTCCAAATATTCGTTGACTAAACGCAGAAGTGGAAATCGTCTGTCACGGCCTTATCCAAAAGAATGTGCAACAATACTATCGCTTTCAAATTTTACACTCCTGTTAAGTGGGAAAATTGTACCACACTCAATGAATAAATGAAGTGTTTCAAACATATTTTAGCAAAACAAAACCTCAACACAGAAACGCAACTGCAACTTACAAGTATTAATATCAAACCCATCACTGGCATTGGTTATAGAAATTTCCAATAACTGAAGAGCAACCACGGGCCCTCTTGAAATTATGGGTCATAAAACGGGAGAGGATATAATACCAAGATCTCTTAACCCTCTAAAACTATAAATAATGAATAATTAAAGAGGCGTCAAATTTACAAGAGCCTCAACTTCCTCATGTCTTCGCGCGAGTGCAAATTGTAGCCTATGATGAAGGATTAATTGAAGATACCATATCGACCGTCTACCCTCCGCACTTCGTTTCAGAAGGAAATTTACCGTTTCATACTATCAGAAGCAACAGATTATATTCGCTTATATTAATTTCCAACAACTTCAAGGGAATATATTTAATCAAAGTACATCTACAGACCACTCCGAAATTTCACAAGTTGGAACCGAATTTCTTCATCGAAAAAACAATTAGTGAATATCATGATCATTTTTTACCCAGCAGAATCACAGAATTGAAACAATACATTCGGTTTTTTACCATGCGAATCTTGGCCCTAAAATATTAAATACATTTTTTCGGATGTTGATCTTAAAATACTTTTTATGAACAATTAGCCACAATTGCGATGTAAACGCGCCGAGATTCACCATTTGAAATGTGTTTTATACTGGACAAACAAGACAATATTATGCAGTCAAAGTTGAGTGTCATTAACATAAACCTGAAAACAAACATGTTATAAATTTCTATCTTATGACTAGATCTACAATTATTGAATAGAATAATAGTTTAACATATTCAATGAGAATAGAAAATTTCTGCTGAAGCACATGCAAAGGGAGTTGACGGATACAATATTGAGATACTGAAAACAAAAGAACTCGTGAAGAAAGCCAAGTTTGCGATCAACAATATATTTTCTAATCGTTTACTCGATTTTAATTGAGCATTGTTGTTTTTCGATGAATTTTATTTATTTATTTTATGCCTCATGACGAGATTCAGGCCATAAGGTCTGTTCTTCCACCAAACCATTGGACTTGGGTAAGGGAATTGGGAAGGAGAGAAGTTTGGTGGCCGGTGAACTTACGGTCCCGAACCGACATTTGTCTGGAGTACGCGAGGGGAAACCCTAGCTGTAAACCTCACCTAGTTCGACCGAGCAGGGTTGGAATCCACGCTCCACCGCTGTCGGTAAAACGTAATCCTAAGGTCAAATTTTCTTCTTAATGATCTCACAGTGTCGAAGTAAGATATGACGCGAGTTAGAACAAATATTTATCCTTCGTTTCCATGATTTCTGAAGAATGTAACACACACGAATGTGAGGGAATCATTTAACCCTGTTATTGATAATTATCATTATAAAGAAGTGATTAACAGCTGATTTTGAACAGCGCCGAAGTATCCGTAACTGACGCAGAAATTGGGATCGTTCATTAGACTTTCGTATTAATTTATCAAATAATCCAAATAATTAAGTTTATTATCTCAATTATTAAACCAATTATAACAGTAGGTGGAGCAATCCTTTCTGTGGGTAATTTCGGGAGCTCGAATGTGGTTGGGAAATCTAGGAGTATTTATTGAGCCACTGGTGTTTCAAACGTCGATCCGTAAGATAAACCACCGTCAAGATAAGCGAATTATTTTTTAAAATCAAATAACTTCCTGACACTTTTATCTCGGTTTTAATTTAGGGAATTTCCGGGTAAGAAGTAAATCGTTACGAAACAATGTCAGAACACCATTCAATGGTATTTATTAAATAAACAGTACGAATTTATTAAATAATTTCTTTTGTAAATCTTAAATCCACCACTGTCCATGAGCACTTGATCGGAATTGATGGGATGATCCCTCGCTTGTTTCCGGAGAGTAACTTAGTTTATTGCCCCCCACGTGGTCATAGACAGTGTGCAACGGCTTTTTTGACAATAAAGTTTATATTTATATTCACCATAAAATGTGCCAATTACAGATAGAAATCATAAAATGATTGGAGGAATCGATCAAGAAGAATATGTTACTTTGCAAACTATCACTATATCTCTTTAAGTCGCCCCTCTCCCGCAAGGAAATCCCAACCCGTTTCCTTCAGTTTCCTCGAAAAGAACATTCGGAACGAGATCTCGCTTCCAGAGGAAATTTTTGTCACCGTACCTCAGCTCCTCGCGTTTCGGTGTCCCAAGCAAATAAACGGAGGTGGCGCGCCTTGCAACAAAATGCAACGAAGACGTCCGACGTGCCAAGGGATGGGAAGAAGAGCGACGCGTGAAGAGTACTAACCACCGCTTCGCCCCCGCAAACCTCACCACCATATCGCACAGTGACAGCGGCGACGAGCGTTCCTCCAGCCAACAGACGGACGGAGGTCTGGACGCCGCCTTCTGGAGGCGGCAGGCGCGGTGCGAAGCGTCACCCCGCAAGTCGACGCATTAAGCGCGGCGTCGCGCACGGGCCACGACGCCGGCGCCCGCCCCCGGCACCGTGCGCACACTGTTGCATAAGCACGCTACGCATTAGTGGGCAGAAAAGTACTGGAGAGAGTGAGGGTGTTGACGATGCAGGAGTGTCAGTCGATTCGGGGCGAAGAGGAAAAGGGGTGGGGCGTAATGGAAGAGAGATGCGGCGTAATGGGAGCGAAGATGGAGAAAAACGCGAGACTCCACAATGATTAGACAATCTTCAGATTAGCGAGTTGCGTATTAGTTTACTGATAAATGGTAGATTAACACATGGTAAGTGACAGATTATCGAGTGGTACATGGCAGATTAGCATATGAGAAGCGGTAGCTCAGAGATTGATAAATGGCAGCTTAGAGAGGTTCAAGCAGACAATACTTAAGAGATAAACACCAAAAAACCTTGGAGGAAGTTATCGGACTAGTCCGTGTTCTTTACTACGAGTGATGATTCCGATTAGCGAAGGTCATTATTGTTTGATTTAGGGACAAGACTTCGTCAATTCGGAGATCATCGAATATGCATCGTGAAATCGGAGTTGTAAGGAGAATATTGGGCGAAGAGATATTTAAGGTATTATGTCCGTCAGAGCGACTAGGCTTAAATGTTTTAAACGATGGTTTGAACAATTCAATGGCGATGAATGTTCATACTCTTACGGCAAAAGTTTGAATTATTTGACTTTAAATTACTACGGGCTTACATCGAGAAACTTTCGCGGGCTTATGTTTTTTTATATTCCGGCAAATGTACCGGATTAGCATAACGAAAAAAACCCACTACAACATAGCAAATGGTAATAGGAACGCAATTATTATAAGATTTTCATACTTTACGGGGTATTTTCAAGAATAATTCACCAAAAACTGTGGAAAATATAGTTGTAACGTAAATGGCAGCCACATCACGTGACTGAAGACACTGCGACCCTTGTCAAAGAAAGCGTCAAACGACAGTCTAAATTAATGACCAAGTTTTAGAATCACAAAATAATTGTCCTCATCCAAAATAAAATATCCAGTAAAACGAATTATTAATTAATAAGAACTACTTTGGTGAATTCCAAGTTTCGCGAATAGTTGCCAACTTGACTTCAGTCAACGCGCATATAATACATTATGTACGACGCAAACGACATCAAAAAGTGTCATTGATTTAACCAACTGGTTTGCGTAAGAGTGGAACCGACATTGTTAAAGCACAATCTAGCACAATGTGATGATTCTATACCAGAAAATAATGAGTCGGAAAAGAAAAAAATAGCTCCCCGGAGAAAAGGAAGAAACGCACCAAGTCGCGGAAGATTTCAGTCTCGCCACAAACCAGAAGGACAAGGTAAATGGAGATGTAGGAAAGAAATGATGAGGTCAGAGAGAAGCAGACCGAGTGGCTGGGTCGGGCTTGCGACGAGTGAATGCGTGCGCGCGAGTGCTTCTAAGTGTTGAGTCGAGTCTCTTGAAGGGCTGGTTTGCACTCCTTCCTCCCCCATTCACCACTCCCTAGGCTAATTATCGCTTCGAAATGAACGTTTTAGACATGCGAGGGACTACGCGGTTCTTGCTAGTGAATGCCATCTTCTACGACACGAGATGAAAAGCTCCATTTCGAGTCCTGCTCTGCCGTTTATGCGCGGAGGGAACGTTCGGCTCTTAGCACAACCATTTCTGTCTCCATCTGTCGTCGTCCTTACTCCTCATCCATCGTGTCTTCTCATCTCTTCCCTTATCATTTGAGCGATTGCTTTCATTAGTTTTCTCATTATTCTAGTTTCGGATATTATACCTGTTTATCGAATTTTAAATTTTTTCTTCAACGTAGAAAAACAGTTGTATTCACACGAAAATTTTCGTTCTAAATTGTATTTTGCACAATTTTTTTCCTTGCCATTGTTATACTTATCAATGGATGCGATAGAAATAACGTCATATCCGGTACCAGATATTTCAAATTATTTTTTCGCGTCACATATTTATCTCAATTACGCATTAAGTGCATAAGATATTTAGCAAACTGAACTCAATAATGCTTCAATAAAGAACTAAAAAGAAAAGTCCAGAAAACTGAAGTTTGATGTTCTATTGAGTTTAACAGAATAACTCACTGCGAGAAAAGCTATTAAATATACAAGTGATCCCAATTGAAGTAAATTAAAAATAAAGGAACGATGTTCTTTTTTGGATAACTATTTGTATTTCTTCTAGGTCTATGCATACCGAAAACTGTGTTAGTATCCTATATGACAGGAAGATCTGATACATTACTTTCAAAAACTGCTCCGAGATATAACAAATTTATAAATGTAAAAATATTTTTTCTTTGCAGACAACTATTTTTATAGAGGTTATAAATTTAGTTAATTATACCGAATTAAACGGTCTATTAATAACTCAAATTTCATCGTACTTCTAAATATGACCGCTGAATGTTATACCATAATTTCGCTAACGCGTAACTTACCCACTTACTCATACTCAATAGAAGACCTTTTTTCTCTAATCATTTCAGTCCGTAACTATAACAAGTGCTTCATTAATATCTCGTTCCAAAAAAAATTTCGTACTAATCGTACTGCGATATTTGAAGTCAAAAATTTCTCAACAATGCAAACTAACTATTAACAATGTTTGCCGAAGACATCTAAATTTTTTATTGAGTGTATGATGCGTTTTGACTCGCGAAACATTCTTGAACAATTTGTTTCTAGTGACCGGAAAAATCAAAGAGATTTTCCCATGTATCAGCCCTTTTACGATGTTTTCAGATGCCTTAAGCAACGATCTGCATTTATTGGATTTGCTGGCAAGTGTTTCTCAACTCAGAAGACGTACAACTTGAAACGCATGCGAGACTCAACAACTTGCTTACTCGGCAGCGCCTAAAGATATTGCCGGAAGTTTCCTTGTAGTATGTTTTCGCTTATTTTTGGATGCGTCAAAGATGCAAGTGCAAAAGCAGCTTCACCAGTTTATTGTTACATAATGAGTTTCGTGAAACGCTATAGCGCAATTTAATCAACTATATTTGGAATGATGAGATAAACCAATTTCATGTCATTATACAAGACAATCCCGTATATTCCGAGCCTTATTTTAGAGAGTAATTCAGATTCAACACGCACACTCCGACCTCGCATCAAAGTATCTCGGACCTTTTCTTCAGAGTGGGGCTTTCCGTACAAGCACAGCTTTAAGCTTCAATCGTGCCTCGGCATTGCGATCCCCTAATCACGGCAGGCAGCGTCGCAGGCGGCAGATGCGGGACTGAGGGACGGAGTGAAGAGGAGGCTCGAGGGAGGCGGGGACGCACGGGCAGCGGGTCCCTCGGCTCAAAGCCGCACATTTTCCCAGCTGCCGAGCGTCCCCGCCGAACCACGTGGCCGCTCGCACGCGCGGCGAAAACGACACCGACGATCCTCTGACCAACAGGTAGACAAGAGACGGGTGCAGCGGACGAAGACTCGTCACGCCACGAAACACTTCTTCGAATTTTCCCTCGAGTCTGTGGAGGGACATCGACGATTTGGGGAGAAAAGGGACTTACCGGAAGGGTACCGCAGCACCGCGAGAAGGAGCAGCGGCGCCAAGGGCGGCGGCGGCGGACGCGCCATCCCTCGGCGGGGGCGGCGGGAAGTCGTCGGAACGCCGGCCGGCGACGTGTACGAGGCCAGGAGCGGGAGATATCGGCGTCGCAGGGACACCGCCGGGCTGCGGGCGGCTTCGGTCGGCGCTCCGGCGCGACTGATCGCGTCGCTCGTCGGGGGCATGCCGCCCCGACACGGATGCGCGCGCATCCCTCGGCGCCGCGCCGCGACGCCAAGCGGCTCTCTCCGACGCCGGCCGACTCCTCACTCCCATCCCCACGCCGCCCAACCTCCGAGCCCTCCGCCTCTTCGTGCCGTGTCCTTCTCTCGCCAAGAGCGCGACTCCAGAACTTCCATTCCGACACCTATTGTGCTTCCCACTCGACCCACACCCATGCTACGGTACGCGTACCGTCCCTATAAATAATTTCCTCCGCGTAAATTAAAAGTCTGTACCTAATTTCGGTAGCGATAATTCTCGGGGTTGGATTCAGAGGTCGCTGGAAATTCTTTTAAACACCTCTGACGTTATCTCTCAAAAGAGAAAGCACTTCGAAAAAGTTCGCTTAGTACGTATGCTTTTCCTCTTTCTTTGAATATACGGAACGATGATGGAAACAATTTTGCGGACGCAGAATGTGCGGAGTTTAAACATTAGCGGAAGAGGTCACGTGAACAAACCGCAAACTTGCTCTTCCCTAACATGACGGTAGTACACGATAATTGTGAAGCAGGCGATAAATCACGAAATGTGTTAAACAAGGAAATACATTAGTAGAAGTCCCTCTTGTGCCGGATAACATCACTGGAAAGTCTAGACATTATTAAAGAGTTGTTGATGTGCATAATGCTCGTCTTTCTCTTTCTGATTGTGAAAGGAAAACTTTGTGAAGTAGCGTATTCATTTAAACTCGATTATCTCCACCTAAATCAAAATGTAATTTGATTTTCAGACAACTCGAAACACTGCGCTTCAAACTTTGGGTGTAAGGTGTGAAATCACTGAGATATTTTAAGCAATTTAGATTACTATCTACTTACCTCCAAATCTATTAAATCCAAAACATAATTTTCAATCACGGAACTGTATAAAACCAAAATTGTGAAAAAGAAAAAGTTTACTCGTATCTCCGTTGTGCATTAAGCGTAGTGTTTAAATACTGCAAGCTTCAATTTTCCATAGAAGGTCAACTGAGTATTCGAAACAGTTCAAGGAAAAGTCGTCTTTTGCATTCGATAACAAACAGTGCACAAAGCAATGAATTCTTCAAGTCACTCTTGACTTCGCTCTAAACAAATATGAAGTATTGTGTAAATCGTAATACCTAGGGTTTGAATAACTTAGATCATCTTAGATCATGTTACATTGTTCGCATAACAAGGATAGATATAGTTTCGGGGAACTTGCAAAGGGAAGATCACATAAAAACGGTTGTGTCCACTCATTCCAATAACCTTTATTATAATTCGTACCAGAAATACTTTCAATAAATAACGGAATACTTCAACTTTCGAATTTCCTATTAATATTTAAAGAATTACATCTCAGAAAAAATTATCCATGATTCACTCAATTGAATAAGTATTCCAATATAGCGTAATCACATTCTTTTATGAACGTTTTTCGGAACCGTGAAGTACTATTTATATAGTTAAGTAAGAACATGATGTACAGAGTAGAATTGAGTGCTGAATGCATAGTAGAGGCTTATTTGGACTTCCCTGTGATCACTATCAACATAATTCAGCCATCAACACTCTTGCCAAGCCATTTTTAGGTATTATGACGATCGAATTACAGTATTCATGGACATCCTGTAGTTCATGATGCAATGTAAATTGTGACCAAAGAATTCAATAGTCAAAGTTATAAGCGTAGGGCGCTGTCGTGGGATGGACTAGAGGCTTTTTCATCCAAAGTAACAATACATAGTTCGGCATTCATGAGTTCTGAAATTAGTCAAAGCCAAGGTCTTCGGAAATTAAAGACCAGAAAAATGCAAAATTGTGTCAAAGATCAATAATTAATAAACCAAAATCTTCATCGCGTGTAGATAGTGCATATCAAACGAATATTTATTTTTCTTCCTCGAGTGAAATACAATTAATTCCAAGGAAGTGCAATCCATTGCCCGATAAATCGCGTATTCACTTATTATTTTTCTAACGTAGTATTTGTAAATGGGAGATGTAGCGTGCTATTGAATCTTATCTACATGGAGCGATAAGAGGTAGCAGTTGGTTGGTAGGCTATTGTTGCGAGGTGGGGCGGTTAGTGGGTTTACCAACAACTTGACCCACGTAGAGGGGTTAGTAGAAGTAGTTAGTAATAGTTCAGAGTTATTGATACTAGGAGGAGTAGGGGTGGGTAGAGGAAGAAGGGTCAGTAGTCACATCTACATGCACTGGGGCATTAATGTGAAAAGCTACAATTTTTTTTTCTGGACCTACCGGGAATTGAACCCGGGAAGAACGCTGCCAACTCAGCCACCAGAGGGGCTACTCACTTCTCCGATGGTTCCATGAATCGCCAATTCTTTCGAGATCAGAGGTATCGCCTCACCCTATTGGGACTTTTCTTCTCCAACACACGTCCAATCACTCTGGGTCGGTGGACGGAGATGGAGAGAAGGGACGGGCGTGAGAAATATCAGCCGGAAGACCTGTCGTTCGCAGGCTACAGCGCTGTAACCAGTAGAAATATACCCGCAACGCCAACTCTCTGCGAAAGAGGACGGAACTTCAGCGCAGTTTCCGGAGAGTACCTTGGAACACACGAGAGCTGAAATGCGTCGTGAGACTTCGACAAAGCTCTAATCTCACGTACACCTCTCTTGGCCAGTGAGACAATTGGACATTCGTCCTCCGTGCCCTCAAGCATCACAATCAGAACGAAAACATTCGTCACATTTAAGGGTTCACGATGTGTTTTGATTTATTATTCCAAATATATTAACTATGAAATAAAAATTGTGAAATAATTCATTTCTTTTATTAAAAACAAAGGAAGTCCGACAGTTTTATCATTCTACCTTCTACTTTTCCCGACTTCGCTCGGATCATAGGTGTTTAAATATAAAAAGGAATTCAGAAAGAACGTTCACCTCAAATCTGTCTTATAACACGACCAATGATAGTAAGTTTAAATCGGTTTTCGTCTGTGAACAAAACACAGTCCCGATCTCCCTTCGCTCGACCTACGCAGGGTATATTTCCGTCAACTACTAAATTATCACCTAATAAAGTAGTTTTCGGGGCGGGGGAGGCGGTCTGTGACGTCTTCAAACAATTTTCACTGTAATGGGTGGGCGGTAGCCAATCATTTCGAAGCGTTGGGCCGGTGCTTCAAGCAAAAGCCGTCAACTCTACCTTCAATGAGAAAAAGACAAAGTTTCGAACTGCGAGTCGGTCCTTGGGATCGTATAATATCCGGAAGTGTGTCTATAGGGACAGTCCCACAAGGAAGTCCCTGAGCCGACCTCCGGAAATGGCGGGCCAATCAGTGTTTCGCGCTACACCAAAAACATTCGCTTCAAAACACACGAGAGTATTGGGTTGCAAAAATGTACTTACGCGCCTCGGAACCTTCTGTCTGATATCTATCCGCTGGGTGCTCACCTACAGGTCATGACATTTGACTGTTCTGTGAAATGTTTTACGCTGAAGCAATGCACAACACTCGCTACCGATGACTATGAAATGATAACTGACACATTTCTTAGTTGCGCGAGCGCCGCTCCATGACATCTGGATAGTCATCGATATCGGCATTATAAGAAATAATAATTCATCGGGAAAATAATCCGTAAATCGGTAAAATAAGAATTAATTCATTAAAAATTTACTCGTTAATATTTTTTTCATAACTAATTTCATGCGTTAATTTAATTTCTTAGTTTAATGAAATTTATATTAAAAATGTATGAAAAATAAAGACTGTTTTTTTTACATTTGGTATTATTATACTAGGGGGCACAGCAACGCTCGCATTTAGTCAATATAAGAATATCTATAAATTTATTTATTAAAAATTTACGAAAACGTTTTTTATAATGAAAAAATCCCAGAGTTGCTGATATTACCTACTTCAAAGATACATATATTGAAGTGATTTTTTTTAAAGAAACGTCGTGATATGGGGTTAATTATTTGACCCGTTCAATTGATTTGTAGCTTTTCAGCTGCGGAGATATTGAAATATTCATTCGTTTTTAAATGGTACTTGTACATACTTTCAGCCCAAGAAAATAAGAAAATACAACATAAATTCAATTATAACTAATAACAACAGCGCAATAGTACCGCGAACATATAAACATTTACTAAAATAAAAGTATGTCAAAGATTTAATGGATTGAATGAGTGGAATCTCCCTGTATCATGAGGAATAGCATTGTAATATCAAATACTTAAATACTAATATACAACTGTAAGCTTTTCCTTTAATAACTATACATTAAAGAAACAACTTTGCACCAAACAGTAATTAACTGTGACCGTTTAATCGCCCCCAGCCCCCACTGCCCGTCAATAGTATGGCGTCCGGAGGACAATCGTTCCCAAAACCCTTACCACTCCTCTAGCGTACTAACTCAGCTACAAGGCAGACTCAACTCGTTCATAATGCACCCAATGCAAATCAAACTACAAAACACTCCTTAATATATTTAATCTTTAAGTGCTTAGATTAATTGTAATCTACATGATATTTCGAAGAAAATGAGTCCAGACTCGAATCACGGCAAACATTTTTACAAACTTGGAAAATTGTCTGTAGCAACTTTATGATAACTACTAATATCAACTCTAAAGAATATATCGTTTGAATTAATTTGGTATAAAAAAAGACACTCGTTAACATTCAGACCAAACGTTTATTGAAACATATTCATAACAACAAAAACGCTTTCACACACAAAAAAGTAATCCATGTTTGAAGAGCACGTTTCTATTATTTAGAAGTTCGTTATCAGGTTAATCTGTTCAATTGAATATTTACAATTCCAACAAACATGAAAGAATAAAAAATAACTAAAATGGAGCTCATTCATTCGATAATTTTATCATTATTTACCATTAAACTACTCCGAGTCAGTTTTGTGTGGAAGCTAAGCCTAGACGTGCAGTGAATGTAATAAAAAATGTATACTAAAATGAATATTTAGGTTCCATTTTATAGCGGAAAGCCATTAAACGCCTTACATTTGTTCACCAAAGGGAATTACAAGGTGAAAATATAAAAAGTGTTACATTTTTTATATTAAAAATCCCAAAACACAACAATCGATTTTTTAAATTCTTATATACTCCTAAAACATGAAATTTTTGTCAGTTAAAATGTAATAAAAAGTACTTCATAATTTACAAAGATACAGTGAGTAAAATTTGTAAATAAAATTTTTTCACTATGTGCATAAGTAAAATTAATTCAATTTGTTTATTTTTATTAAGACTCTATAAAGGGAAGTACGCGCCAGCGCCATGTTTCATCTTACTCGACATATACAGTACATGGGGCGAACAAATTCACGTCGAATTGTTGTTTATAATTATGAGTTTTGTACATAAAGTTGCTATTTATATAATATAAACTTGAGAATTTTATTATATAGTGAAAACACAGTTGAATTCCTATCATTGTATATTGATATTTCTACACATAAAACAAGTGATTGGAAAATATGTAAGTGTACTCTGAACATTATGTTATACGATTGAAAACAACTAGCATTTATTCTAGACATCTTGAATTTTACACACAACTTTCTATAAATGTGCAATAAATATGTTATATGTAATAAATTAGAAATATAACTTATTTTTTCTTTGTACAGCTCATCGAACCTGATCATGGCAAGTCAAAACAACAAGAAAATAGTCAACAAAAGAGAAGTACGTATAAAACTAATTTGTTTGCTTCAATAAAACAATCATTCAATTATCATTAAATAATTATATAAATATTATATCATATTGAATGGAAAATATAAACTCTTGCACTCATTTAGAGTAATTCAGAATTAGCCATTTAAAATATTATTATCTTAATGAACGTCGAATATTTGTACAAAGCGATCTTTAAATATGTAACGACACCATCAACACGGAAAAACCACTTAATTTTCATTAAATCAATTAAATGTTTTGAAAATATTCTGCTTCTTTTTTACCGTGTGTTTATACGCAGTCGCCATATAGTAGACCCTTTGCTAAGATCAAATATGGCGCTTGCACATACCAATCTCTTGAGAGCTCTATTTTTATAAGGTCTTTTAATAAGAGTAGTAATTAAGAACAGTAATAGTATTATTAAATATTATTAATGTTCAGACCATTTAAAACGCGGAGAAATGGTTTTGCTAACATTTGATGTTACTTTCCCTATGATGATCAACACGGTTTTAGGAAATCCTTTTCCACTACAAGCGCCATATTTTCCTTCTTAAACGAAGTTACCACATCTCTTGACCGTGGAGAAAATCCTCAGGGTGTTTTTCTTGACTTATCCAAAGCTTTCGAT